>SNVD02009397.1:0-374221 GCA_013180625.2 Boswellia sacra | reverse complement strand
GTAGTGCTATTCTTCAAAATAATAATAACAAGTGAAATAGGGATCCAGGCGTCCGACAATTTCATGTGTTATGGAGGACCTAAAATTGAACAAGCTTTTACTTGATCTTGGTGGCTAAGTGTGAATTTGCTTCCATACTCGTTTTTTCAAAAACTCAATCTAGGTGAATTAAAACTGACTCTATGACTCTTTTGCTTGCTGATAGATCAATTAAAGTACCAAGAGGAGTAGTAGAAGATGTATTAGTTCAAGTCGATAAATTCATTTACCCAGTGGATTTTATCGTCTTGGGCACACAACCAGTAGAAGTAAGCAATTCAATTCCTGTTATTTTAGGGCATCCATTTCTAGCTATCTCTAATGCTTTGATTAATTGCAGGAATGGAGTCATGAAACTATCATTTGGGAACATGACATTGGAACTTAATGTTTTCAATATGTGCAAATAACCACATGAAGAAGAAGATGAAATTGAGGAGGCTAATATAATCGAATATATTGTGGAAGATCACATCCGAAAAGGGAGTTCTTCTGACCCTTTGGAAACTTGTTTAGTGAATTTGTTAGAATCAAGTATGGAACTAGAACATGATCTTTCTGATATGTGTTCTTTACTGGATTGTGCACAGGTGTTGGAAGAAGGCTCAAAATCAAGATTTGAAGAATTGGGGCAAATGAATGAAAGCAAGGAAGAGGAAACTCCCAAGTTAGAATTGAAGCCCTTACCTGAAGGACTGAAATATACATATCTTGGGGAGAATCAAACATATCCTGTGGTAATTTCTTCATCCCTCACATGCGAGCAACAAGGTAAGTTGATAGAAGTGCTTAAAAGGCATAAAAATGCAATTGGTGGACTTTAAAAGATATAAAAGGCATTAACCCTTTAATTTGCACACATAGAATACATTTAGAGGAAAATGCCAAAACATCTCAACAACCTCAAAGGAGATTAAATCCACACATGAAAGAGGTCATTAGGGCTGAAGTTCTCAAACTACTTGATATGGGAATTATCTATCATATTTTTGATAGTAAGTGGGTAAGCCCTACACAAGTAGTACCTAAAAAAATCTGGCATTACAGTTGTTAAAAATGAAAAGGAGGAATCATTGCCAACTCGTGTCTCGTCTAGTTGGAGGATATGCATTGATTATAGAAAATTAAATGCTGTCACTAGAAAAGACCATTTTTCCTTACCATTTCTTGACCAAATTCTTGAAATAGTAGCAGGGCACTCCTACTACTGCTTTCTTAATGGATACTCAGGCTATTACCAAATTCCCATTGCACTTGAAGACCAAGAAAAGACCACATTCACGTGCCCCTTCGGCACTTTTGCATTTAGGAGAATGCCTTTTGGACTTTGTAATGCCCCAGCTACTTTTCAAAGATGCGTGTTAAGCATTTTCAGTGACATGGTTGAGCATTGTTTAGAAGTTTTTGTTGACCCAGGTATGGCAATCCAAGAGGGGGGGTGAATTGGATTTTTATTTATAAAAACGAATTTAGAAAACTTTTCTTGAAAGTTCAAAATTATTTAACTCTTTCTTTGAGAATAAAGATGAAGAAGATGAAAATATAAGTTATCTAAGATGCAATCAAGAGTATAACAATATTGAACAATCATAAGTGCAAGTAAATGTAAAGAGGAAAGGGATAGAGAGAGTGCAAACTCAATTTACGTGGTTCGGCAAACCTTGCCCTACGTCCACGGGCTCCTAGCTCCACGAGCTAAGCTTTCCACTAAGTTGTAGAATCTTTACAACTTGCTTGATGAACAACCTCACCAAGACTTTTTCTTCCAACTCTTGATAACACCACACCAATAGTTCTTCTTGATGAACAACCTCACCAAGGCAACTTCCTTCAACCCTTGATAACACCACACCAAGAGTTCTTCTTGATGAACAACCTCACCAAGGCAACTTTCCTCAACTCTTGATAATACCACACCAAGAGTTCTTCTTGATGAACAACCTCACCAAGGCAACTTCCTTCAACTCTTGATAACACCACACCAAGAGTTCTTCTTGATGAACAATCTCACCAAGGAAACTTCCTTCAACTCTTGGTAACACACAACAAGAGTTCTCTCAAGGATAACTATTATCCTTTACCAGAATATCTCACTCTCACCACAATACAAGAACAAAGTAAATTTTTACAACAAAAGTACAACTCTCTTCAAAGAGTAGATAAAGAATATAAAAGCTCTATAAACTTGATATTTCTCTTGGCTTTTTGCTTGATAAAATGCTTCTCTTGCACTTGTTGAATGCATGGGAGAATGGCTCCTTTTATAGGCAAATGAGATGAACTTAATCAAGTGAAGACACCATCTCCAAATTTTCTGCCCACCATAAAAACCGTAATCTTGTCTGCCATTTTTTGTCAATGTTCCGTTTGAAATTTGAAAATCTGTAAAACATAAAAGATCTTTACATTTGAATAAGCTTTCCAACGCATCAAGAATCAAGTCATTTGGATATCTGTAGCTCAAGATATGGCCAAAACACCATTCGGTGCTCATGTGACTTGATTTTTCCTCCATTTGTCAGTCCACCGACTTGAATGATAATTCTGTCAGTCTTCCGTTTGAAATTTGAATTTATTCAAAACATAAAAGATCTTCATATTTGAATAAGCTTTCCAAAACATTAAGATTCAAAGAATTTGGATATCTCTATCTTAAGATATGGCCAAAAAACTATTCGGTGCTCATGTGAGTTGATTTTTCTTCTCTGTGTCAGTCCACCGAATTGCATGTCAATTATGTCGGCCTTCCATTTGAAATTTGAATTTCTTCAAAACATATGAAATGTGCCTCATTATGTCCTCTTTCCAATGCCATAAGAATCATGTCATTTTGATTTTTCTAGCTCAAGAGATGTCCAAAGGAGTATTCGGTGCTCATGTCAGCTGCTTCCATTTGTCTTTCAAATTGCATGATGATTTGGACAACCTTGCACTTGAAATTTGAATTTCATTAAAACATATGAAATGTTATAAATTGAGTAAGCTTTCCAGAGGCTCAAGAATCACGTCATTTGGATATTTGTAGATATATATATGACCAATTGATTAAACATTACTCATATATCACATTCCTTGAGTCAATCCTTGTTCTTAAGCTTTGGTGCCTTTAACATGTAGTCTTCTCCTTAGCTTCAACACTTCATTTTAATAAGCCTCTTCTTGATTTAAAATTATTTCAATGATCTTACTCTTGCACATAAATAAACATGTTAGTAAATCTCAATTAATCAATGTGTATTGTTTTCATCAAAATTATCATGTAGCCTTAGGGCTAACAATCTCCCCCTTTTTGATGATGACAAACCATTGATTGCTTTAAAATAATATCTAAAATCAAGAATGAAAATGAAATCAAGAATAAACAAAAAGAATGGCACTTGTTATGAATATAAGCAATTCAACTATTTCTCCCCCTTTTGTTATCATCAAAAAGATGTAATCAAATTAAGTACTCCCCCTAAATATATTCTCCCCTTAACATATGCTACCATTCAAAGATTATCATATAAAAACAAAATTAAGACATATCCAACATGCCTAATTCTCTTCTAATTATGCAAAATCTATCTTGACTAAGGGGTTTAGTAAATATATCGGCTAATTGTTTCTCGGTGGGAACAAATTCTAAAGAAATAGTACCTTTTTGCACATGATCTCTAATAAAATGATGTCTAATCTCTATATGCTTAGTCCTAGAGTGTTGTATGGGATTTTTTTGAAATGTTAATGGCACTTGTATTATCACATTTGATGGGAATGTGATCAAATACCACACCATAATCTTTTAAAATTTGTTTCATCCAAAGAGATTGTGCACAACAACTTCCTACTGCAATATCCTCGGCTTCCGCGGTTGATAAGGCAACAGAATTTTGTTTTCTACTAAACCATGAGACTAATGCATGTCCTAGAAAATGGCAAGAGCCACTAGCGCTCTTTCTATCAAGAAGACTTCCAGCAAAGTCCGCATCGGAATAACTAATTAGATCAAAATTATCACACTTAGGATACCAAAGACCTAGATTTATGGTACCAAAAAGATATCTAAATATCCTCTTTATAGCCTTAAGGTGAGATTCCTTTGGACAAGATTGAAATCTAGCACACATACACACACTAAACATAATATCAGGTCTACTAGCAGTTAAAGACAAAAGAGAGCCAATCATACCTCGATATTTTGTTACCTCAACATCTTTTCCTTTCTCATCTTTGTCAAGCTTGGTTAATGTACCCATTGGTGTGTTATATGTCCTTGAATTATCCATGCCAAACTTCTTGAGAAGATGTCTTGTGTATTTAGCTTGATTTATGAAGATCCCATCCATTGATTGCTTGATTTGAAGTCCAAGGAAGAAATTTAATTCTCCCATTAAGCTCATTTTAAATTCTTGTTGCATACACTTGGAAAATTCTTCACACATAGAAATATTAGTAGCACCAAATATAATATCATCAACATAGATTTGAACAATTAATAAATCATCATTTTTTGTTTTAACAAAATGAGTAGTATCAACTTTTTTCATTTCGAAACCATTATCAATGAGAAATTTGCTCAATCTATCATACCATGCTCTTGGTGCTTGTTTCAAGCCATAAAGTGACTTTTTAAGTTTGAAAACATGGTTTGGAAAATCATGATTTTGAAAACCAAGAGGTTGCTCTACATATACTTCCTCCATAATGTAACCATTTAAAAATGCACTTTTGACATCCATTTGGTATAATGTAAATTTTTTATAACATGCAAATGCACACAACATTCTAATTGATTCTAATCTAGCAACCGGTGCAAAGGTTTCCTCATAATCAATACCTTCTTCTTGATTGTATCCTTGAGCAACAAGTCTAGCTTTGTTCCTAATAATGGTGCCATTTTCATCTACTTTATTTCTAAAAATCCATTTAGTGCCTATAATAGAATGATTTTTGGGTCTAGGGACTACTTCCCAAACTTGATTTCTTTCAAATTGGTTCAATTCTTCTTGCATAGCCAAAATCCAACTTTCGTCATTTTCGGCTTCTTTAAAAGTTTTTGGTTCAAATTGAGAGACAAATGCAAAATGATTACAAAAGTTTCTAAAAGAAGATCTAGTTCTCATACCTAGTGATGGTTCACCAATAATAAGATCTTTAGGGTGAGCTTTTGCATACCTCAATTCCTTTGGTAATTCTTGGGAAGAATCATTTACTTTCTCAAGCGTTTCTTGTTGAAATTGTAAATCATCTTGACTCTTTTCATCAAGCCTTGATTCCTTGATTTGCCTTTCTACTTCAACAATATCATCATCTAAATTCTTTGAAGAAATCACATTAGTTTCATCAAATTCAACATGCATAGATTCTTCAATAGTAAGAGTCTTTTTATTAAAAACTCTATATGCTTTACTATGGTTGGAGTAGCCCACAAAAATTCCAACATCGGCTTTTTCATCAAATTTTCCAAGGTTATCCTTAGTGTTTAAAATAAAACATTTACATTCAAAAACTTTAAAAAATCCAATGTTGGGTTTTCTTCCTTTCCAAAGTTCATAAGGAGTTTTCTTTATTAAAGCTCTACCATGGACTCTATTGATTATAAAGCATGCGGTATTAACGGCTTCGGCCCAAAAATATTTTGGCAAATTGTTTTCAAGTAACATGGTTTTAGCCATTTCTTGGATAGTCCTATTTTTTTCTCTCAACAACACCATTTTGTTGTGGAGTTCTAGGTGAGAAAAAATTATGTTCAAAACCATTTTCATCACAAAGTTTTTAAAATTGCAACATTGTCTACTTCACCATCATGATCACTCCTAATGGACACAATAGAATACCCTTTTTGATTTTGGACTCTTTTGTAAATTTTGAAAAAGCTTGTGTGGCCTCATTTTTAGTTTTCAAGAATAATACCCAAGTGAATCTTGAATAATCATCCACCATAACAAAAACATAATACTTTCCACCAAGGCTTTGAGTTCTTGATGGTCCAAATAAATCCAAATGAAGTAATTGTAGAGGTTTATTTGTTGAAATAAATTTCTTTTGTTTAAAAGAATTCTCACTTGTTTTCCAAATTGACAAGCATCACAAATTTTAT
The DNA here is from genome assembly GCA_013180625.2 of Boswellia sacra. Taxonomy (NCBI): domain Eukaryota; kingdom Viridiplantae; phylum Streptophyta; class Magnoliopsida; order Sapindales; family Burseraceae; genus Boswellia; species Boswellia sacra. The sequence continues at coordinate 368,100 of SNVD02009397.1, read as the reverse complement.
CCTTTTCAAATTTTATTTTTGGAAGACCATCAACTAAATCATTTTTAGAAATTTTTGAAATTGTTTCCATGCTAGCATGACCTAACCTTCTATGCCATAACCAAGCATCATGATTAACAATGAAACAATTTTCTACAAGATCATTAACATCAATATCAATTGTATAAATATTACCACATCTATTACCACCAAATAATGTCTTATTGTTACTAACATCCTTAATCACACATCTATTAGGCTCAAAAGTAACAAAATATCCCTTATCACACAATTGACTAATGCTAATCAAATCATGTTTCAAACCATGAACAAGCAAAATATTTTCAATAATAAGTGAAGAAGGGTTACCAATATCACCATGTTCGATTACCCTTCCTTTGGCATTATTACCGAAGGTCACATATCCTCATTTCTTCATGATTAATCTTGAGAACTTGGAGGCATCTTCGGTCATATGCCTTGAGCATCCACTATCTAAGTAACACTTGTGTTTGCCACTCTTTTGTTTCTATAATCAACATTCAACGAGTAACTTTTTGGTACCCAAAAGTTCTTGGGTCCTTGGGGGTTAGTTATGATACTTTTTGGAACCCATATTTTTTTCAAATAAGGATTTCTTTTAATGGAGCAAGAATGCATATTGTGTCCTTTTCTTCCACAATAAGTACATGAATGATTAGGATTATTCCTAAAAGATGCATGAGCAAAATAATTTTTAAAATACTTTTGATTTTTATGAGTTTTATATCCTCAGCCTCTTTTATCAAAAACACACCTTTGGTTTTGTAACATAGAATTCAAATTTTTTGTGCTTTTTGTAAAACTATCAACAATATTTCTTAAGTCATTATTTTCCTTTTTTCAAAATAACATTTTCTTTCTCTAATTTATCAAAATCCTTTTGTTTTAAAATCTCATTTTCAGTTTTTAAAAAATGTATTTGACTTTCCAAACTTTCAAAATCTTTTTGCTTTAAAATTTCATTTTCATTTTCTAAAGCTTCATTTATTTCCACCAACTCTTCTAATTGAGATAACATGATTTTTGACTTCTTTTTGAAAGCATTGATTTTTGAGTTTTTCTTATCAATTTGCACATGTAAATTTTGGAATGCTTCAAGTAATTCATCATATGAAAGTTTAGGATCATAGTTTAGAATACTTACCTCATCGTCACTTAAAGCCATGAAGCACATGTTTGCCACTTCGCAATCTTCTTCTTCGGTAGAGCTAGCTTCACTATCATCCCAATTTGTGGCTTTCATTGCTTTGGATTTCTTGTTTTGACTTTTGAAGTAAGGACAATCCATCTTTACATGTCCCGGTTTCTTGCACTCATAGCAAATGACTTGATCATTTTTCTTATCTTGCTTTGAGCTTTGCCCTTTGTACTCCCTTCTAGAGTTCTTCTTGAATCCTTAGTTTCTTCTAATCATCCTTTTTAGCTTTCTTGTGATGAATGCAAGATCTTCATCATCTCCTTCATCGTTGGACTCATCATCTTCTTTTGTTGAAGATTTGAAAGCGATATTTTTCTTTTTCTTGAAATCTTCTTCATTCTCCTTCAAGGTGATTTCATGAGTCATGAGAGAACCCATAAGTTCTTCTAATGGTAGTTTGGTGAGGTCCTTTGCTTCTTGAATTGCCGTCACCTTTGGCTCCCAAAATTTTGGTAGACACCTAAGAATCTTTCTCACCATTTCAATATTAGAATAAGATTTACCAAGAGATTTCAAACTATTCATAATATCCGTAAATCTAGTAAACATTTCAGAAATTGATTCATCCGATTTCATCTTAAAAAGCTCATAACTATGAACTAGCATACTAATTTTAGATTCTTTAACTTGACTAGTTCCTTCATGAGTTACTTCAAGTGTGTGCCATATTTCTTGTGCCGTAGAACAAGTAGATATTCTATTAAACTCATTTCTATCTAGAGCACAATATAACACATTCATAGCTTTAGCATTCACACTCAATTTCTTTTTATCATCTTCACTAAACTCTTTAGGTTCTTTAAGCATGCATTCCCCATTTTCAATTTTGGTAGGAACAAAAGGTCCTTCCAAAACAATAGACCATATCATAATCAAAAGATTTCAAGAAAATACTCATTCTAGTTTTCCAATAAGAGTAATCACTTCCATAAAAAAATGGAGGTCTAGAGATAGAAAGTCCCTCAACATATGAAGTTGAATTAAAAGTTGCCATAGCTCAAAATCGGTTAAGATTTAAAAAAAAATGAGCAACCTTGCTCTGATACCACTTGTTGACCCAGGTATGGCAACCCAAGAGGGGGGGGTGAATTGGGTTTTTATTTATCAAAACGGATTTATAAAACTTTTCTTGAAAGATCAAAATTATTTACTCTTTCTTTGAGAATAGAAGGTGAAGAAGATGAAAATAGAATGCAATCAAGAGAATATAATAATGAATAATCATAAGTGCAAGTAAATGTAAAGAGTATAGGGATAGAGAGAGTGCAAACTCAATTTACGTGGTTCGGCAAACCTTGCCTACGTCCACGGGCTCCTAGCTCCTCCACAAGCTAGGCTTTCCACTAAGTTGTAGAATACTTTACAACTTGCTTGATGAACAACTTCACCAAGACTTTTTTCCTTCAACTCTTGATAACACCACACCAAGAGTTCTTCTTGATGAACAACCTCACCAAGGAAAGAGTTCTCTCAAGGATATCTTTTATCCTTTACAAGAAGATCTCACTCTCACACAATATAAGAACAAAGAAAAGTTTTTACAACAAAAGTACAACTCTCTTCAAAGAGTAGATAAAGAATATAAAAGCTCTATAAACTTGATATTTCTCTTGGTTTTTTGCTTGATAAAATGCTTCTCTTGCACTTCTGAATGCATGGGAGAAGGGCTCCTTTTATAGGCAAATGAGATGAACTTAATCAAGTGAAGACACCATCTCCAAATTTTCTGCCCACCATAAAAACCGTAATCTTGTCTGCCATTTTTGTCAATGTTCCGTTTGAAATTTGAAAATCTGTAAAACATAAAAGATCTGCACATTTGAATAAGCTTTCCAACGCATCAAGAACGAAGTCATTTGGATATCTGTAGCTCAAGATATGGCCAAAACACCATTCGGTGCTCAAGTGACTTGATTTTTCTTCCATGTGTCAGTCCACTGACTTGAATGATAATTCTGTCAGCCTTCCATTTGAAATTTGAATTTCTTCAAAACATAAAAGATCTTCATATTTGAATAATCTTTCCAAAACATTAAGAATCAAAAATTGGATATCTCTATCTTAAGATATGGCCAAAACAACCATTCGGTGCTCATGTGAGTTGATTTTTCTTCTTGTGTCAGTCCACCGAATTGCATGTCAATTATGTCGGCCTTCCATTTGAAATTTGAATTTCTTCAAAACATATGAAATGTTCTTCATTAAGTCATCTTTCCAATGCCGCAAGAATCAAGTCATTTTGATTTTTCTAGCTCAAGATATGTCCAAAGGAGTATTCAGTACTCATGTCAGCTGCTTCCATTTGTCTTTCAACTTGCATGATGATTTGGACAACCTTGCACTTGAAATTTGAATTTCATTAAAACATATGAAATGTTATAAATTGAGTAAGCTTTCCAAAGGCTCAAGAATCACGTCATTTGGATATTTGTAGAGATATATATGACCAATTGATTGAACATTGCTCATGTGTCACATTCCTTGAGTCAATCCTTGTTCTTAAACTTTGGTGCCTTTAACATGTAGTCTTCTCCTTAGCTTCAACACTTCATTTTAATAAGCCTCTTCTTGATTTTAAAATTATTTCAATGATCTTACTCTTGCACATAAATAAACATGTTAGTAAATCTCAATTAATCAATGTGTATTGTTATCATCAAAATTATCATGTAGCCTTAGGGCTAACATTTTACTCTTTGGGTGTTAAATTTAATTGAAATTAGTTAACGAAAATGTTATAAATGATATTATATAAAACATTAAGGTTATGTGTCATATTAGGCTTGAATTATTTGCAATATTTTCCCTTTGATTTAATTAGGAGTGAGGCTATTTGCACCCAAAAGATTTATTTTCACACCCATCCTTCTAAATACACCTATCATTAGAATACTAAAACAATTTAATTTCTATTTTATTCATCTTCAAATTTTTGCAAACAACTTTACATAATTAACCAGGTTACATAGATCAATTTTAAATTTAGTTGAGAGTACAATAAAAACAAAATAATTTACCAAAAAGTTGATTAATTTAAAAAAATATATTTATTCTTTTTATTTTATATTTCTAATAATAATTTTTAAATAAAAATTAATTTATTAAATTTTAATTATTATTATTTTTTCAATTATAAAAGGATAAAAATCTACTTAAAAAAATTGAGCCAAATAAAAATCTACTTAACAAAATTTAATAATTGTGGTGTATTTAGGAAGATGGGTGTGAATATAATTTTTGTAGGTGCAAATAACCTCACCCTTTAATTAAATGTTTTCTCATTCCACATCTTTATAACAAAAGTTACACCAGGCTAAAAGATATGGATGGGTATTAGATGTAGGTACGTCAATGGGGTGGGGTGGAGCAGGGTAGGAGATCACATCCCTACCCCATTCCCTACTGGTAAAAATTGAGGTGGGTCGAAGAATCTAGGCTTGGGCATTTGACCCTATAGACCCTAGGCCCTAGTGCAACCCGTGATGATAAGTTCTGCCCCATTGCTCGTTCAAGGCGGGTCTAGATCCTAAGGGATGTTGCCTCGGACCGGCTGAGTCTGACTTCTAGACCCGTCTGACCCAACCCGACCCGTTCCGCATTATAAAAGGGTGTATTTAAAAAATTATAAAATATAAGGACTGATAAAAATTTAAAGGATGATTTTAATAAGTTTTAATATATATATATATATATATATATATATATATATATATATATATAGGTGTCTTGAAATTTGACAAAGTATATAAAAAAAAGTTTTTAAATAGAATGGGTCCACTCCACAAAAATTTGTCTACATGTGTATAAAAAAAATTTTTAAATATGATGGGTCTACTTAAAAAAAAATTCCTACAAATTTATAAATGTAAGGAGCGGGGTGGAGCGGGGCGAGTACGGATCAGCCTAAATTTTTTTCGCCCCGCCCCGCCCTATTGCCCCTGAACAGGGCTAGGCAGGGTGGAGGGAAGAATAATAAAACGGTGCGGGAATGGATATTGGCTGCCCCATACCATACCTACCCCGCCCCGCCCCGGTTCCAAGCCTAGGAGAATCCCCATTTACCATTAAGGATTCCCTATCCTGTCGCATTTGATTTTAAAAGTCTATAACAACGAATATAAAGTAGTTACTCACAGAATAAAAAGAAAAATAAAACTACACATTTGATTTATATTTTAAAGTGAAATGTTGTCTTAAAAGTAAACAAAAAAGAAAAGCAAACTTTCATTATCCCTAACTATATTCAAAGTAAAATAATTCCATCATCGGATTTATTAAAATAGAAAAGTACAATCATAAATAAATTAGAAAAGAAAAATATAACTAGGATTTTATGAGTGATTAAATAAGCTCTTTATATCTATCAAGATAAGCTTAAAATCTGCATAAACGTTTCTCCAATAATTTTCTACTTTTTATTTTTTGAGCTTGTTTAATGTTTTAAAATAAAAATACCTTATTTGATTTAAAAAGTTATACTAATTTATTCTTCTTTTTCAATAATATTTTTAGTAATTTACAATTATAAAGCACTTGTTCATTTATTTAATTAAAAAAAACACTTTTTTTTAATAAAAGTTCTATATTTAAAGGTTCTACCCCTATACGATCTAATTCATAATAGAAAAAGTTAAAAACAAATGAATCATTACTATTTGGTTCTCATCGATCCTCAGATTATGATAGAATAGCTTTAGAATATGCTTCACCCTTTATATATTGAATTAGGATCATCTTATATTATGCATGCATAACTTAAATGAAAATATTGGATATTATAAATTACTTAACTAATATTAATATTATATCCAGAGTGATTTATTTTAGGATGTGGCATCTAGGTATCATTCTTATCCTGCAAGTCAGAATATGCCATTCTGTCTACCTATAATTATGGATTTACATCTAAAAATAAGTTCAATTTTATAACATTAATAATCCATGGTATCAAACTTTAGCTTTTTTTTTTTTTTTTTTAAGTTGGGTTTAGCACAAGCGTTTGCAAGTTTTGCTATATAGATGGATACTTTTGAAAGAGTGCTTTTACTTTTTTTTTTTTTTTTGGTTAAAGTTTAAAATAAGTAAAGAACACTAGTATAAGACTTAGAAGTAATTTTAGAAAGTTGTATTATGAATCTCATTAGAAGTAATTTTAGAAAACCACATATACATTTGTTATATCAATAGATTCAATACTTATATTAGGCACAGTTTTTGACAATTATAATTTTTATATTATTATATAATTTGTACGTTTTCATATGTTATTTTTAATTATTTAACTGTTTTTTATTTTTAAGAAATTAAACACTTCATTCAAAATCAAGCACTTCCAAACAAACCCAACTTCCAAAATCAACAAAGCACTTACTAGAAATCAATCGAATTGCCAGCAAAAACCGACAGAATTTATAACTAAAAGGATTTTATTTCTTTTTCTTTAATTAAAAAAAAAAACAGTTTGAACCGAACCAAACCTCTATTAATTCAATCCATAAATCCCCCACATCAGCATCTAATCAAAGTTTTGACTTGACCTACTATAACGCTAACAAAAAACAATAAAAAAACCAAACAATTCCTTTATATATTTATTAAAATTCCCATTATAAACATGTGCAGAAACGCGGCGCCTAGACTTCCTCAATTAACTCACGAACTTCTTAAACCAAAAACTCAGAACAATAAGAAGCAATAAATCCAAGAAGATCAAAGCTGTAATCTTATCGATACAAACTTGCCCTTTAATATTAATTACTTCTCAAAAACCTTCCAACTTTAAACTTCAACAAAGCCTTTGAAGTGAAAAGCATATATATATATTTACACATAATCTTCATGTCATAATGGCTTCTTCTGATCTTTCAATGATACTTCCTAGGGTTCTCATAGTCTCCCGGAGAACCGTTCGCAAGAATAAGTTTGTCGATTTTGTGGGTTCGTTTCTGATCTTTCTCTCTTAATTTCTTATCTATGCATTATTTTGCTGCATCTTGTTCATGTGTTTCTTTGTTAATTTCGTTTACTATTTATGTACGTTTTCCATGACGTGATCTCTCTATATTTCTTGATCTAGAATAATAAGTTATCCCAATATTTGTTTGTTCAGAGATTATCTTTTTCATTTTTTGATTTGATATGCAGCTGGAGATAATTGCATGTTCACTTTATTTAATGTTATTATTTTTTTCAATTGATAGAGACAAAAGATAGATATAAAACAACATTTAGAAAATATAAAAAGTTTGATCTTCCAAAACAGTCAACCACTTTGTGAGCAGGAGAATATCATTTGGATCTCATCGTAAACTATGGGGCTGTGCCTGTGATTGTCCCACGGGTCAGCGGGGTTCACATGCTACTAGAAAGCTTTGGACCAATCCATGGAGTTCTTCTATGTGAAGGAGAAGATATAGATCCATCCCACTATGAATCCGAGCTATCAGGTTTTTCACAGGAAGAACTCCAGGAGATTAGGCAATTGCACGCCAGTGACACAGCAATTGATAAAGAGAAAGATTCGATCGAATTGAGACTTGCAAAGCTTTGCCTTGAAAGAAACATACCCTACCTGGGAATATGTAGGGGATCACAAGTCCTTAATGTTGCATGTGGTGGTACACTTCATCAAGATATAGAGAAAGAGCTCTCAAAGAAATGCCCACAAGGACAAAGAGTGGTTCATATGAACTATGAAAATTATGATGGGCATAGGCACTTGGTTAAGGTGGTGGAGGGAACTCCATTGCATCAATGGTTTAGAGATTCATTGGTGGAAAATGCAATGGAAATCATGGTCAATAGTTATCACCATCAAGGTGTAAAGAAATTGGCTCAGCGATTTGTGCCAATGGCTTTTGCTCCAGATGGTTTGATTGAAGGGTTTTATGATCCTGATGCTTATAATCCTCAAGAAGGCAAGTTCATCATGGGTCTTCAGTTTCATCCCGAGCGAATGCGGAACCCAGATACGGATAATTTTGATTATCCTGGATGCCAATCTGCCTACGAGGTAACATTGTGGTTGCTGTGGCAGTTCTTTTAAATCCATTTTTCTTTTTTTCTTTTTTTTTTTTTTTTTTTTTGTGTTCTTCAGAGTGAGAAAAGATCTCCTTGTTATTTTGTAGGAATTTGTGAAGGCAGTGATTGCATATGAGAAGAGGCTTAGCCACTCAGGAAGCATACCAAAATCTGTCAAGCTTAACCGGGAAATGGAAATGAAGAGAAAAGTACTTGTTCGAAGTTTCTCAATTGCAAGAGACATGTACAGTTCAGGGGGTGGAAAAGTTTCAGGTCAAGAATCCGAATTACAAGCTGGAGCCGAGTTCCTCGAGGTTAATCCTAACCAAAAATAAATCTAATTTGATGAGTTTCATGTTATTTGATCTAAGAAATGGTTTTCAAAAGGTTTTTTTCTTGATAAATTTTCCTCTGAAACAAATAACGCTATTTTGTTTTCAACATTTCTAATGGCTCTGCAATATGCAAACAGGCAAATACTGCACTGAGTTTGCAGCAAGAGAATAGGCTGAAACAAATGGGAGCAACAGTGAGAAATGCTTCTGCATACATCCAAAGACTGAAGATGAACGAGGAGAGGGAGAGAGTGGCAAGGAATATAATGGGGAAAATGTCAATAGACCAGTTATCTGATCTCATGTCTTTTTACCGCATGATGGGTCAGATATGTTCTGAGGCCTTGGAAAAGAAGCTCCATGATCTGGTAGTAATCGAAGAAGTTGACCACTAAATTGTTCATCCTCTTTCAAGTATTTGTTTTGAATGAAATGTAATTCCTCTATGCCTCCGTTTAGTTTTCCTTCTATGTTGAGTTATATCATTTGTATCCCTCCCTTCTTCAAATAAAAGTTCTGTCCATATTTGAACCCACAAATTCGTACTCCAACCGGCTCTCAATAAACCAACCTCTTAAGAGCTCGTCAAAGTCATCTTTATCACAAGTTAAATTAGACTTTTCAAAAGGCAATTGCAAAATAGTATTTTGCAGAGTTTGTCTCTCAAGGTAATGTAACATGGAATGTGATCGTTACTTACAGGATTGGATACCAATCTCAGGATTTGCCAGACGGATTCTTGTGGCAATTCATAACGCGGGGATTCACGTTCAGCAATTTAAGTTGAAAATGTCTCATGCTGGTGCCCAGAATAGAAAAATAGGAGACTACATGGATACACAAGTCCCAAGATGACATTTTCAGAAGGGATAATTCTAATTTGCCCCTTGAAGTTAGGCCTAAAAAATTGAGGATTTCAGTTTTCTGAAATCTAAAAATGCCCTCTGAGGTTACTGTAGCGCCGTTAGATTTAACGAAAAATGTATTAAACCGTTAAATTTAACGGAAAATGTATTGAATAATAACTTAATGCTAATATTAGATTTAACGAAAAATGTATTAAATAATAACTTAACACTAATAAGCAATAAAATAGACTATAATACCCTTTTCTAAATGGTTTCTAAAGCGTTAAGTTACTATTTAATATATTTTCCGTTAAATCTAACGGTGATACAGTAATCTCAAGGGATAATTTTAAGTTTCAGAAAACTGAAGTCCTCAATTTTCTTTTAGCCTATCCTTTAGAATTAACCCTTTTCAGAAATCAATGTACAGTAACTAAAAACTAATAAAAAAAAAGGGGATAATAAAATTTTCCAAAACCAGTGCTGATCATTGATCTGGAGAACATAAAAAAGATGTGGTTAGACACTTGAGAATCATGACTATCGACTCTAAAACACAAGCATCTTCAGACTTCCCTTTTTCAGTATGTTATGTTCACATTTTTACTGCTTTTTCTTCTCTTCTTTTGCTTTTTAATGACATAAAACTATTTGTCGAAATCAAAATATAGGGCTCATCCAATGTCAAATCGTAAAATGCATAATCCATCTCTCAAAATAGTTTTCAAGGACAATTTTGCAGGACCTACTGAAGCCATTCAAAATATAAAGAATCCCTTTCTGACGACATGAAGACAAGCATTCTTCAGGAAAAACCATGTGTATCATTTGCCACTGTACGTAATAAACAACACAACAAATCACCAAATAAAATTCAAGCATCAAGGAGAGCCATGTACCTAACCAACCATCATTGATATAAATACTCCTTTAACACACTATTCTTCAGACGAACATGAGAGTTAGTGTCTAGTACATATCTGGGGTTGCTCAAACTTGACACTTAACACAAACTCCCTATCAAAATCCCTTTAAACACGTTAAATAAATTATTACATCCTACGCACTGATCATCAGGACATAAAAAAGAGCCTGGTTTCTTTGTAACATACCATACTTCAAAATATAAATTTAGAAAAGAACAAAAAAACTTGGTCACACTGATGGCAAGAACAAACCACAAATAGGCTTAGCTCAGCACATCAGCAGCTCTCTAAACTAGTTGACCTGTTGCATTATCCCTCCATTCCAAAAGCATTATAATGTTTTATGCATTCTTTTCTTCATCTTTTTTCTCCCTTTCACATAAATCATTTATCACTTACAGATATCAAAACCCAGAATCATTGCAAACTAAACTTGTGATCTAAACTGCAACAATTTACGGCAACTTTTACTCACAGGTAAACACTCCATAATCATATATAATTGAGTCCTAGCTTCCAGAATGGTTGCAGAAATACAGTTCCAGTGATATCTCAGCATCACCTACGGGAGAAAAATAGGAAGTCTGGGTGATTGACCTGAACCAGTCTTAACCAATTATCAGCAGCCTGCAAGAGGGAATTTGCCAATTGGCGTTCACATCCCACATTAGAGGTCCACAAGGATCCCTTGAACTTGTATGAAGCGAGACCAAAAACAGGTAATGACATCTTAGCAACACCATCCATCTCACTAGGGTATGTCACTCCTGAAGCGTGTGCATTTTGTGGACCTGCATAGATTCACTTATGATAAATCATATAGTAACATAACAAGCCATCCGAAATGCTTATGGACACTATTCAAGTACAAGGATATATAAGATTAATATTAAAATTTTTCTCTCTGTCTTTCTTCCTATTTCTCTCTATTACTTTATCTAGTTAATTATCTATCTTGTCCTACATCATTCTGACAATACTAACAGAAAACGCAGAACAATTCATGCATGCAAAATCAACTAAACTTCTTAGTTACCTGCAGTAGGTGTATGAAGAGAATGATATGTCAAAAAGCATGCCTCCAAATCTCTTAATGTTGGTCCTGTTGGTATTCTGTAAATTGGATACCTACAAAGTTTCCATCAAGACCTTTAGTTTACCTATGCATAAATTCATCACAAGGCACATAATGTTAAATGGCAATACCAGGCCACAGAAATCCAGCTGGAAGGCAATAGATCACAACTTCTAAGTGACTTCAACTTGGGGAAATGAAAGGCAAGATCTGATATCTGTGACAACAAAAAGGTCCAAGGAAAAGTCAGATAGGGTAGAGGCTGAAGGGCAGCCAGGTGAAAACAGAACCATACAGCGGGCTCCTAATTTCCTTTTAAGACAGAAAAAAAATTATTAAAGGAAAAAGTACTAGCCTTGTCAGCTAAAGGTTCCCGGCTATAAGGAACATCCCGCTCAAGATACTCAAATATCAAGCGACCTTGAGAGTTTGTAGCTTCACCCTCATCGCTTGAAAAGTCTTCTAGCTGTACGCTATGCTGGTCTCTTAAAGACAATCGATCAATGCTAATATCTTTAGCTATACATTGACCACTCCATTGCTCCCTTGAGTATTTCAGTCCTCTTTCAGGTCCCCAATCACTGCTACCATCACTACTTGAGTCCCCAAAATCACTGTCACTATCCTCACCCAGTCGCCTGTCACTTAAGGAAACCATTAAAACTGACATGTAAGATTCTTTCTCCACATTGTAATATGAGAATCAACTAGCACCACAGAAGAAAAAAGATACAAAAATTAAACAACAGAAGAGTTGCCTTAAATTAAAGTCTGAGTCAGATAGAGCTCAGCATAGCTAAGACCAACCATTGCAGGCATAACAACCATAAACACCTCATCCAGATTTAAACAATAGCTTAAAGCTGCACAAATTGACCAAGTCTCCAGACTACAGCATTAAGCCTCTATAGGTAAATACAGGCAAACAAATCAAATCCCCTGACACAAACCACACCCATCATTATCAAATTTTCTCTCATGGAGCTTGCTCCTTGTTTGGGTGACATACGAGTTTGTCATTATCTGATACTAAGTTCCGTTTTCTCATTTATGCAGGTAAATACCAACATCCACACTCATCATGTTTACAATCCCCATCCTCAACCCTAACTACTTTCCTCCCTCATTGAAGGTTGCTCACTGTCAAAGCAATACATTGCCAATATATGATTCTAGTTCATAATCCTAATTGATCCATCACTGGTATAAGGATTAGGTTTCAGTTCATCAAACCAATATAAAGTAGTAAGTTACAAATAATAATAAACTTCAATTCAGATTGATCCTACGACAAAGAATTGAACAATAAACCCACATAAAAATGCAAATTAGGTCCGTTAAAAATGATAAAACGAACAGAATTTGATGCAATTAACATAGGCTTTACCTTGATTTCACTATAGAAGGCTTGGTAGAATCAACATATATTTGAATACCAGACAAATATGGAACATAGTACTGAACGACACAATCACTGTCGTTTAAAACCAAAGGAACCCCTGCACCATAAGCACTCCACTCCTTAAACGACTCCCACAAATCACCTAGCACAAAATACGGCCGATTATTTTCGTCACAAGTCCTTCTCCCCCTCATCGTCGTCTGCCACAAAATTAACAACAAAATCATAAAATTTTCCGAGGCAAAGTAAATTCATCCAAACCAAAGCAAAAGCAGTTCAAGTAATAAACAATATCAAACAAAGCGTGATTCGGTAATGTCATCATTTTCCAGTGCGGTAACGTTACCAGAAGCACAATAGTATTCTACAAATAACAAACAAACCTTGGACGGATACTGCGCCGACACAGTCGGCGTGATGGACTCCAGAAATCTTCTTAAGTTACTCTCACAAGCCGGTTCGGATACCGGCATGGGCTGGTCTTCAAGGGCGGTCCGGTTCTCCAGCTCCCTAACCGCCTGCCGTTGATCTTCGGACGATTTACTAGGCATGTCGTCGCTCTTAGCTCTCCGTAGTTGCTCGTTTATTGAATTCTGCTGCAGCCTCCGCGCCTTCGCCGGATTGTAAAACCGATCCTCGCCACGTCCGCGAGTCAATTGCAATCCCGTCCCTAACATCTCCACAACCAATCAAGAACCTAAACAAAAAATAAATAAATAGCCCTAGTCTGGTTGATTTGGTACGGACTCGATGCGAATTTGGTAAAAATTAAATCGGATCAGAAGAAAAGAAGATGAGTTCGGTCAAAGAAAACCCTAGCAGTTATAATGGAGGAGGTGAAGGGCAAAATCGTCAGAACAGTTCAGATAGATAGAAAGAAGAGAGATTCAAGAAGCACACTCTGAATAAATGGATGGGGCAGAGGAAGAAGAAAACAATTATTTTTTTTTTAATTTTTCTAAACATTTTTTTAAATTCGAGTGGGTGAAAAATAAAATAGATTTGACTAAATCGGGCTGTGATTGGTGGGAATTGGGAAATGCGGATTAGTTATTGAGGTCAGAAACGACGTGTCGACATGGTTAGAAGAACAGTGGACAGACACGTGTATGGCCAGATTTATGCGATGGGTTGGCTGTCTTTTTTCTTATCCCGTTCGATTGTATCGAGAAGGAAATTCGTATGGTTTTCCCATTCGTTGGTTTTGTGTTGTGGCCACGCGCGTTTTTTGAATGTGGGAAAACGCGCTAACGCTTGCGGAAATCGTGGGCACGTTTGACGCTTGCCTGTCCGGCTTCTCCATAATTAAATTATTAATCATATACTTATCTTTTTGATTAATTAATTAATCATATGATTTTGTTTGTGCCTTTTTTAAGATTTTTTTGTAATTAGGTCTAGACTCTTTTTTTAATTGATCCACGAATGGGAAATCACTACTTCCATTTAATTAGCTAATTTATATTGGATTAAGATCTTTTAATTATATTTCTTGTTTAGGACTTTAATTATTCATCTCATTAATCAATATATAACAAATACTATTATTATGTTAAATTAAATAACCTATTGAAAATTTAAGTTATAATATCTCATTCCATTTAAATTTTGTCTAAAGATATGTTTAAACTATCAATTTTTTTTTAAAAAAAAAAGATTGAACCTTATTATGGGCTAGTTTGGGATTTTTGTTTATGTGAAAAAAAATCTTTTTTTTTTTTTTTGCAACAATAGAAACTTTGAGGTATTTGGGGTTGCTTTGAGCTGTTTCCAAAAAAAAATCTACTGCAGGAAAAAATCAGTTTTAAATGAGGAGGCCACCTGCTTTTGAAGCAAGATTCTGCTTTCAAAATGTAAAATGTCAAAAATACCTTCGTCAAAAAAATAAAAATACAAAATTATGCTTATTTATTAATTTTTTTTAAAATAATAAAATACTTATAAATATTTATTTATTTATTTTCATAAATTTATTTTTTAAAAAAATTAATACTGGTCGCCTGAAAGTCGTCGAAGTTGGTCACCAGCGACCTTCTCTGGGGCGTGTCCGATGACATAGTTGACTCAAAATGGATATTCGTCGATCGATCTATGCATATTTACGAACATTTTCCGCATTAAAGGTATCGTTTGACCGTAGAAATCGATCAAAGATCTGTGCTCGTATCTTTTGAAAAACAATCCCAAACACTTTTATCCTGTTTTTGAAAAGTAAAGTAATTTAAAAAAATTGAGTTACTAAATACCCTATTGCTTTTTTCTGAAGCTGATTTTTTTAAAAGCAAAACAAAAGCAACTTATTTTTACAGCAACAGTAACCCAAACTGGTCCTATATTTTATTTCATACATTTATTTATAAAATATATATTAATTGCATTACTTATTAAAAATAAAGGACGGCCAAAATTTAGAAATAATACATCACCCTTTTAGGAAAAGTTCAAATCTCATTGTAAATGATATATCACATGAATTACTTATCATACCATTTCGTAATCTAATTAATGAGTATCAAATTATTTGACACCATTATGTGGCATAGAATTTTAAAAAAGGAGTAGTATTCAAATTTTAATCTACATAGTTTATAACCGTCAACCAACTTGTGAATCATGACCATTAATGGATGCGATGAAGTTGGGTGATGGAGAAGCGGATCTCTAGCTATGAGATATCATGACACAAATCATTTTCTAAAGGCTCCTCCATTCCATTCCATGTTCACCTCTATTAGATGCATAACATAGTAGGGACTTGAGAGTCTCATAGGGGTCCAGCTCCATATGGAAAGAGATTTTAATTATGCAACCACAAAATTGGATTAATTTCATCGTTTATTTTGTACCGTTCATTTGAAGAAAGTCAAATCATTACCCATGACAAGTAACCACCAAATGGCTTTTAAAATTTGTTTATCTTTGATTTGATCGTCTCGAAAGTTTTCATCAAGAAGTTCTTATCAAAAAATAGATTGCAAATTGAGATTTGATTTGACCCTTTCTGTTACTTGTTACCACAAAGCCACGACGCCAACTACTTAAATTAACATCGCTGGTCCTGATGTTATTGTGATGTTTGAAATATTACCCAAAAAAAAAATGGGGTGCTGTCAAAATGATATAAATAATCATGCTCTGGCCCCTCATTCCTCAATTAATTGCATGAACGGATGATTATTTAGCTAATATTTACAATTAAGTTATTACATTATTTAATTTATAAAGTATTATTTAAACGATCTAACTTAATCTTATTTTATTGCTCCGTCTTCCCTCTTGCAAGTTACTGGTACACTTTATTTATCTATTTATAAAACAAGAGGATCAAGGACCGACCTCCATGTCAAGGCAAGACAACGTGACAGTCGGTCACATGTCACATAGTTAACATTTAAAAAATAATTATTAATTAACAAAAATAATGGGGATGGGATGCTTCACACTAAATCTCTCACATGCACTGCAAATTCCTTTGCCCACTTTTCTTATTTGTTAATATTTAATTTATGTTTTTTTATGATTTATGCTAGTTATATTACAAAATAGATAATTTAATCACTTTAATATTTCTTAATTTGGAATTCTATTATAATGGTCAAATAATAAATAATAATTATCCTAGATTAAAAGGGGCTGCCCTTACAGTTCCAGACCTCAAGTATGGTACATATCTCCTTCTTTATTTATATTATATGATTTTTGTATCATATGCATTAAAAATCTATAATATAAGAAGGGGTATTAAAACTTGGTATCACCGGCCAAGACAGGCAATTAAAAATGTCAATTAAACACAATGAAAGTGTTGCTCAGAATTTTTATTTATTTATTTTTTTTCAAGATTTATGTATATGCTATTTTGTTCGTGAAAGTGATGGGCATGAAAGGCAACTGGGTTAACGAAGAATTATGAGTTCGTGAGGCCCCAGAAGCCAGAAGGTGAGGGGGTGGTCGTTGAAAATGACGTTGACTTGCTTTTGGTATTAAAAAAGTGACAACAAAAGTAGCTCAATCGGCATATCCAGCAACAGTTGAAGGCATAATTTCTCATTCCAATTTGTGACGCTCTTCATGTAACTGTTTCATCATGTTTTCTGAATTGGGTTGTTGCTATATTCTTTGATAATATAATCGAGAGTTGGACCCAGTTCACGAATTCTTGGTCAGTCAAAAGCACTTGTGATTAAGAAAAAGGAGAACAAGAAAAGAGAAATGTTGCCCCCAAAAATATACAAATTGATCAAGTTGATGTACCTTTTATATATTACAGGATAGATTTAAAAGCGCTTTTGATACTTATTAAAATTACTTTTGGGTTGGAAGAAAAAATTGGTGTGACAATCTTAATTGCTGTCAATTTCCTTAGTTGTTCATCTATTTTGTAGACCTTGAAAAGCTAATGTGACTATTTTTTGTATTCGAAAAGACTAAACTAGAATGCAGAGCATGGGCAAGCTGAAAGGGGAAGAAACAAAAGCCTAATTGGTCGGAATACTTAATGGCAAAATTTTCAAAGTATACGAAACCTAATGGACTAAAAATACATATATAAAAGCGAAGCTTATCGTCAAAAGTTGAGTTGTTCTTTGTTGGCAACTTCAGCTAGTTCAATAATAATAATAATAATAATAAATTAAAAAAAAAAGATATGTGAAGTGATTAAACAAAAATTATCAACACATGAGATTAGGCAACTAACCTGGATAACCATGTTTAGTTTTTGTTAATCCTTGCTGGGGAAGCAAGTCAGCAGTTCCTATTTGACGATCGAGGGAACTGTTTAAGCACTCTAAATTGCTTATATTACAGAAGGGTTTGTTGCAATTATTGGAACCTAAGATACCAACATATGTTTATAGAAATTAAAGTCAGGTCATGGGACAGAGATGGACCATTCTCTAAAAATTTCAAATTGCAAGCCTTGCACTAATTTTGTCATAGTACAAAGGCTTCATTCTTCTCCATTGGCTAGAAATGGTTGCGACCCCTCTTCTTTCACATCAAGGGGTTGTTGTCACTACTAGGGTGGAATTCAAGTTTCCTCATAAAGCATAAATTGGGCGCGTTTGGTTTGGTGGATCGGAAAGTATAAGAATGACTCTTAGTTACACGAGCAAATCGTATATAAAACTGTTCTAAGAAAACAACTTTTAAAAAGTTATAATTTTAAGAAATTTTTGACCAAATATCTCCTATATTTTGGACTAAACCCCCTATTAGAATTATACAGTTTTTAAAACTTCCAAAAATATTTTTCTCAACTCATCTTCTTCTACGACCCTTGTTCTCAACAACCACAAGATGTCAAACAATAAATACAACTCATGCTCGGCATTCTTAAAAATTTAGAAATTTATACAAAGATAAATAAAAATGAAATGCTTTTAATGCATGAAATTTAGCTATACATTGTGTGGCCTTCCTTCGCATCAATTACTACTTAGCATCAAATTTGTAATACCTGGTTAGAAAAAATAGAGAAAAGACTGAGTTGCAGACTTAGTGAGCAGATATAATTTTTATATAATAACTATTTATTTCTTACTTTTGAAAAAAAAAAACTTATTTCTTGAATAAAACCTTCTTTCAAAGTATTACAACATTTAATCCATTTCAAACAAAAATTACATACTTTTCTTTCCATAAAAAAAAATAAATAACTCTTTCGTTCCAAACTTTCCTTATAAGCTTCATTTTTGCAAAACAACTATATACTTCCTTAACTCATCATAAAAAGATACTTATAGAAATCTTTAGCCACTTTGCTAGGATGCGTAATATTCCTAAAATATATAAACAATTCATATACTTACTTTTACTTAAAATACTTATCTAATCTCACATCTTAGCACAATACATATCATTGCACATCAATCTTTTCTATAAAATAAATATATAAATATACACTAAATATCAAACAATATAAAACTTTTCGAATCATAATCTTCTCATTCTAAAACTAACATATATTCTTTTCCAGCTTATAAAAAATAAAAGAGAATATTTATTAAAAATCTAAAAATCATATAGTGGCGTTACTTACTAGAAAATCTCATCTCATTTGTACCTAGGAAAAACTATCATACCTATTGAACATATTATCAAATCTTTCACAGAACTTTAAAATAAATAAACTCTTGATTAGTATTCTTCAAATTCTTCTACTTACTTCTACACTTTAAAAACAATAAAAGAAATGCATTTTCTCATGCCATTTATGCTAAAACCATTGTTCAAGCTTTATTTAAAACATAAAACATAATTTCTATAAAAATCTTCTATGAAATAACTTTTGTAAATAATGCTTCTTTTCTCAAGCTAACTCATATAAACGTACTTAAAAACACTTTTGATTATATTAAACAAGTATCCTTAGAGCAGTCTGATCATACTTGGCGAGTTTTAACATCGCATAGGTTGAGTCATATGTATCTCCTCGTACCTAGTGAGATCTAACATCATATACATCATACAGATAGTGCTATCTGATATCTAATCTTTCCTAGTGAGATCTAACATCGCACAAGCCTATTATACCGGTCATACGCATTCGCAGAGTTGCCCCCAAAGAGTTAAAGCACTCATATCACATGACTCAAAGCCTCTATATGTGTCTAGATGGCCCCCAAAGATCTTAATCTATATCATTGTCTAAGTGAATCTGTTGACTCGCTATTTAAGTGAGTTGGGTACTTGCTTAGTATAAAATAACTAAACTTTCTTATTTTTGTAAAAACTTATTTTCAAATTTATTTCATATGCTAAACGTTTGTTTTTTATGCAACTTTATCAAATCTTGAATATTTTCTAAAAATCCAGGCTAAAATTGTATGTGATTCAATATAATCAATCTAAAAAAAATCAAATACTTCAAGAAACCTTGAAACAAGATGTTAAAATGATTTTCAACATGATTAACATCACTTCTCTAAATAGTGAACACATTGCTTTTGAATCAACTAGAAGACATTTAAACGTAAAAATCTGAATTTTTCCTTTCTAAATGCTATATAAACAACTAGTGCTACACACTCAATTATTGTATTATTAGCACAATCCATAACTATTCTTTTTTCTAAAAATCAATACTTTACACATAATTATACTTCAAACTAGTATAATCATTCATCATTTATTCTAACAACAATTTATGTGTCAATGAAAACTATTAGAAACTCAACTAATTTAATTTATAACTTAAATCATAAAAAGAACAAAGAATTAAATTGACAAAATTATGAAAAATCTTGAAAGATAATCCACTCACAAATCTTGACACACAACTTGATTAGCTTGCAGAGATCCATGATCAATGCTCCACCTAGCTTGCTATCTCATAAACAAATCAATTAATTTCTTTGTTGCCCTCACATCATAAAAGAGCTCATCACATCATATATTTCATTCATAATTAACCAAAATACTTAAGTTTGCTAATAGGCACCTTCAAATCATACTTTAATAATGCTAATTAACTTCATTTTCATATTTTCAAAATAGAGGAATGCTAATTCTCTGATTTTTAATAAATAAACTACTCATCTGAAGGATCCAATATTTTACACAAGATATCTAGACATATATATCTATATATCTAATGCCATGTAAAATTTTATAGTATTCTAAATTCATTAAGTGCCTCAAATAATTTAAGATCTCAGATATAACAACTCTATCAAACTATTTCCACAACTGAACTCTCTCTATTCAAAAATACATAACAATTCATGGTTAATTCTTTGAATCACAAAAATTTTCAAATTTAAACTAGACATCAAGACGAACAAATATTCCAAATTTCATAATTTTATGAGACCTCTAAATGCTTCAAATAATTTTTTTTAATACTAATTTCCTGCAGAAAAACTGAAATTTTAACATGACAGAGTTAACTTCAAAAATTTACAAAAAATCAAATACTCCATATTTTTCTATGAAACCAATTTTATTCAAGCCCTTGATATGTCCATTTTAACATAGGTAAAATTAAGAATCAAAACCAATTAATTACAAAATTTTTTGAAATCTCTATTGTTCACAACAAGCCCTACATTATTTGCCAACATATTAAACAATAACATTTCAACGAATAAAGTCAAAAACATCAAGAAAGAGGATGAAATACCTTGCAAGAGACTTCTAATTTCATTTTTTTATTTCCTTCTTGCTCTAACCTCTCTCTCTATATTATTCCCAAAATGCCAACATGTGCTCCCAAATTTATATCTATTGATAAAAGTCTAATATCTAATCTAAGTTAATAAACGAGTTGTAAACTTACCAGCAAAAGCTCTCCAAAAATTGCCAAATTTCTCCACTTCCTCAGCTTGTCACCGCCAGTTCTCGAGTCCGGAGACTAGAAAAGAAATACAACATGAAACCCGAGAACAATAAAGCTCCCCTATAGAAATGGCAATTTAACCTGTTGGGTTCAAGGCTCTAGTGTGACCCGTGCAAATGAAGCGTGGCAAGCATGGTCAGGGGTGGTTCTGGATTCTAAGATTGGCTGCCTAAGCTGGGGCAAGTCCGGGTTCGAGTCTGGGTCTAGCCCTTAGCCCCGTTTGACCCGCCCCGCTCCGTATTGTATATGTAAAAATATAAAATATATGAACTTGTAGGTTGTTTTTAAGGATGATTTTGCTAAGTTTTAAAATATAGGGATATCCCAAGCTTTTACAAACTCTATAAAGAAAAAGAAGTTCACACATTCATTCACCCAAAATCCTTAGTCGTAGGAATTCTTCCCTCCTCCTCCATTCCATCCTTTTGCTTTTTATAGCCTCTTTCATCCTCCTCACTTGTAGCTCGCCTTCCTCCATGCCTCCACCCTCTGTTGCAGCTCACCTCCTTCCACGGCTCCACCCTGGGGTGTGTACTCCTCCACACCTCCACCTTCTGTTGCAACTTGCCCCCATCCACGACTTCATAATCCCTCTTCTGTCGTGGCTCACCTTCCTCCATGCCTCCAAACACTGTTGCAACTCGCCTCCCTCCACGACTCCATCCTCTGTTGCGGCTTTTTTTGAGCTTTTCATTTGTTTTGTAAGGTTTTTTTAATGGGTCTTTTTGTTGTTTATGAATTTGTTTTTTGGTAGGTAATGATTGAAATGATAATTGTATGGGTGTTGTTGTGTCTGCAATTTTCCACGTTCAAGATGCCTTTTTGAGCTTTTCATTTGTATGTATATTTGTTTTATGTAATTGGGTCATTGTCGCTTTGGTTTATAGATGTTGTCGTAGTTAGGTGATTGAAATGATGATTGTTAGACTTAGCTTAGCTTAATTGGGACTGGTTAATTGATTTTTTTTTTTGCTGGTTGAAGATAAGAGGATTAGTTTTGTTTTAGGAAAAAAGAAAAATAGACACTTTTATGGCCCTTAAATGAAATTTAGGTACATCTTAAAAAAATTTTATGTCACAGACACTTTCTTTAAAAAATAACTAAAATGCCCTTTGAAATTCAATTTATTCCTAAACTCTTTATTTCCCTCTTTCCTTCACTTACCTTTTCCTATTTCCATAATCGTGTCCTATTTTCATAACCGTCTATTATTGTCTACCTTTCAATACCCTCAACACCGTCGAAAACGTAATTCGAAACGCAGTAAGAGGAACGAGGAACTTATTCTGTGTTTGGGGATTTGTGGTAGATTTTAGGGATTTTGAATTTAGATATTTGAGTTTGGGCTCATATTTTGTACTTATTTTGTGTTTCTGGGGCTAAATGAAGTGTTATTTTGTTGATTTTTTGGTTTGATGTGTGCAAAAATTATGAAAATCGACGAGTTTCATCTTGACGAAGATGATGGCGAGTGTCGGTTTTCGCTCGACATTCGACATACGGTATCGAGTTCTGTCGGATGCTTCAACTGACACTCGCTACTAGGGCATTTTACATAAAACCGACACTCAACATTGCCAATTACAACGATATCGAGTGTCAGAGACATGCATCAAACAGGACTCGACACGTTGTAATTGGGAATGTCGAGTGTCGGTTTTATGTAAAATGCCGCAGTGACGAGTGTCGGTTGAAGCATCTTACAGAGCTCGACACCGTATGTCCAGTGTCGAGCGAAACCTGACACTCGCCATCGTCTTCGTTATTACGAAACGCGTCGATTTCTATGATTTTTACACATATCAAATCAAAAAATCAACAAAATAGCACTTTATATAGTCCCAGAAACACAGAATAAGTACAAAATACGAGCCCAAACTCAAATCTCCAAATTTAAAATCCCTTAAAATCTATTACAAATCTCTTAAAATCTCCTGTACAATGGAGGAAGAGTATTTCGTGATGTTTCTTTTTTTTTTCTTCTTTCTTTTCAAGTTTGAGTTTCAAATGATATTTTAATCATTTTTCGAAGAAAGTGTCTATGGCATGAAAATTTTTTAGGATGTGTCTAAATTTCACTTAAGATCCCTATTTTGTCTATTTTTTCAATTTTTCCTTTTGTTTTCTTGGTCTTGTGAATGATACATAAGAGGATTAGCTATCACATTTTTTTAAATACCAATAATTAAAACTAATCGAGAATTATTGGTTTTCTTTTAGCTAGTTATTAGTGATCTATAGATATTCCTACTAGCAATGTATAATTCAAGTTAATAAACATATAAATATTTAGTTTACATGTTAAAATATTATATGATTCATTATAATTTGTCCATACCTCGATCATAGTAATAACTACGATATTACCAAATAAAATTTATATAAATGCTAATTACGTGACATCTATGATGCTTGGATATTGGAATTGTGTATTTTTTTTATAATTGGGATTTAAAAAAGAAAAATGCATAAATATAAAAACATAATATTTGGAAAAAAAATTGTAAATGGGCGGGGTTGGGCGGGGCGGGTCTGGATTCACTCAATTATTTTTTATCCCGTCCCACCCCGTCTCGCCCATGTCAGGGACAATGGGACGGGACGGGACAAAAAATAATTGAGCGGGACGGGACTGGTTCCTGCTAACCTGGACCTGCCTCGCCTCATTGCCAACCCTACTCCCCTCTTTGTTATGTTTTTGTTTCCTCTAAATGCTCCCCTTTTTTTTCTCTGTCCTAGGCTAATGTGATAAGGGAGAAAGGGGTTGGACGAGGCTGGTTAACAAAATAAATTTGGGCTTGGGCTTGGCTGGATATTGCAAGAACAGTATAACTCTTATTTGCTATGTTTGGTGCTACAACTGCATGACATTGGATTGGATTTGGAGCGTACAAAGACAGCATAATTTTCGTGGAACTAACCCGCCTCCCCCACGAGCTTGAGTGGCGTAAGAGAACAGAGAGATGCAAATTAACCGTTAATATAAAATATGTATTTAATAATATATTGATATTTTTTATCTTAAATTAATATAATATAAACTATTAAATAATAAAATAATATAAATATTAAAATATTTATTTAAATTTTAATTATTTGAAAATATATAAATGGTTTTAAGTATATATATTTTAATTTTAAATATAAATATTATATTATTTTTATTTCAATTAATTATAAATTTAACTACGCTATTCTATAATATTATTAGTGTTTATCATATTAAATACAATGACAAACTAAATATTGTATAAAGTTTACTCAGTTTTATATAAAACAATTCAACACAATGCTATACAATGTATGAAACGCACAATAACCATAAAAATTTAATTTAATTTTTCCAATACCCAACAGTTTAGTTTAATACTTTTCACATTTTCCCTAAACGTTATAATTCCGCCGAAGTCTATCATGAAAAGGCTCATGGGTGTCTATTATTCTACTCTCTATTAGAGGAACTCTTCTCCTATTAAGATGATTCATCTTCTTTCTCATTTTTTAAATCGTTCTAAATATGTTTCTGTTAATATATTGTATTTTTTTTATGGCCGTTATTTTCAATTATCATTTTAAATCTCAAAATTTTCTCGGTTCCACCTAGGCCGGTCATATATAAAATTGCAGTCTGCTCGCGTGAGTCCAGTTGAAAGCAAATTGGTCAATGTGGCCAATGCAGCTTTGGACTTCATTATTGCAATTGCTTTGCAAAGTTATGAAAATAATAGAAATTTATAAGAGCACAACATTCCATTTTCATGGACATGCTATAAACTTTGCTCTCTTTTATTCCAATGCAAATTTTACTAGTTAAAGAATTAGCTATTGTTTGGATTTCTTAAAGCCATAACCTTTATTTATCAGGCACTGCCTATAGCAAGCTTGTGTGGTAGGTCTTATTCATGGCTGCAAAAGGAGAACAAAAGGGATGCTATCATTCTCTCCACTTGTTTAAATAGTAAATCTCAATGGGCCAATTCACTGTATATTTTCCATGGGATTAGTTTTACTAAATTGACCCTTTCATCACGTGTCTACAATAATGATTAGATTACACTTGATCTTAATCACATTACTTAGATTTGATTACAGTTGAATGATTAATTTCCAAAATGGTGATCATATAAATTAATGAGTCTAAACATAGTTCTTAATGTTTCACATAAGCCACAATAATCTCGCATTTATACTAGCCCATTTTATGTGGGATAAATACAACGTCTATTTCATAATTATGCGATCAAAGGTAACCTGCAAATATGTTTTAACGTCCAGCAATGACCTTAAATTGCGATATTCCCCAAGGCTTTGAATAAGTCGATGCGTGCATTCGAAGTTGGCAAGGCACTAACATTAAACTATTGGGCTGGGAATTGTCAGCGGAAGAATCATTTGACTGGGCCTATATGCACATTTATGCCGGCCCATAAAGAGTATTTGAAATACATATTAAGGGATAAATAACAAAATACAAATTGATGCGGTGTAACTAGAAACCACAATCGATAAAGTTGAAAAGTCAGAAATAAAAGCTCACGTGATGTATATTGACAGAACCATTCAAACCTTATGTTGAAGTTGAAGATTCATTAAGTGCACAAAAAAACATGATAGAAAACTGCAGACACGAAAGAAAAACTAATTAAAGGATGAAGACGTGGAATTGTTAGTTTAATGGTCCACGTACGCAGTTGTTTTAATTGACTTTTCTTATTAATTAATTTCCACCCAAGTAATCATAAACTTTCGCAGGTCTTATATATTTTCCTTTTTAGGTAAGGATGTAAGACTCTATTCGGTTATAATTTTCAAATCCCTTCATCTTTTCAACTGTTTAACGATCGACCCCAGTAGCTCTATAATTGACAACGCAAATGGATCACGTACTGGTGGAAAAGCTTAAGCACTAGTTCATAATCTACACTTGCTTATGCATATAATAATAATATTCATATCCTTCACATGGTTCTACAAAATAATTAAAGACTTTTTTTTAATGTGGTCACTGATCCTTTTTACTGCCTAGTTAAAGTGTAACATGGATTGAATATCGATTTGAAAAGTATTCATATACAACTGTTAGGTTGTGGAGCTTAAAAGGAACCCTAGTTGAACTATAGAATCAATAGAGACTAGTTAAAAAAAGATAATTGAGTTTAATTTTTTTAATTGTCTAGTTAAATTATAAGTGCATGAATATACGGTATTTAAGATTGGGTTAGACTAAACAATCAAGTCAATACAAAGTGGGAAAATCAACTAAAGCCAAGGAACCGAAGGGCCCATAAGAGTATAAGAATTTAACAAAGGGAAGTCAAATTGTAGAACACGCATCGCATGGTAGAGGAAAAAAATGGGCGGGAAAGCTTGTGAGGGGAAATAGATAACTGCAAGCAAGGGAGAAAGGGAACAAATATTCCCTTCCCATCCTAAAAAGGAATTGTTGGAAGATGACAGGAATAAAGCACAAATGAGGAAAGAGGGTTAGGTGTAATATTGGAAAAGGCAAAGGAAGATGTAAGTAACTCTTAACTATTAATGAAGGACAAAGCATAAACTATTAATGGTAGATAGGAGAATGACAATATAGGTAACTCTAGCTGCTAGAAGACATTCATGAAGTCACTAGATAGAAAAGAGGACCCATCATCCAACTTTGTTCTTTGTTAGCATCTACTTATTTATTTCCCATGCTGTTAACCTTATCAATTTTTAATACTGAACCAAAATCCTAACTTAGGTACCAAGTGTTTTTAGCTACCCTACCCATTTGGAGAAGAAGTGCTGAAACTCAGTTTGTACGACAGCTCACTCTTTTCTCTATTTTTCCCAATCGGGTATTACAAGTTTGGTGCTAATCAGTAATCAATGCTAAGGAATGCCACACGATATATAACTAGATTTCATGTATTAAAAGTCTAACCGGGAAAAGGTTGGTAGAGAAATTGGTCCTATACAATCTCAATATTATGTGCCAAATACACCCCACTTCCCCCAAGATTTCATAGCTTAACACTTTATGCTATAAGTATTAGTATTACTTAATAGTTTGATATATTGTTAGATAAAATGTCCAGTATTGTCTAAGTATCAAAATTTAATTCCATAGTTTGACATTTTACTTGACAACTTGAAATTTGATTAGATTAATTGAAAAAAAATTGCTATTATTTTTTATAAAACACTCAATTGAACTGTTTTAGAATTAGCCCATTTAAAAGTTGATGAATAGAAGAAATTATAGCTAAAGGATTTTATAGTATGAAAAGGAGTTAGTATTAAATAACTAATATCTTAATGATATAAGCACAACTACAAACATATGTTAGTCTAATAGTAATTTATTATATTCAGTACGTATAAACACTAATGATTTTATTTTATTGTAATTTTACATTTTAAGTTCTAAAGCTGTTACGTAACATAAAACTAAAGCAGTTATATCAAATATAACCAGCCAAAAATTAATAGTGCACAGAGAGGAGTTTTACAAGGTTCAGCTATAACCAGCCTACATCCACTGGCAGCAAGGTGCAATCCGCTAAGTCGTTCTAGATTACAAACTATTTGGATTTACAGTAAAAGAAATCCCCTTTCTCTCTCACACACCTTTCTTTGTAACCTATGCTCTCTCTCCAGGAACTTAAACCTTAGTAGACCAACTTCCTAACCTTGCTGCACTTCTCTACCCAACAAATCAAGACCCTTCTTCACTGTAAAACACTTTTTCAATAATATTCAACAAAGATAAAGCTCAACGAAGTTGTCTATACTTTGTCAATCATGAATATCGTAACACGATATCAGTTACAGACTTATGAAAGCATTCATCCCTCAAGCCACGATCTAACACCCATTGTAGACTCATGTAGCCATTCAAACCCACACTCAAAGTTCAATGATCTCACATAAACAAAAACATAATAAAAAAAGACGCAATTCAGCCTAGCTCTCACAGCTTCATTTTCACTTGCTTTCTTCTTTGAATGCGTAAGTCTTCTAACCAGGAAGATTGCTTTATATAGTGCTCCCATTTAGCTTAATTTCTTTCTTTATCCCACGATATCTTTAACATAATTTAAGAAATAAAGATCAACGAATAATAGGAAATAATCTTTTAATCTCCTAAACTACATATGAAATAAAAGTTTTCTTATATTAGAACTTATCTAGTAAGCAATCCTTATCCAGTAAGGATTTTTCAAGATCTTTTTGATATCAATCAAATAACCTGCATATCTTGAAGTCAAGGAAAGATATATCACATTTAAGATATTCAATGAATAATCATGATCATAATCTGTTCTAATACAAGATAAATTAAACACTTTCCAAAACTGAAAACAATATCCTGAAAATATTTCACAGTCAAGCCTTTCCTAATTGAAGCAGTAACATCGGAGAAAACTAAAATATGCAGTAGAGGAAGAAAATAAATATTCTGCATACATGCTGTATAAGAATTTCCAAAACCTTTCCATATCTGCAAATCTTGAATGCTTAGAAAAACAGAAATACTTTAGAGCAATCAATAATGAACCAGAATAAATAATATTTCCTAAAGCATAATCAAATAAAGATCTTTCCAAAGATTAAAAACAGATTTTGGAAAAATTTTGCAGATTCTACAGTTAAGAGTTCCTAACTAGTTCAGTTGAAACATGAAAATTAAATAAAACATCGAGATCTTTATTTTTTTTCCAAAATGCCAACAAAGCAATGCCAATGCCACATAGTTGAACCCGTGTCAGTCCACATGGCATTGACCTAACAATCTCTCCCTTTGGCATTTTGTGAGAAAAATACCCATATGTCTATGAAAGACAAATCTGCAGAAGTCTTTCAACCAAAGAAAAAAAATCAAACAAGACATGTCATAGACATATTCATTTTTCTCCCCCTTGTTTGCTCACAAAGTGCCAAAATAACTACACAAAGTCAGTTAGAAATAATGTAACTAAACCAACCAGAACTGTACTAGGACAGTTACAAACTTTCTTGCAAAACAACTTGGTCAGTCAAATAGGCAACAAAGTTCAAAACAACAAAATAAAAATAGTATCTTCACCCTTTAAGTTCAGTATTCCTACCTAAGTCTGTTCTTCTTCCCCTCAACACAAGATTTTGATTTTCAAATTTGTCCTTAAGAAAATAAAAAAACATTTATTTAAGCTTGAAATAATTTAATGCAAGGATGAATGCTATTGAGTCCCACCACTCTAGCACAATTTCAATTTCAAACTTTCTTGCAAATGTGTTTTCCTTGTACACAGTAACACTAACAAGAAATTACACAGTAGATTTAGAAAACAATTTAAACACACATTCAAACATGACTAAAGCATCCTGACATCATATGACTTATTTTAACAAAGCATAACCAGAACTGAATAAAACAAGATTAATCACCTTTGAATTGTTATATTTCTAAACGAATCACTATTCAATCAAGTGGTGAATCTCAGCATATCTCTAAAATACACAAAAATATATCTTGATTGAATTGATTCAAAACATAGTGGCTTCACACGTGTATGGTGGTAGCCTTTTTTGTGTTAAATGAGCAATCTAAGTATATTTTCTAAATACACATGAATTGCTTTCAAATGATGGCTTTCACTCAACATATACAGGTAGCCCTTTCTGTATTCACAAGCAAATTTCATCAATTTAATCAGTCTTGTATTGCAATGAAATAAACAAAACAACTCATAATATGCTAAGTTAAAATATATCTCATGATGCTTCAGATACCTTTTACATGACTGTAACAGTAATCATTCATGCAACTGACAAACACTAGTAACATTTCTCAACTTTTAAAATCTTGTTGAGTCTAGTGCCTTGGTAAATAAATTAGCTAGTTAGTTTTCAGTTGAAACATGCTCAATGTGGACTGTCTTAGATTCAACCAACTCTTTATCAGATATTCCAACATGTAATGCATTCAAATTGGATAATAAATAACGATTATCTTTTGATCTACTTCCTTCTAAGATGCAATTCTTATTAGGATCAAGAACTAACCATTTGTTTTGTGTGAATTCAACAATGTACTCATCATCAAAAATCTGAATAATGCTGAACAAATCAACTTTAAGACTATCAAAAAATAAACATGATTACACTCATGTAAACCATTAACACATAATATATCTTTAACAATTATATTGCTCTTTGCACCATCTCTAGAAGTGATTTAACCTTTGTTGCATGTTTTGAAATTCTTCAACAAATCGTTGTTACCTGTCATATGTTTTAAACGACCACTATCAAAGTATCAAGAGTCATTAGTTGAAACATTAAGAACACTTAAAGCAACATTACATCTAGATGTGTTCTCTTTTCACCCAATTCTGTTTTGAATTATGCTACTGTATGTATTGTGTCTTATGTGACTACCTGTATTGTTGTTCATTTTGATACAACAAATTATTCAATTTATAACATCTAGGCCTAATATGTCCCTTAACACCACATAAATAATAGATTTGAATGAATTTCTTTACATCAACTGAATTATATTTCACAAATTGTGATGAATTGCTATGATATGAACTCTTGGAACCTTGAGGAGAGACATTCTTACTTGAATTTAGTGATTCCTCAACTGACTTTGCCGTAGAATCTGACTTTTGTGAAGATTGTGATCCAAAAGCCTTTGCAAAGATTGTTTTTGAAGTGGTTGCCTGGTTGTGAGCTGTATAACCCAATCCTTCCTTGTTTGAACCGATTCTCCTTTGAACCAAAATTTCATCAAGTTTCTTAGTCCCTTTGGTAAGACATTGAATGGTTGTTTCATGTTCCTTGATGTATTCAGTCTTTTCACTCAATTCTTGATTCAGATTTTCAATGATGGACTCGACCGTAGAGACTTTTTCCTCCAAGTGAATTCTTTCACAAGTCATAATCTCAACTTCTTGCATAAATTTCTAAATTTTCTTCTCAAGTGCCTTGTTCTTTTCAACCTCAATCTCCCATGCACAATGCAGATAATTATAAGTTTCTTTCAACTCTTCATAGTAGTTGAGATCAAAAACCATTTCAGTGTTATCAATTCCTGTAGATTCTAAATCAGATTCGACTATTACAATTAACCCAGATTGAACTATCTTCCCCTTATCTGATGCTGATGCAATATAAGCAAGAAATCTATTCTACTGATCTTGATCATCTGAGTTGCTATGAGAATCATGATCACTCTAGGTTGTATTTAGAAGCTTGCGTTTCTTTTTCAGATTAGCACATTCAGACTTAACATGCCCAAAGCCTAAACACTCAAAGCATTGAACCTGATTTTTCTTTTCTAGTTCTTTAATGAATTTTTTAAATTCAGTTGCTGTCTTCTCCTACTTTTGCCTTCTACCTTGATTCTTCTTTCTGTAATTTTTCTCAAGGAACTTCTTGAAGTTTCGCACCACAAGATCAACTTGTTGATCATCTGAATTTTCTGATATCTCATCATCTTTAATAGCTTTTGATGAAGAGGCTGCTAGAGCAATAGATTTGTTCTTCTTGGATTGTGGCATGAATGATATTTCATAAGACTGAAGTGAAGCCAACAACTCATCAATTCTCAATTCATCCAAGTTCTTTGTGTCAGCAACAATAGTAGCTTTGGCTTGATATTTCTCAAGCAATGAATTAAGTATTTTTAGAACAACATTGTATCACTATAATTCTTTCCCAACAAGGCTGTAGCATTTGTTATCTCATAAAGTCTTGCACAGAATTTTGAGGTAGTCTCATCTTCATGCATTTAGATTTTATCAAATTGAGAAGCAAGCATCAATATTTTAGTTCTCTTGACAGAAGCTATACCTTCGTATTTGTTTTGAAGTCTATCCCATGTATCCTTGGCTGATCTGCAGGAAGAGATTATACTTAATGCCTTCATATTGACAGCATTGAAGAGAGCATTAATTGCTTTGGAATTCCACTTTGCTTTATTGTAGTCTTGTTGATTCTATGTAGATTTTTCCTTCACAACTTTTATTCCATCTTGATTAACAACGATAGGAGGAGTTCATCCATAGAGAACAGTCTTCCAAACTCTCTCATCAATAACTTTTAGAAAAAAAATCCTTTATGTCTTCAAGAATACAACAGGATCTACATAAATATATTAGTGCTCTGCTCTGATACCAATTATAAGTTCTGAAGCTGCAAATTCAGTTATGTAACATAAAACTAAAGCTGTTACATCAAATGTAACCAGCCAAAAATTAAAAGTGCACAGAGGAGTTTTACGTGGTTCAGTTATAACCAGCCTACATCCACGGGCAACCAAATTGCAATCCACCAAGGTGTTCTAGATTACAAACTACTTGGATTTATAGTAGAAGAAATCCTCTTTCTCTCTCACACACCTTTCTTTGCAACCCATGCTCTCTCTCCAAGAACTTCAACCTTGGTAGACCAACTTCCTAACCTTGTTGTACTTCTCTACCCAACAGATCAAGACCCTTTTTCACTGTAAAACACTTTTAATAATACTCAATAAAGATAAAGTTTAACAAAGTTGTCTACAGTTTGTCAGTCACAAATATCGTAACCATACCATTTAGGAAAGACACAATCACGATATCAGTTACAGACTTATGAAAGCAATCATCCCTCAAGCCACGATCTAATACCTATTACAGACTCATGCAACTATTCAAACCCACACTCAAAGTTCAATGATCTCACATAAAAAAAGACATAATAAAAAGATGCAATTCAGCCTAGCTCTCACAGCTTCACTTTCACTTGCTTTCTTCTCTGAATGCGTAAGTCTTCCAACCATGAAGATTGTTTCATATAGTGTTCCCATTCAACTATAATTCCTTTCTTTATCCCATGAGATCTTCAACATAATTTAAGAGATAAAGATTAGTGAATAATCAGAAATAATCTTTTAATCTCCTAAAATGCATATGAAATAAAAGTCTTCTTCTATTATAACTCATCCAGCGAGCAATCCTTATCCAATAAGGATTCTTCAATATCTTTTTTATATCAATCAAATAACCTGCATATCTTGAAGTCAAGGAAAGATAAATCATATTTAAGATATTCAATGAATAATCATGATTGTAATCTTTCCTAATACAAGGTAAAATAAACACTTTCCAAAACTGAAAACAATATCCTGAAAATATTTCACAGTTAAGTCTTTCCTAATTAAAGCAGTAACATTGGAGAAAACTAACAAATGCAGCAGAGGAGGAAAACAAATATTCAGCATTCATGCTGTATAAGAATTTCCAAAACCTTTCCATATCTGCAAATCTTGAATGCTTAGAAAAACAGAAATACTTTAGAGCAATCAATAATGAACCAGAATAAAGAATATTTCCTAAAGCAAAATCAAATAAAAATATTTCCAAATATTAAAAACAGATTTTGGAAAAATTCTGGAAGTTCTACAGTTAAGAGTTTCCTAACTAGTTCAATTGAAACAGGAAAATCAAATAAAATATCAAGATCTTTTTTTTCTCTAAAATGCTAACAAAGCAATGCCAATGCCACATAATTTATCACGTGACAGTCCACATGGCATTGACCTAACATACATTATTTAATTTCTTTTGTTTTCGTAATTTTAATTTATCGATCCTTTCTTAATTTCATCTTAGTATAAGCCTTCCATGGTTGGTCCCTCAAAGAACCAACCTAGATCCTATCCTATTTATAATTAGGACTTTATCACTCAGCTGAAAAATATATAAGAAAGAACAGGGCGTAACCAGAATTTTTTTTTTTTTTGAGCTAAAAAGTTTAAAAAGAAAGGTGAACCTCAATGATACAATGAGGTTTTATTAATTGAAAAAGAAAAATAGACGTAATTAGGGGAACATAATTAACCTTGCCTTTGAAAATATACATTCTATACTAAAAATAATTAAATTAATATATATTAAAATGAAAAACAAACATAATTAGAAAATCATGAGATAAAACCTTATTGAAGTTGTGCTCTACTCAAACTGTAGAAATCATCTATTATTGAATTAGAGTCAACATTCTAATTTCGTTCTCGTCCAATGAGAATTCTTTTCTAATATGAATAGAATGAAAAATGAAATAAATTTTATATATTAATTCCTTTATAATAAAAATTGAATGAAAATAGAAAAAGATTATTTTAATAAAGATAAATCAAAAGAGGCAATAAAATTGCTTTTGGTAACTTTTTAGGAATACTAAAATAAAAAAATCTAAACATATATATGTTTAGGAAAATATAATGTGATTTATAAGAGATCAAATTACATAAATTTGGAAATAAATTATATATAAATTTATTCCGAAAATTAGGGTGGGCTATTTAATGAAAATTAAGCTAAAGTTTGAGATTATCTATAATTGGTGTACTAATAAATTTTGTACTCCCATTAAACTTAGGAAACTTGCAATTTTGTTTTTTTAAATTTGGCTAGGTTGAAGCCTCGCCCAACCCTCCGCTGCTTTCGCCCTTGATGAAGAAAAACAAGCAAAGAGAAGATCATTAAACTTGATTATTATTTCTTTATATATATATATATATATATATATATATATATATATATTTATTTATATTGCTCTTCACAAATTTGATCCAACTCTTCAAGAGTTTAAATAAGAAATCATATATGTACAATCAATTCATACAATTAACCCTATGTAAATAAATGTAACATAACTGTTTTAAATGAGTAACTATTATATTATTTATTATAATTTTGTTCATTTATCATTTAATTTTGGGGTAATTCTAATTTGCCCCCTGAGGTTAGACCTAAAAAAATTGAGGACCTAAAAAAATTGAGGACCTCAATTTTCTGAAATCTAAGATTGCCCCCTGAAGTTACTGTAGCACCGTTAAATTTAACGAAAAATGTATTAAACCGTTAGATTTAATAGAAAATACTACTATTTATTAGCGTAAAGTTACTATTTTCCGTTAAATTTAACGGTGATACAGTAACCTCAGGGGATAATATTAGATTTCAGAAAACTGAGGTCCTCTATTTTCTTTAAGCCTAACCTCAGGAGGCAAATTGAATTATCCCTTTAATTTTTCAACCAAAAAAAAATTTTTTATTAGATTGTACGAAGTTGATTGTATAGGTTGGTTGTATGTGTAGTGATTGAAATTAATAATCACTTTTTCATATTGGTGTAATAAGATTCAATTGATAATAGCATCGCTTAAGATAGTATTAAGTATTTGGATTGAATAGGATGTGATAGAATATGCTAGTTATATAATAATACTATATTATGTTTGGTATAGTATTGAATTGTACAAAATTTTAAATAACAATTAATTTAAATAGTATTTTTTATTAATTTAAATTACTTTAAAAATTAATTAAATAATATAAATATTTTAAATTATTTAATTTTCGTAAACTTAAATTCTTTTAATTATAAAAAAGATGAACAATATTTAACTAAATATGTATATACATAAATATACAATTAATTATTTTTAATATTTAATTATCTTAATTAATTTTTAATTTAAATGATATATTTTAGTTTTATAATAAATATTAATTTTAAATTAATAAATAATTTTTATTAATAATTAATCAGTTAAATATTTTATTATTATTAATTTACATCATTAGTATTTTTAAAAGAGATAATTCTAATTCTCCTGAGGTTAGGCCTAAACAAAGCAGGACCTCATTTTTTTTTTTAATTCTGAGTTACCCCTTGAGGTTCCAATTTGGACGTTAAAGACTTAAAGTTAACGATGAAAGGGTAAAAAGGTTGACTTATATACAATCATAATTTGAAATAAAAAAAAAAAACCAACATTAATAAACCCAACAGCGTCAACGAAATCCTATTAAAAAAATATTTTCAAAATATTTTTATTTTAAATACTATTCAATCAATTACATTAATAAAATATAAATTTAAAAAAAAATTCTAAATCTTCTATTCACCAACACTGCCATAACCCTTCGCCATTGCAAGTTCCAACCCCTTCCCAACGATAGAACCATTGCAGTAATACAACCACCGAGACAATAATCTCACCTCTGCACTACCAAAGAAATACCCAAAAACCACTATAAACCAGCCATTCTGCACCGCCACCAAAAATACCTAAAAACCACCACAATCCAAACACCCAATTTCACTCCTGCACAATCACCCAAAAAAAAAAAAAACCCAAAAACCACTTCAATTCAATCATCAACTACACTTTTATACGCACAAAAAATCAATATCCAGCTAGAAACAACCACTATCACTAGCAACCACACCAATCTCACCTCTGCACCACCATAAACATACCCAAAAATCACCATAAACCAACTACCAATCTCTTCTGTGCACCACCAATTGGTGAGAAAAGGAAATAAAATTGCATGCTGATGGAAAGGAGTTAAGTGGTGAGACTGACTCGTGCCATAGCAAGGAGGAAAATCGTGAAGCGAAACGGAGAGATCGGGTTGTGTTGTTGACATGGGGACAATTAATCGAAAGAAATCTCCATGGGTTTTGGTTGAGCAGATCAGAACACTAGGAAAACAACGTGTTGAAGACTGTTGAGCATGGGGTTTAGGAGCGAGAGAGGAGCAGCTAACAAAGCTGAGGAAGAAGAGAAGGAGAGGAGGAGGCAGAGAGGGTGGTGTCGGCGGCGGAGAGGGAAAAGAGAGAGAGGAGGAAGGGAAGGAGGTGGTGTCGACAATAGAAAGGGAGAGAAGAGAGTCCTGTCAGCGGTGGAATTGATGAGTTTGACGACTGAGGTTGGGAAGTAGTGGCGATGGCGTCGTTAAGCAATCGACGGTGATGAGAGGAAAACCAAGTGAAAGACAAGAGAAGACATGGGAAGTGGGAAGTATTTAGTAAATATATAATTTAATAAATTTTTTTAATTGAATTTAATAAATTCTTT
This sequence comes from Boswellia sacra, assembly GCA_013180625.2. Taxonomy (NCBI): domain Eukaryota; kingdom Viridiplantae; phylum Streptophyta; class Magnoliopsida; order Sapindales; family Burseraceae; genus Boswellia; species Boswellia sacra. Next base: position 331,050 of record SNVD02009397.1, on the reverse strand, counting down.
GTTAATATTTTTTTATTTTTTTATTTGGTCAAAACATTAAAAAAAAGGTATAATGGACTATTTATTGTCATTTAGGGTTAAATGATTCTTAGATTACATTTTCCATTAAACTAATATCCTAATTTGAACCTCAAGGAGTAAATTAAAATTTTCAAAAAATTAGGTCCTGATTTGTTTAGGTCTAACCCCGTGAGTCAAATTAAAGTTATCCCTTTTTAAAATTAAACTCAATTAAAATTTTATTTGACATTTTTTTATATTTAATTAATAAACAAAACTTTAAATTTATTATTTTAATAATATTTAATATTAAAAAAAAAAACTTCGATACTTGCCAACTCCTTATCCCTTGTGTTAAGATGCGAGTGGGTTAACTTTTGTTAAAATAGCACCTTTTATATGCAGCCTTGTACAACCCAATACGCCTCAAAACTTGCACCAGACACACTAAACTCTTTTAATGCTATCCTATACTATGTTGTGTTACACATCAAAGGGATAAAAAATGTACATACAAGGTAGGGGTGTGCAAAAATATCGAACCCGATCTGACCTGATTGGGTTTGATCGAGTTGATCATATTGGAGTCGATTTTTGTGTTACAGTAACTCGAAATCGGGTTATGTAAATCGGGTTTCATGCAATTTGGTTGTTTTTTACATGTCATATCCGACCCAACCCGATCAAAATTGTCATACAAAATAAGCTCTAAAAATTATGTTGATCGAAATCTGACCCGATTATTTGGGTTACACATCGGGTTTTATACTTGAAAAACGCGAACACCGGTCAAAAATTTCAAACCTGACCATGCATCAGGTCGTGTCGGGTTGGGCAAAATTCGATCCGTCCCAACCCGTGTGCACCCCTAATGCAAGGTAATGCACGTAATATTGTCGGCTCATCCATAAAATGTTGTGCGACGTTTGAGTCTAATTATCCATGAGAGTATGATTGTTTTTTAGTAATATTCAAAATTTACACAAATTTTTAAGTATGTTGTTATAAGAATAAATATATAAATAAATATGAGGAATAATCCATGATTCCATAGTTTTTATAACATTTTTTACATAATTTTTAATAGTGGTGCTACTCTTATAAATTATTCATACAAATTCATTCATACAAATCTATAGCATTATTGAATAATTAACACATTATCCACATTAATTAGTGTTATTAAAATTTAAAATCTATTCATCCAATCAAATCATGACTTATCAGTTTGTATGATTAAGTTTGCATATATAGCGGTAAGAATAGTATTACTCAATTTTTAAACGTTAACGAATCCTATCAATTTAAAAGGTTGAGACTTAATCTAAGTTGAACACTAAATGTACTTTACAAATAATATATGAATGAAACCAATATAAAGTCAATGACCATTAATACAAATAAAAAAAGGATTGTGCCTTTGTAAGTAAATGAACGATTAGTAGTATAAATACTTAAATATGATCTCATACCTCCAAGTTTAACTTTTAGGTGGATTGATTTTCATTAAAGTGTACAATACTTAAATGTGGACTTATATATCCTATATCAATAAGTTTTATTTTTAAGGTAGAGTAGTTAATTCAGCCCCCTACTTTTTGACTCATTAGACCCCATTTTTAATATTTCATATTTTGACAGTTTTATCCTTAGTTAAAATTACTAAAAAGTGCACAAACAAGTTCTAATTTTTATTTTATAAAGCCTAAAATTTTAAACACTAATGTGTTCTTAAGCCGTCCAAATAAATGTTTTAATCTTCAACTTTTCATCTTCTGGATTCTTAATGAACTAATCAATATTTTTAAGACTTGCCATGCTCCAGGGATTTTGTTTCTTCTTGCAACTCATACTTTTTTATTCTTAAAGAGTTTTGGATGTGATCTTTTTATGATTTTGTGTTTTTGTTTTCAATAGGATTTAAGAATATGTTGTTGATTTTAAATTATTTTGAATTCTGAGAAGGATATATGATGTAAAATGTATTGAAAAATGTGTAGCACAAAAAATAGGATTTGAGTTCAAGAAAGAACACACCCTCTCTTTTTCTCTACTCCCTTTGCTTCTGCTCTAATTCCTGCACGGATTAGGTTGTGGAGCTTCATGCTCAAATATAGTTGCATATCTGCAAATTAACATATTCCAAATCCACAACCAATAAAATTGATCCAAAACATATTGTGAAGATAGGGTTAGCCCCAAAGACATTGACTATATATGCAAAACTCTAAATCTCCAAGGGAACACTAAAGTAAAGGAAAGTAAAGGATGATACTATAATTACAACATTGAATCTAATAAGATTTAACATGAGTTCCAACTTAAGTTAGATTGAGAAGAAAAAAGATGTATTATTATTTTTAATGTTTAGAATAAAGGGTAATATAGGAACAATTGGGGTTTAAAAAGAAAAAATTTAGAATTTAAATATTTTAATGAGTGAATTTAGAAATGGGGGTTGAAGAGTTAGAAAATAGGAGATGAATAGAGTAACTCTTTAAGGTAAAGTGGTTCTTGATAATATCCATAAGGGCATAATGAACAAAATTATGTCAAGAAAACATATCTATTTATATTAACTAAACCAAGAATAGTGCAGAAACCCAAATCCCTTTAATGCATTAACTATTTTATACAGCCTAAGTCAAATAGATACTCTAAGGTCAAGACTCGAAGAAATTTTAATCCCAAAGATATAAGGATAACTAGCAAGAAAATAGGTTAGCTAATATTGTGAATATGACTTTGATACCATGTTAAATTTGTCATTAAAAAAAAAATTAAGCTTATAGATGTGAGTTTAACATTAATATTTTAAACCTCTAATAAATTTAAATAAAAAAACCTTGTACACAATAACATTATATGTATATAAAGTTTTCTGAATAAGAATAAAATTGAATTTACTTCAACAATTCTAGGCTTGGAACTGGGGCACGGCCGGTACGGGGCAGTAGGTATCCAGCCCTGCCTCGTTCATTTTTTTTTTGTGGGGCAATGGGGCGGGATGGGACAAAAAAAATTGAGTGGATCCAGACCCGCCCGGCCCCGCCCCGTAATATTTATATTTTCATTACACCCCTATAATTTTATATTTTTGCAACCTCGTCTCTCTGTAATATTTCTTTTAAGTCCATTCATATATCCACATATAAAGATTGTCACATGTTCTGGAAACCCACATATATTAAAACTTAACAAAATAACTCCCTTTAATTAATATAAGTCCTTATATTTTAAAATTTTTTATTTTTACCATTTAACTGTGCGAGGTGGGGCGAGTCAAACGGGCCTAGATGCAGGACCTGGCTCCGGACGCACCCCGAACGGGGTAGTATTTATGCAGTCCCGTACCCGTTCCGATGACGTTCTAAGATGGGTCCAGACCTGTCCTATTTGTTCGGGTCTGATCGGACCCTGAACCCAACGGGCTAAATGCCCAAGTCTACTAAGTACAATGCCCTCCCTCTAAATCGAAAAGTAACATATTGATCGAAAAGTAACATATTGACCCCTGCTTTCAGTCAAACGTTGTAATCCATTAACAATCATAAGGGGCATTAGAGACATTTTAAAGATTGGAATAATATAATATAATAAAAATAATAAATAAATCAATTAATCAAACCCTTCTGTTTCATTCCTTCCTTTTTCTCTGTATCTTCTAACATATAGCATCATCATCTTTGCCGCCCTCCCTCCTTTATGGAGTTTTCACCCTGTGACGACTCCACCACCATCAGAAAACCTTAGTCCTCTCCCTCTTCCCTCCGCCCTTATCCTCTCTTTCACACTTTTCTTTCGATTTACTATGCACTTAAATGAACCAGATTTCAGGTCAAGCAGAACTGCAAGAGGAGTTGGGAAAGGTTGAAATTTTTAGATTTCCTCTAAAATTCTACGATTTGTTAATTACTCTCACTCTCTCATCTCTTTTTCTCTGACTTGTTAAATTTTTTCTCTAACCTGTTAAATTTCTCTCGCTCAATTCTTCTCCTTTCTCTTTTTTTTTTTCCGATTTGTTTTCTATTTTTTTCCCCTCTAACTTCTTTGCAATGATTGCTGCCACAGGTGTATCATTGCTGCTGCAGAATATTGTGGATTGTGTTTTGGGATTTCAGGAAGGGTGGGACTGTATTTTTGTCGATTTTTTTTTTTCATGTTAGATTGATTCGTTTATTGATTTTGGGTATTTGTCATGTTGGGTGAAATTGATAAAATTTTTGTTTTCAATGAAATTTGACAAATGAGGACAAATTAAAATTTGTTTAGGTGTTGCCTTGTTAGGTGGTTCTCAATGTTGCCGTGTTATTTATTTATTTTTTTTAATTTATTCGAGAAGGCCCTAGTATTGGTGGTCTTGTTTGATGGTACCGAGGGGGATGGCCCTGGGTACCGGGGTGTGGTTGTGGTGATGTTAAATTAGTTGATGGTGGTGAAGTTAGAGGGTAGAGGTGGAGAATGGCGGCGAAGTTGCAAATTTCTTTAAGATATTTTTTGTTCAAAACAATAAAGTTTTAGGATTAATTATTTACTTTTACGTTTATTATATTATTTTGGAATAAGACAAGTAAGGGTAATATTGTCTTTGCATTAGTTAGTTGACAGATGGGCTAACTGCAATTTAAAGTTTCCAATCTAGAGGGAGGAGACCTAGCCCAAACCTAAGGGGTGTCTATGTATTTATCCCGAACTGTTATTCTTGTATTGGGAAAAAAATTAAAAAAATCTTACGTGCGTTGCAAATGAATATGCTGATCCCTCATTAATATGGATGGGAAGGGTACAGAAAAAAAAAAGCATAATAATTAACGATAACTTAGGAATTAAATAAGGGAAACCGAGTGCCTGCTGCTTTATAGTCTGGTCAAAATCCTAAATCCACACCACATGCTGAGAATCCACAAGATCGCAAAGCTACAGCAGAGGCGGATCTATTGACAGCAGGGCTAGCCCAAGGAAAATATTTTTTAATAATTTAAAAGTACATTTTATTCACTAACATTTCTATTTGACCTCTCAACTCTAGTAATATTTTTGGTATTTTATTTACGGTTCATGTTTGTTTTTGCTTTCTTGTTATTTTTTTAATTAAAAAAATTTTAATACGTACTTTGAGAGAGAAGGGTTGTTACATCTCTTTTAAATTTTCAACAATAAAATTTTCTCCTTCCAATAATAATAATCATAATAACACAACAACTACCACTACTACTACTATTAGTTGGTTTATAAAAATTCTCCGAGTATGTCTTTGGATTATAATATAATTAGTTAAAGGTAAAAATAAGATTGTATACTCCTAAACTCGAGATCTAATATTCTATAATGTAGGCACCGTCACTAGAAGTTCAAAATTATATCACAGAGAGCCTTGATGCAATTATATAAAATGTCACTAATTAGTATCTAAATAAATATACCCATTTTTCTTATCTTAATAATGAACAAATATTAATTACATCCGCTGTACTCTGTATTGGCACTTAGTACAAAAATCTTGAAAAAATAAAAGTTAAACTAATTCTAAGTTTATATGTATGGCAAAGTAAATGGGATGCAATTTTAGTTACAAATTAATTATTTCTGTATGAAATATCTAAATATTTGGATCCATAAGAAACTGAATGTAATGAATATATTATTATTTCATCCATCAATATTAACAATACATATATCAAAAATTTTATTTTTCTTTTTTATTTATTATGAAATATTATGTAGAGGAAAAGGAAATGGATTGTTCTTTCTCTTCAAAAGAAATATTTTCTTGCTATTCAGAAATTAATTATCATTTTTAATTAATTTTTCAATGAAGTAAATTAAATTTTAATAAAACATTCATTTATATTTTTCAACAAAAATTATAAAAATATTGACAAGAAAGTGAACTTTTAACTTTTCAAAGCGTCTTTAACAGCACCTTATAACACCTTCAAAAGTACTTTTTAACTATTCAAATCTTGAAATAGTAAAAAACATTTTCTACGTTTAAAACAATTAATATTTGGGATGTTTTTAATTGGAAGAGTCGTCTCATAGTCATAGATGCTTTTTTATTTACAAAAACATGTTTACAAGAATTTTTATTAGAAGTTTTTGGAGAGAGCTGCTTGCTAAAATAATATGACTTCTAATGTTAAATTAGATAATTGTTTAACTTCTCAACCTATATTTGCCAACTATGCGTAATTAATTAAAGTTCTTTCTAGTGTAGAGTTGTCACGTCTTTCATCATTCAATTCAATTGAAACTCGGTCTCAATGTCTAATGTACAACTAGGGGTGCACACGGGTCGGATAGGGTCGGGTCGAGTCGGGTCCAAACCCGATTTTGACCCGATATTGTTTAAACTCGACTCTTTTGACCCGAATTCGGGTTACTATTCAATATTAACCAGATTAAAACCCGACAACCCGATCGGATCGGGTCGGGTCGGGTCGGGTTTGGTTTTATTCAAATATACTATTCAAACCCGATTATAACCCGGCTCTGTTCAAACTCGACTATTCCAACCCGATTTCGGATTACTGTTCACGATTAACCCGACCAAAACCCGATAAATCCGACAAACCCGATCGGGTCGGGTCGGGTCGGGATATTTTACACACCCCTATGTACAACTAGTAATTAATCATTTAAGGAAAGTTTATGGACAATTTGGACACCTTTAAATTTCGGCACATGACAGGATAGCCCAAGAAAATATCATAGCCTCATGCGCATACCCTTAAATTTGGAAAAAAAAAACCCTTATTGTTGAAAGTCTAAAATACCCTTAAAATTATATTTCACTATGCAAATTAAAATAAAAATTTTTCTGTGCTAAGAAATTCAATAAAAATACCTTATTACCTAGAACTTATAAAATCAAAATCTACATAAAAATTAAAAATATAACAAACTTCTTTAATTATAAACTATCAAATATCTTCAATGAGTAATGCTAGACTTATAACATTCATACAACCTAAACTCTACAATATGATGTGGCAGCATAGATAGCAAAAATTCATCAATAATACTATATATACAACAAATTGGATAACCTAACTCATACAACCTAACATAGTATACATTCTTTGTATGTATAGGTCTTATTTTATTTATTAAAATTTAGTTTTTTCATTTTTTATTTTTACCTATCCAGTGAATTTTTGCCATGTCAGGTTGTATGAGTTAGGTTGTATAACTTGATTGTATACCTAGCATTACTCAAAATTCATTGCAGGAGGAAAAAACAAAAATAGATGAGAGAATTTACATTTCAAAAAAGATTTTACCAATTAAGTTATCACGTCATATTGTAGAGATTATGTTGCATGAATGTTATAAATATAGTATTATTGATTATCAATTTTATAAACAAAATACCGTTGCATATTACCCCATTATTTTAATGAATGATAATTTTATCATAAAATTAAATTTCTTAAACTTTTATTTTTGGAAGCTTATTATTATAGAAGGTTTATGTGGAAGATTTTCATTTTATAACTTTTTAATCCTATCAAAAATTTTCTATAATCTTTTAATTTTGGTGAGGAAGGGATTGTCATTAGATTCTTTAAATATAATTTAAATAATACGATAGCGATAGCTTAAGGGTATTGGAATCAAAAAATAAAAGACAAGGGTGTTAGCGTTAGTTTATAACACTTTTGGGTTATGATTTGGTTAATCAAATCTGAGGGATGTCAAAAAATTGCCAATCATTTAATATTGAAAGTGCATGCATGTTGCATACATGAACTGTAGTGAAAACTTTCCAAATGGATAAATTAATGGAAGAAAAATTTGAATTCATAGAATACAAATACAAGTTGGTCAACTTGCATAACTTTCTTAACTATGACCCATATTTGGTCATTGCCTCAAATTCAACAGTCTAAGATGCAAGGCAGATATGGAAAATGCTCTGTATTCAACCTGTCATACAATCACTGCAATCACAAGTCAATCAATTTATCCTGTCAACTCTTTCACGATTTGTTTGTAAACCTTCCCAATCTTCCTCTCTTTCAGTTTCTTCTTCCCAAATTCAACTTCTCCATATGAATCAGAACTTCATGGTTACCTTCATTTTTCAGTTTTCTCCATCATCTAGGTTCTGTATTTTCATTATTTTTCTTTTGGGAAGAATAGCTGTGGCCACTGTTGACCCTTTTTATCAAGCCTGCTCGACCGAATTCTCATGTGGTGATGGCCAATTCATAAAATATCCTTTCTATGTCCAAGGCCAGCAACAACCCTTCTGTGGCTTTCCTGGATTCCAAGTCACTTGCAATGAAAATAGCAAACCAGTTCTTACGATCCATGAAAACAAATACATTATCCATGAAATCTTCTACCAAAACCAATCTCTTCGTGTATCAAACATCGCTTTTTCTGAAACAAACGTTTGTGAGGGTACTCCTCTACTCCGGAACTTATCTCTACCTGATGAGTTCTTTGAGCTCGTTTCCAACAAAACGGAGGTCTTTTTGTTCTACAATTGTAGCTCATCGTTGCCCGGGAATCTTTCAAAGTACAGAGTCGATGGCTGTGTAAATGAATCTAATATGGTTTTGGCACTGTTCAATGATAATTCTAATCTGGATGATGCAATGAAGGAGTGCAGAAATCAGAAGGTGACGCCTGTGGATGTATATGGAGATGATTCTGCTGATGTTAGGATTGTGGAAACTGTGAGAGGAGGGTTTGTACTGAGATGGATGGTAAGTGACTGCAGCGTTTGTGAGAAAAGTGGTGGCATATGTGGATTCAATGCTTCTACGTATCATTTCAAGTGTTTCTGCCCTGACAGGCCCCATGCTGCTCAATGTAATTCTGCTTCTGTTTCAGGTATGTTCCTTTCTTCTAAAAGCCACAAATGCTTTAATTTTATGATTTTCTTTACTCTGAAAACATTTAATATCGTGATAGATATAGGTACTTCATCCCTGTAGAACGATTAACTTCATCCCTGTAGAACGATTAACTTGGTTGTTGCCATGTGTTTTTAGTTTTCACCCTTGTCCTGCACATTGATCAGCCTGAAGCGTCTTGTTTATGAGACTATTTTAATACATAAGATAAATAGGGGAATTAATAAAATATTTTGAGCTTTTTAAAGTTCATGAATGTTAATTAATAGAACCTCATGTCACCAAACAATAAAGAAACGCTGACGCTCGAGTAGCCTTTTCATTTACTTGGCAATTGCTGGTCACTGGACACATGCTTAGCCATGCTGGGCTCATTTTGTCCGCTCGTCCGCAGAGGGGATGAGCTCATAGCAGTATCCTCTCCTCAAAACACTACCACTCCAAACTGCAGGGTAAGATTTTGTACATTTGTCAGATAATCTTTTGATAGAAGAATCCAGTCTTGCATTTATACGAGAAAGTTGATAGGGTACTGTTAAAATTGTATGAATTTACCGTATTATTATTTAGAGATAATACAATAAATACAATCAAAACTTTTTTTTGCTACATACTAACTCAATAATTAGTAACATGTCACCACTATGGTCCCTGGTGTTATAGTAAATTATCAACCCAGGAATATTTGGTCAACAAAAATTTAATGAAAAAAAAAAAGTCAGAAGATTGAATGTCCTTAAGCCAAAGAAGACCAGCAACGCTTTGTTGTACCACCCCCTGTTTCCGAATTTATACTGAAATATTAGTTAGGAAAATTGACAATCATTTTCAACTGATATAAGTGAATGATTCCCAGCTATTTAGGCTTTAAAACAGTTGAGAATGCATATACAATTAAGGCGTAAATGTGGCTGCCACATATTCCAGGCGGATTCGTAGCGCCCCAGCTCGATTTCGGCTGTCGATTGACTGTGGTTTAGGTATATGGTTTGTATAGTTTCGATGTAGCCCAATTAATAATATTATCATTACTTTGGCAAAGAATAAGCTATAAATTTGAACAACCAGTCTCTTGAGAGTTATGAAGAGAACATTCTCATTAAAAAAAAAAAAAAAAATACTAATGAATAGTTTTCATATTCAACAATATATAGGTAAGCAAACTTATAGTTTAATGGTAAGGGGTCAGACCATGTTGAGTCAATTGGACAAGTTGCTTGAGAGTTAAGACAAGAAAGCGTTTTTATTTTTCTAAAGAGATACATTTATAACAAGATTTTATCTAATAAGTATATGTAACAGGATATATTTATTATTATTTACAAATGTTTTAAAGTTGTTGGGTCTAAATCAGGATCCTATATGGTCTAATTTTTGTGTCTGAACAGGATCAGACTGCTCCATTACGAGTTGCACATAGTTTCCAGTTAATCAAGGTCTAATAGGATCAACATTTAATTTTTGGTATATATTTCAAATCTTCTGATAATTGTTTAGCTTCTACTCTTGGCTTTCCAGGAAAGCTTACATAGATATCTAACTTTGATTATAGATTGAATTGTTGACTTAAACTCCTTTTTCAAATTCTTAAATTCTAACATCTCTTAACCTAATTAATTATGACAGTACAGAACTTTAAAATTCAATGACTTTATTACATATTACTTGTAGAATATTATTTTATCATTGACAACCCATATTGGAATATTTTATCATCTCCTGGTCTCTGTTTATCTTGAAAGTGCATCAACTCATTTCTGTTAATTACAAAAAAATCTTTGGTTACATGAGGTTCAGTAGCGATTAGCATACATAATTATTTAGCTGCATTTGTCATTGGCAATATCTCATAAAAAAGCCTGCTCTATGCTGTGATTCTTTTGTTGGTGAACCTATTCAACTAGAAGAAACTTAAGATCATTTTTCTTGAGGATCTTGGTTTCTTCGCTTTCCTATTCAGCTTCAAACTAGGCCCGCAGAACGGAGAGTTTTAATTTTATATCCAAGCATTTTCCCTGGGATATTCCATTCCACACAGATAAGTCTAAGCCAGATATTTGATTAAATGGTTTTTTTGTTGTTTTTGATTGTTTGTTCCAAGTGAACAAAATATAAGCATTTAGATTCTGAATTTTATGACCTTAGTGGGTAGCCATTTTGATGATACCATGACAACATATGATGTTGATTGCATTGACAGTTTTATATTGGTAAGGCCTTTCCCATCCCAACCGAGATGTGAAATGTAATTCCACTTTCAAACTTCTTTGAACTCAACGCAATACACACAGGATACCAAGTCAAGCTGAACTCCCTGGTGGTAGGAAAAAATAATATTGAAAGGGAAATTGAACCAGTGCAGGTAGCTAGTGCTGACATTAAAGCTCCCAACTAGACATAACAAATTCTATAAAACCCGTTATCATGATACAAAGTCATTTAATAAAAACATGTTTTGATGTTAACATCATAAAATCCGTTTTTATATGAGATAATGTTTGAGTTTATCCTATAAAAAAATGTTTCACCTATTTAATCCGTTAATATTAAAGATAATTTAATAAATAAATAATTAAAAATAACAAATTATGGTATATATATTTTTTTTTATGTGTGCACTAGTATGATATTTGGATGAGAAATACAAGAAAAAAACTTATAGAATGTTCTATTTTGTTTTCAAAAAACCATTCAATAATTAGATATTTTTAATTGTTTATCTTAAAATATACTTTAGATAGACCTTTGAATAGGGGTTGCAATTTTCGACATGACACGCGAACACGACTTGACACGACACGGGTTTGGGTTTTGGTATATTCGTGTTCGTGTCGTATTCATGTCGAAGATTTCAACCCGTTTAATAATCGTGTCGTGTGCGGGTTGAGAGTCTTCAACACGCGAACACGATTATGACACGACACGATTATGACACGAACACCATTATGACACGAGTAACATGAATAACACGAATACATATTATACACGATTGACACGATAATACGAATATTGACACGAACACGATTATGACACGAGTAACACGAATAACACGAATACATATTATACACGATTGACACGATAACACGATTAACACGAATATTGACACGAACACGATTATGACACGAGTAACACGAATACATATTATACACGATTGACACGATAACACGATTAACACGAATATTGACACGATTACATATTAAATTTAAAAATACTAAACTTTTTAGACATTTTAGTCCTTATATGTATCCAAATTTTAAAATAAAAACAGAATTTTAAAAACCTAATAAATTTTAAAACTTAGGATATTTTTGTCATTTAACAAAAATTAGAAATCTAATTTTGTACCGTGTCATAATCGTGTTAACGGGTCATAATCGTGTTAACGGGTAGGGGTGGCAATCGTGTCGTGTCATGTCGACCCATTTAATTATTCGTGTCAAAACATGAAACCCAAACCCACCCGATTATTAAACGTGTTACCCACGTGTCGTAATCGTGTCATATTTAATTCGCATAATTTACTTAATTGTTTAACTTAGTTATACATAATATATTATATTCTCTATATTTAAATTAATTAAAATTATTTTTATAATATAAACCATTGTTAGTATAAAATATTATTAAAATCATCATAATTTATTATTTTATAAATTAATTTATTTTATAGTATAAATATTTCAATTTTATAATATATATATTGTAAGTAGGTAATAATTTATATCATTGAATGAATTTACATATTAAGAATGTACAAAATATATTTAACTATTCGTGTCATTAAACGGGTTGGCGTGTTGAACACCTTCAACACTAATCCGACCCATTTATTAATCGTGTAACGTGTTCGTGTCGTGTTCGTGGATCGTGTCAAAAATTGCCACCCCTATTAACGGGTCATAATCGTGTCAATAATGTAAACATGTCTTAATCGTGTTAAACGGGTCGTGTTCCTGTCTAACACGATTACGACCCGTTTATTATTCGTGTTAGCGTGTCGTGTCATGTTACCCGTTTAATAATCGTGTCGTGTCACAGTGACACGACACGAACACGACACGATTATTAAACAGGTAAATAATAAACTGGTCGTGTTCTTGTTATGTCAATTCTTATCGTGTCACAGCTCGACACGACACGAACACGATCCACCCCTACCTTTGAATGATGTTAGATACAAAAATTTATTTATATTTTCGTATTATATTAAATTTTGATATTTCAAATAGATTTTAAAATATTTGTTAGATATTATATGTATAAAATATTAATTATATTTATGTTTAGAATTTATATATACAAATCATATTGCACATATTAATATCTAATTTTGAAATAAAAAGTGGATTAAATGAGTTAGATTCGAGTAATACGTTAAATGAACAATCAAATTTAAATTTTAAGATTTAGATATAATAAATTAATAGATCAAATTTATATTAACATAATTCAATACTGAATAAAAATAAAACTATACAAACCGCTTTTAACACTAGGCATTGCCAGGTCTACACCCCAAGCCCTTTCTCTCCGATAATGTGCTTCCATATGGGTTTGCACAGCTTGTTCAATCTCAAGTTGATCTTCCATGTTGGGATCATTCTCACCGTTTTAGTAGAGTCAGTTCTATCAACAGAATCAAGATATGAAGCTTGGAAACCTATAACCTGTGGTAATGGTCCAAATATAAGCTACCCCTTCGTCATCTATGACGGTGGTGCAGACTTCTGTGGATATCCAGGTTTTCGAATTAATTGTGAAAATAATAAACCCATCTATAGAACCTCAAGTGGTCACTTCACCATTCAAGATATTTCTTATGAAAACCGGTCATTTCGATTAGTTGATGAAGAGGTTTTTAATGATTCTTCCATAACTCCGGTCTATAATTTCTCTTTTGATCGTGCTTCCCTAAACTTTAGACCCTACCATGCTGATCTTGTCTTCTTTCATAACTAAATCTCTTCAATAATGTATTATTTTCTTGGGCTGGGTGCAACTTATGGATTTACGTATAGGTAGAGCTAAAAATGCACAAAAAGGTATCAATCAGTATTTTTGGACATTTTTAATCACTCAATAGCTTAAAAGGATTAGGTAAAGATTAGATTAGCACGGATAGCTCCTGCATTAGCATAGCATAGACAAATTGTGGGTGGATGGTATTCACTCGTTTAGATAACCCGTCCACCTCATAATATGGAATACTTTATTGTATATTACTTAACCCATTATCTTTCTAATGCCCTTCTAACAAGGCCCTGATTATGGCTCCTTGTTCTGTCGTCTTAAGACTATTGTCTCTGGCAAAAATGGCTATGATTTGTGAAACTTATTTGTGGCCTGTGTTGTGATTGCATTACCTGCAAAGGCGAAGGCCATCTGTCTGTTTTACCTGATATTTGTGGTTAGTGTTGGGTTCCAAGGGATGAGATATAAATCCTCTGTTTCATGAGAGACAGAGAGAGTAGAGAACACCTCTTCCAAGGCAGAGAATAGACTCCTGAAATGGTGGAAGAATGAGACCTCTATATGACTACTCCTCACCTTTCCTTGTACATCCATTTTCTCTCTGCTCCATCCCCGACTTCACCTGCAATAGACTTGAAAATAAATGTTTTTGCTTGACCCTGACTCATAACGTTATCATAATGAAGACAACCAGTGTTTCAATTATTTATTGAATTCAATAAATACAATGTCCCATGTTGCACATCTTTTTCTTTGTCGGAATCGTGCCCTCTCTTAGATCCAACTTCATATAAACGTTTGAACTATTAAAAAAATGTTATCACTAATGTATAAACAGGATATATTTCTTTATTTAATTTGTATAGTCCTATATCTTGTGGAGGTTCCTAATTTCTGAGATCAAGCTATTTGAGTGAAAGATAAATTATTACTAAACTCCTTCTTGGGAAAGTTTGAGGTTTGCAACTTAAAAAATAGGAACGTCCATGTTTTTCTGAAAATCAGGAGTGAATCCTTGTTCTCTTCTCCCAGACACCGACATGTTTAGATTTTTTCATAATTTGTCAAAATCCGTTTCCCTTTTCACGCTATTTTCTTTAACTGTTTTCATTGGACCACCAAAATCTTCTTCAAAGCTTGTGGACCAATTAGTAAAGTTTCTAATTTGTTCATAAAGATGATGGACAATCTTTTTATGGTGATAATGTTCTGATCCCTCTTACCTCACATTGCCAACTTGAAACCATCTAAAAGGTTTTGGCTGAGTCAATCTGTCAAGTCTTTGGATTACTAATTTATGCTTGAAAGGGAGTAAACAGTTTTACATATTAGCTCCTGGTCAGTTGGCTGACCAGTTAGAAAGCATTTTCCACACTCTATATGATATGTGTTTTACGTGAATACCCAAGTTCTATTTCTGAAATCTTCCTCGTCCAATTTTCCAAGTCACTGGCGTGTTTTAAAGGATACAAACAACTGAACATATTAGGAATAGACAATGAAAGCATGATACCATAAGAGAAGTGATGCAAAAACTTGTTAATAGTATTCTTTGAGCTTGATTTAATTATTGTTGCCAATCATGGGGCTCCTCTTTCATGTTGTGCTATTTGTTATCTCTCGTCTTTTGCTAATTTCCTTGGCCGAAGACGAAATGGGATTGAACCCAAGTTGTCCACCTTCTGATTGTGGACATCTCGGCCAGCTGAGCTTCTCCTTCAACAGTAGAATGCGTCCCCAGCGCTGTGGCTTGCTGAAGGCAGAAGACTGCAATAAATCCAGTCCGAGGATGCAGTTGGAGAAAAATGGATCATGGTTTTATATTCTAACCATCTCTCAAGATGACACAGTTACGCTTCAAGATCACCCTAAGTTTGGAGAGCCTTTGGACAACTGCAGCTTTAGATCCTTCAAAAATGCCCATCTTTCCTTATCTCTTTTTTGAGATGCCATACAATAGAACCTTGTTTAGGTGAGCTACCTATCAGTCCCGTGCAGTGACTCGAAATACCACATTTTCCGTCCCAACAACTCAAGTCATGAGTTACCTCATCATCGATCCAACTGTTCACTTTTTCATTACCAAGTGAATAAGACTCAAAATTATATCGATTTTACCAATTTGTATACTGGTTTTTTTAAACTTAAAGTGAATGTAGCAAAACAATGTGATGAGTGTCATAAAAAAGGCGGCCAATGTCAACATGATACCCAGTGGAAATTTCATTGCTCAAGAACAGTATTCAAATTTCAGTAAGGTAGTAGGTCTTAGACATTTATACGTACATATCCTGTTTTCTACTTTATAAATTGCTAGTTTGTTAAAACAGTTATATTAAATGCATTCCTTTCTTTGTACTCGGATTACTCTGGACTCTAGTGAATTTTGATTGAGGTGATGAGGTCTTGCCTAGGTTTGGAGAAAGCAGGTAATTAGTTTGTGGCAGAGAAGTCTATATCAGTTTTCAGACGGGCAGTTTTATATCTTATCATAGATTTGGTGATGAATATGTAACACATCCATATAATTTTTACTGTCTGAACTACTCATTCTATTTAACTTCTGTTGCAGGAAATGGAAAATGGAGGTTGAAGCTGGCCCTAGGGCTAGGTAATACTTCTATTTAATCAACAATCTTATTTGAGACGGATATCTCAAATTAACCAATACCCGGCACTTTATCTCACATTTTGTTGGCGACTGTGCACTCAAATACATTTACGAAACCACGAGTCCAAAAAAAAAAAAACACAAAACAGAAAGCCCAATATCTTTTCTCTATTCTCAGCTGCATATGCTTCCCCGCAACCCAAAATGCAGTTTCCTCTAAAAACTGTCTGCTGGTCAAAAAATTTATAACTCTTCTTTTGCTCCTTGGTGTAGTATTCGGAGGATTGGCACTCTTGGTTGTGGTTGTGGCCAGCTACATTATTTGGCATCGCAAGAAGCAAAGGTATACTCCCCCAAGTTTCAATTCAAGATACACTTCTTCCGATCCCTCCTCAAAATCTGAGCTGGAAGTCGGTCATGCGTACTTCGGCGTCCCCATCTTCTCCTACACTGAACTTTCACAAGCCACTAATAACTTTAGTCATGAGAAAGAACTTGGAGATGGAGGCTTCGGAACGGTGTACTATGGTAAGAAATCAACTTAATATGCCTTTGTTGAATGCCAAAACATTTAAAAAAAAAAAATCTTTGCTAAATGTTCTATTTGATATTTTTCAATCAGCGAAACTTCGAGACGGGCGGGAAGTTGCTGTAAAGCGGCTATACGAGCACAATTACAAAAGGGTTGAACACTTTATGAATGAAGTTCAAATCCTCACTCATTTGCGCCACAAAAATCTTGTCACACTTTTTGGCTGCACTTCACGTCACAGTCAGCAGGGTCTCCTCCTCGTATATGAATACATTCCCAATGGAACAGTTGCTGATCATCTTCATGGTGACCGAGCAAAGCCTGGTTCACTAACGTGGCCTACTCGTATGAAAATTGCAATAGAAACAGCTAGTGCATTGGCTTATCTCCACGCTTGCGAGATCATACACCGAGATGTGAAAACCAACAACATTCTTCTTGACAACAATTTTTGTGTAAAGGTTGCAGATTTTGGTCTTTCCCGATTGTTCCCCACTAATGTTACTCATATTTCAACTGCTCCGCAAGGAAGTCCAGGCTATGTTGACCCAGAATATCACCGATGTTACCAGCTAACAGATAAGAGCGATGTATATAGCTTTGGAGTTGTACTTATTGAGCTTATATCATCAATGCCTGCTGTTGACATTAGTCGGCATAGAGATGAGATTAACTTGGCTAACTTAGCAGTAAACAGGATTCAAAAATGTGCAATTGATGAGTTGATTGATCCGTGCCTCGGATATCAGTTAGCTGAAGTTAAAAGGATGGCTACTTCAGTTGCAGAGTTGGCTTTTCTATGTTTGCAACAGAATAAGGAAATGAGACCTTCCATGGAGGCGGTTTTGGAGGAACTGAAGAGAATTGAAAGTGGAGAAATTTTGAAGTGGGAGAATCTGAAAGAAGGGAATAATGATAATGGGGAGATGAAGAGTATCGAGCCATCAGGATCACCACCAGATTGTGATGAAAGTGCTTTGTTGAAGCCATTCCGGGTCCCCTCTTCACCTATTTCAGTGACAGCAAAATGGGTTAGTAGTAATACAACACCTAACGTCAGTAGCTAAAAATTTTTGCTTTCATGGTGGTTGAAAGATGAGATTATGTTTGAAGTAAATTCTCATCTGCTTATATTTTTTGTACATTTTACAGAAGGAAACTTATATTATATGTAGGTTAAGGCAAGAGCTAAGAGGGAATGTGTGGACAGTAAATTAGCAAATGGAGCTTTCTTATTTTTTCTTATTTAGGCTTGTCTCATTGTTGTACCTCAGCCTTCAATTTTGTAGATATTTCTCAATGATGGTCGATATATTGGTGCAATGAGGAAAATAAATAAAATTGGATCAGTAACAATTTACTCTTCAAGGTTGCGTTTACGAGTCAATACTAGACTGCATTGGACTGGACTGGGATTGAGATTAGGACTAGACTGAATTGGATTGGACTATATATATAGTGTAGTCTTATGTTTGATGCAACATGAAACTAAATTATATTAATATATGCTAATTTTTAAGAAAATAATTTTTTTAAATATAGACTAATTTAAATTTTATTCAAGTTGAACTTTAATAATTTGATATTTAAATTAAAAACATAAATTGGTTGGTGATATTTCTATAAAAATAATAATGCAAAATATTTTTCAAATTAGGAATTAATTATTACATAAAATTTAAAATTAACATAATTGGTTATTTATCATATTATTATTACATTTTAAATTTAATAATCAAGATTAATTTTAGATAAAAATAATTAAATATAATTAAAAGTTATAGTTTATTTAAAATTATTAATTATTAATTATTACTATGCCATATTTTATGTTAAAATATTATTTATTTTTAATTATATAATTAATTTTCTGTATTATTAGTACATTTTAATAATTAAAATTAATTTTGATAAAATTAAAAACAAATTTACATGTAAACTAATAAATTATTTATTAAATAATTTGAATATATAATATATAATTAAAATCATAAGATTTTCATATTTGATTATTTTAATAATATCATAAAATATATTTTTTAAAGAAAATAATAATATAATATTTTAAACTAAAAATATTATTTTAATTAAGTAATTTACATAATTTATCATTTATTTTTAATATTATTATATAACTGATAATATCAAGTTAATATTAATTTTATTATTTATTGATTATTTTGATTTTTAGGAATGACAAGGAATGTGGTTCTTCAATGAAAAAAGAAGAGGAAACTTAGAAAGAGCAAATGAGAGAAACAATAGAAGAAATAGAGTGAAAATTGAGGAAGAAGATAATATTTTATTTAATAAATTAAGAAAAATATTCATGAGTCTGAAAAGTAATTAAAATTATAGGCACATATATATAGTACCTTAAATATAGCTACTTCTACTATAAAATAAAATCTTATTAGGATATAGAAATCTAATATTATTTCAACTAGAAAATATCAAAAAATACTAATGAAAATAGGAAACTATTAATAGGAAATCAACCCCAATTAGGATTCCTCTCAATTTAAGAGATCAAAATATTTAATAATAATAATAAATTTTAATTTATTAAAATCTATAAAAATTAAATAGAAAATCATAATTATATTCCTAAGTTCCTTGATTGTCCCTTTTAGCTCTTGCTTCATAGCTTCAATTCATTATTTCAGTTAGATCATTAGTTCATTATCTATAGTTCATAGTCTTACTTCATGGGTTTTTCTCAATTCATTTGCCAATATTGTTAAGCTATCATCTTAATATTTTATTATCGATGGTTCTAAACATTATGTTTAGAACCTTTTACTAGTTTATAATTTTGTTCAGTCCAAAGGTATTCTCGTCATTTCCTTGTTATACACACGTGTTTGCTTTTTGTTGGTACGATTTTTGCACAATAACAATAATTTCCCAAGTTTGCACATCTTTTTCTATTTTTATTTATTTATCTTTATTTTTTTTTTTTTGAAGAATTTGTATCCTCTCTTAGATCCAACTTCAGATCAACGATTGAACTTGTGAAAAAATGTTACCACTAATGTATAGGCAAGATACAGTTTTTTGGTTATTTTATATGGTGCTATCTTGTCCTAATTTATAAGATCTATATCTCAATTTTATCATAAAAATTGAGTGGAAGATAAATTACTACCCAATTCTTTGCAAAAAAAAAAAAAAAAAGTTTTGATATGTTTGCCACTTGAAAAATATGAACGTCCAAATTCTTTTGAAAGTCGTGTCATGGGTGAATCCTTGTCTCCTTCCAACCGACGTGTTTAGTTTTTCTTTCAAAACTTGTCAAAAATGTCACACTATTTTCTTAACTTTTCTCATTGCAAAGCTTGTGGACCATAGTAAAGTTTCTAATTTGTTCATAAAGAAGATGCGCAATCTTTTTAAGGCCACCCTGTTCTGAACTCTCTTACCTCACATGAGTCATAGAACCCACTTCAAACCATCAAAAGTAGAGTCAATCAGTCAAGTCCTAGGATTACTAATTTATGCCGAAGAGAGATAAATTCACATATCAGCTTTTGACTAGCGGGCCAACTAGTTAGAGAGGATTTTCCACACTCTATGATCTGTGTTTTACGTGAATAACCCAGCTGTGTACTTTCGTTCTGTTTTTCAAGTCTTTCTCAACCAATTTCCAAGTCAACTGACGTGTTTTAAAGGATACACCACTGAACACGAGAGAAGAGACAATAAAAGAATGACACACGCAGTAGAAGTGATACAAAGACTTCTTACTATTAGTGTGTTGGTTGAGCTTTGGTTTTTGAGTGTTGTTGCTCCTGTTGCCAACAAGAGGATTTCCCAATGGCTCCGCTCTTGCATGCTGTGTTGTTTGCTATCTCTCGTCTTTTACTTTTTTCGTTGGCTGATGGGGAAAAGGAATTCCGCGCAAGGTGTCCACCTTTCGATTGTGGGAGGCTCGGCCAGCTCGGCTACCCCTTCATCAATAGAAAGCGTCCTCTTGACTGTGGGTTGCTGAAAGTAGATAAATGCAGTGAACCCTTTCCGAGGATGCAATTGGGGAATGGATCAAGGTTTTATATTTTACAAATCTCTCCAGATAACACGGTTACGCTTGTAGATCATCCCCCACAGTTTGGAAAGCCTTTGGATTATTGCGGCGGTCCATCCTTCCGAAATTTGACCCTTCCCATTTTTCCTTTCGTCTCTTTTAAAATCCTACAAACCGGGATATTCAAATGCTCACGAAAAAATTTGACCCTTCCCTCAAATTTCAAATTCGCCTGCAATGGCTCAAAAGACTCCATAATTTTTCCCTCCCACTTTACTCATCCTGATTTATCTGGACTTCCACCCAACTGTTCACCTGTTAATTTCCAAGTGAACAAGACTCAAAAATATATCGAGTTTCTCAATCTGTATGCTGGTATCATTGTTCTTAAAGTAAATGTAACAGAAGAATGTCTTGAGTGTCACATGAAAGGAGGCCGATGTCAAAGTGATAACAAGGGCAATTTTCATTGTTCAGACGCAAGAACAGGTATCAAAAAGTAGGGTAAGATTGTGGGACTTGTACATGGATAAATAACTATGCTACTTTCTGCTTTATAAATATTATTGGTTTGTTGTCTACGTTGGTACTTTGTTAAAACAGTTATACAAAACGAATTCCTTCCTTTCTACTTTATAAATTTGATTGATGTCTTGCCTAGGTTTGGAGAAATCGGGTAATTATATTGTGTGAGTGAGGTGATCTGTATCAGTTTTAGATGGCCAGCTTTATATCTTTTCAGGCATTTTGATGATGAGAATTTTACTCATCAATATAGTCTTTTCTGTCTAAACTAACACATTCCATTTGTAACTTCTGTGGCAGGAAATGAAAAATGGACATCGAGGCTACTCCTGGGACTTGGTAATATACCTCTTTAATAAACAATCTTATTTGCTACAGATCTCAAATTAAAGCAAATGCTCTGCAGTCCATTGCTTTGCATTTTGCTGGCTACTGTGCACTCAATTACATTAAGGGACCATGTGAATCCCGAAAAATTAAAAAGGAGTATAAAATTGTTTCCAATTTCTCAACCTCAAATGCATCCCCGCAATCAAAAAAGAGTTTTCCTCTAAAAAGTAGTCAGCAGGTCAAAAAGCTTATAACTCTTTCTTTTACTTCTTTGTTATAGCAAACGGAGTATTGGCACTCTTGATTGTGATTCTGTCCGTCTATATTATTTGGCATCGGAAGATGCAAAGATATTCTTCCCCAAGCTTCAGTTCAAGATACACTTCTTCCGATCCCTTCTCAAAATCAGAGCTGGAAGTCGGTAGTGCCTACTTCGGAGTCCCCATCTTCTCCTACACTGAACTGTCAGAAGCGACTAATAACTTTAGTCATGAGAAAGAACTTGGAAATGGAGGCTTTGGGACGGTTTACTATGGTAAGAAAATAAATTTTAATTTTTCTATTGAATTGGAAAAAAAAGGGTAACCCTTTCCTAAAGGTCTATTTGATACTCTCAATCAGCGAAACTTCGGGATGAACGGGAAGTTGCTGTCAAGCGCCTATACGAGCACAATTACAAAAGGGTTGAACAGTTTATGAATGAAATTCAAATCCTCACTCGTTTGCGCCACAGAA
Source organism: Boswellia sacra (assembly GCA_013180625.2). Classification (NCBI taxonomy): domain Eukaryota; kingdom Viridiplantae; phylum Streptophyta; class Magnoliopsida; order Sapindales; family Burseraceae; genus Boswellia; species Boswellia sacra. The sequence continues at coordinate 308,455 of SNVD02009397.1, read as the reverse complement.
ATCTTGTCACCCTTTATGGCTGCACTTCACGTCACAATCAGCAGGGTCTCCTGCTTGTTTATGAATACATTCCCAATGGAACGGTTGCTGATCATCTTCATGGCGACCGAGCAAAGCCTGGTTCACTAACATGGCCTATTCGTATGAAAATTGCAATAGAAACAGCTAGTGCATTGGCTTATCTCCACGCTTGTAAGATCATACACCGTGATGTGAAAACTAACAACATTCTTCTTGACAACAATTTTTGTGTAAAGGTTGCAGATTTTGGTCTTTCCCGATTGTTCCCCACTAATGTTACTCATATTTCAACTGCTCCGCAAGGAAGTCCAGGCTATGTTGACCCAGAATATCACCGATGTTACCAGCTAACAGATAAGAGCGATGTATATAGCTTTGGAGTTGTACTTATTGAGCTTATATCATCAATGTCTGCTGTTGACATTAGTCGGCATAGAGATGAGATTAACTTGGCTAACTTAGCAGTAAACAGGATCCAAAAATGTGCAATTGATGAGTTGATTGACCCCTGCCTCGGATATCAGTTGGATGAAGAAGTTAAACGGATGACTACTTCAGTTGCAGAATTGGCTTTTCTATGTTTGCAAGAGAATAAGGAAATGAGACCTTCCATGGATGTGGTTTTGGAGGAGCTGAAGAGAATTGAAAGTGGAGAAATTTTGAAGTGGGAGAATTTGGAAGAAGGGAATGATGCTAATGAGGAGTTGAAGAGTAAGCGGCCACCAGGATCACCACCAAATTGTGATAAGAGTGCCTTGTTGAAGCCATTCCGGGTGCCATCTTCGCCTATTTCAGTGACAGAAAAATGGGTTGGTAGTAATGCTACACCTAATGTCAGTAGCTAAAGTTTCTGCTTTGATGGGGCTTGAATGATGAGATTATGTTTGAAGCGAACACTCATCTGCTCATTTTTTTGGTTTATAGATGGAAGTATATTAAATGTAGGTTAAGGCAAGAGGGAATGTACGGACAGTAAACTATTAAGTGGAGCGTTATTATTTCTTCTTGTAGGCTTGTTCTCGTTGTTGTACTTCGTAGTTTTCGTTTTGTAGGCATTTCCCAATGGTGATGAATAATATATCAGTGCTATCAGAAACACTAAATAAAATTGGAGCAGTAAGAATTTACTCTTCAATAGTTAATTTTAACAATTATAGCTTTAAGGGATATTTATTTTGGTCATTCCCAAAAATTGAGGTATATTAGAAATGAAACATAGTTCAAGGTTATACTGAAATTTAGCTTATTCTTTTCAAATATATAGTTATTTAATAATTTATGCACGAGCAACACTACTTTTTCAAACTTTTTATATAAACTAATTTTGCAAATTGATGTGGCATGTACTAATTAGCCAAAATTAAAGATGATAATGACTTCTATTTAATTTTTTTGGCATAACTCAAGTCATTTAACCAAAATAGTAAAATACATCCAAATTGGTTAATGCAAAACTCTCTCGTACTCAAAAGGTTTTTTTATGGGGATTTGTAAGTTTAAATGTATATAAAATAGTTAATGCCAATATATGTTGTACTTCAGGCGTGTTGTATGAGGATTTATACGGTGAAATACGTAATTAACACATATCTGTAGAAATGGTAAGGCTGGGCAGGGATGGTAAGCGGTAGGGTGGGGCAGGCTGGGGCAGCGCCTGTCTAGTGCCACCCCATTGCATAGGCAGGGCGACGCGGGATAGTATAGGGCCAACAGGCCCAACACGGATTTAGACTCAACCCACCCGCCCCGCTTTGATCATTTTAAATTAAATTGATTTCAATTAAAATATATGAATTTAGATAAAATTATTTGAAAAATATAAACAATAATATTTAATCTCAAATAAAAAAAACATACTTTTTTCAAAATGATTTATACTTAATCGAAATTAGAAAATATAATACATATCCAAAAATCCATCAACATTCAACAATAAAAATAGAAAATTATAATTTGATTTCTAATTTTTTTAATATAATTTGTAAAATTACTATCCCAAGCTCACCCTATTCCCATGCTCAGGAAACCTGTAGATCATTTGAAGTATTGATGCTTTGCGTGATGATCTTAAAGAGTATAATATACATAACAGTTATATATTGTAATAATCAAAATCTCCTATTTCTTAAAATGTTTAAAATTAAATAAAAAAGTCTCATTGTCGTATGAGGCATGGTCATATTGGTCATGGACATGGGTATTTGACTTTTGGTACAGATGGTTGGCAACAGGGACAAAGCTAGTAAGAATTAACAGTATAAAGGACTGACTGGGCAGGGCTAAATTGACAAATCTTAATCGTTAAGTAAAAAATGAACCGGATCAAAATCTTGGGGGCTGACAATTTTACCTGAGCAGTGAGCTTTTACAATTTTCCAGCCAATTTTTCGACAGAGAAACGATAATCTAAAGCTAATCTAAAGCTGAAGTTCTAAATCTTGGCGGTTGACAGATATTTTACATGAGGAGTGAGCTTTTTCAATCGTCCAACCAATTTTTTTCGCTGGAGAAACCGTAATCTGAGGCTGAAGTTCTATATCAAGGGAGATGAAGGTTGAAGATGATATACTACTTGTCTTTAATAGTGGATGACTAAAGAAATATTTAGATAAAAAAATTATTTTTAAATATATGGTGTTTGTGGTATTTCGTAACCGAGTTACGTGATGATAGTGTGGTAGGCTTGGGATGTCACCGTTTTCCTAGTTGAAAGGTTTTTCTTTTCTAGTAAGATATTAACCATTATAAATAGTTTCTTGATTATTATTATGATAAAAATTTCCTCATTCAATACTGAAAAATTATATTCTGTAAAAATTAAACAAAATTATATTTATATGGGGTGTTTGCATTTTGAGGTTTGTTAAAAAAAATATTCTCCTTGAGATATTAGAAATTACAAACTGCCTTCTAATACTCAAATTCTGACAGTAAGGGTAAAATCGAACATAAAATTCATGCGATAACCAGTAGTGATAAACAATCAGATAAATAATAAATCTATTTCTCCAAATTCCAAATGGGCAAATCACACAAACAATCCCTAAGTTTTGACTTAATTTTTTGTATATTTACTATTTATAATTGTTAATCATCGGATGCCCTTGACTTTTGAAAAATACATCATAAAATACCCCTCTATCAAATTTTCTATAAGATGATGTCACTTTTCTATCCAATACACTGCACTTATCAAAATACCCTTCAAAAATTTTTTGAAAGCTAAGATTGGCGTGGCTTGAACCCGTAACATTCAAGAAATGATTTTCAAAATTGCCACTACATCAATTTTTTATTTGATATTAAAACATACAAAGTGTATTATTTATTATAATATTGGTTTTAAGAAATTAAACTAAAAAAAACTGTTACTGTATCCCTCTCTTTCTCATCCATAGATATACCTCCATTGATTCACCCAGCAAACATTTTTCTTAAAAATGCAATTTTGCTTAATTAAATTAAAAATAAAATAAAACAAAACATTGGTTAAATCATCCAGCTGCATCATCGTTTAAAAAAATAATTTTTTTAAAAAAGAAACATACAATATTGTGATTGCTTAAAAAAAAAAAAAAGAAAAAAACCCACAAACTTTTTGCTGAAACGAAAATAGGTTCCCTGAAAATGGCACCATTTGGTCTTCTAGCTCCCCAGACAAATCTTCTAGTATCACACTACTAGAATTGTTTAAGAGAACCATTTGCCGCTACTATGGCGCCAGACCTGACACACTCCATCACCTAGAGAGGAACTCCATTGGCTCTCGTGTCTTCTTCGGTGGTCGAAACAGCATCAAGTCGGTTTGCCATGGCTCCATCATGGGTATGGATTTGTCCATAAACAAGAGAGAAGTGGAAGTGAAAGTGAAACTGTGTTGTGAAGAGTGCGTAAGATAAGGGAAAAGGATGATGGCTTGGGTAGCAGAAGATGACAATGGGATTGTTTATAGTTTTCAGTTTTTAAGCTATAGCTTAAATACATGATGTTGATGTTGATTCTAAACTTTAATTATCCTGTAGCCCGGTGGTAGATCAACATTTTTAAAACCTCTGGTCTTGAGTTCGAATGCCAACCTTACAAAATTTAGTATACTTTATATATTATTAACTATTCATTATTGTTAAATGATTATTATATCCACCAATTCAACATAATTATAAGTATTTAACGAAAAATTTAATAAAAGGTGATTCATGATGTATTTTTTAAAAGTGAGTGATATTCGGTGATTAAAAAATAGTAAACAATGAATATGAATGAAATTAAGTTAAACATAGAAGTGGATTGTGTGATTTGCCAATTCCAAAATATCACCCATTGTCATCTTCCACCGCCAAGCTCCAACGTGAAACTAGTTGTGAAAACAGAAAAAAGCGGATGCTGATAAGGAGAAGCACTACAGAGGTGGCAGGAGACATCCATGGGGAAATATGTGGTGAAGATCTGTTGTCATTGAAACTGCAAATGATTACGACAATGTAGCGTTTAGTTACAAGGAAGCAAAGTGATCTTGAATTTCCCTGTTGAACTTGGGAATCCGGATTCCATAGAATCGCAAGTTAATTGTGGTGTAGAGGTTTGTGCAGTGGTTTGCTTGATTATTTGGGTTAGGCTGGTCAGTGAGGTTTGGTGTGTTAGAAACTAAAGGAGGGCAAGCAGTGTTCTTATTAGTGGTGTTAGAGGAGGAAATGAAGGTGGATGTGGTGGTGGTTAGGTCGAGATCTAGATATGGAGGCAGATTTGGTTGCAGGTAGGGGAACATGAAGGAAAGTTTGAGAATTTTCCTAAGAAAATCAGGTAACTTGGCATATAGATTGTTGCTAATGGTTGACTTGGTTGTTGGTTGCGGTTTTGAGGTGGTGGTGAGGAATTGGTCAAAGTTGTAGAAGCCGATTATGGCAATTTTGATGTGGTGATGATAAGGAGGCAAAGGGGTTTGGTTAATAGGTTCTCAGTGAGTAGTGGAGACGTGGAAGGATTCAATATAGAGGCACGTATGGTGGCTTATGGTGGCAGAGAGAAGAGATAGGGATTGAGATTGAGATTGAGGTTGAGGTGAAAGTAAAGTATAGAGAAAGTGGTTTGAAGGTGAAACTAAAAGCTGATGCTGGTCGTGGTGGTGGCGGTGTAGGAGAGAGAACATTGTGGTGGTGGGTGTTGGCGGCTTAGGAAAAAGAGGAAGATGGTTTGGTGTGGTGTGGTTTGGTTTAAGGGTAGTTTAGTCAATTTGTGTAATATCTTGGGCAAATTAGTCTAAAAAAAATAGATAAAAGGGTATTTTGGTTAAATAGTACATCTTATCTTCTCTCCTATTTTATTGTTTAAGTTAACGTGAGAATTCGAATTTTAAAGGACAATTTGCAATTTCCAATTTTTTTGGGAGAAGGTTTTTCTTTTTTCTTTTTTTTATTAACGAACCTCGTAGGGAGAAAATGTAAAAATTCCTATTAATATCCAAAAGAATAACAAAAATATGCTGATTATTTTTCCAAAAAAAAAAAAGAAATCATATGTGCCTATAATACAAATGGAATCGCCATGGAAACTTTAAGAAGACTCAAGATTTTTCGTAGCTCTATTGTTTACATATGCCATATGTAGAGACATGCGCATGGACAAAGAAACTCTGAAGGTTTTTATTTTTATTTTTATTTTTATTTTTTGCAATAGAAGATGAACAAGTAATAGAGGTATACAAGTACTAGGAAAGACGTACCTGTAGGTACTAGTAGATTATGCTCCCAAATTAAAACTCTGCAGATTATTGTTGACGACCAATTTTTGATCAAGAAGTTCAAAAAGGTCCATAGGAGTAAATTCAAGACTGAATAGCATGAACAAGTTAATATAGGTAAGGAAGTGGACCCAAGTCGCGTTATGGCACTCATATATGAGCTGTGATGTGGAAGATAAAGAAATTATGGTAAGGGCCAGTTGCTAAAATGTTAAAAGCTAAACCCAATGATTTTAGCTTAGAGGATTTTAGCCTAATAAAGATATTATAAATAAGTCGATCTAGTAAAGAAACAAACCTAAATGCTTTTAAGCCTAATCCTAAGACCAGCCTGTTAACTAATATTATTAATATCAAATATATTATTTATGAAATCTTATTTTTACAAAATAATTTATTTGATGAACATTATCTTTCTCTTATCTCTTTTAAACGAGAATTATCCTAAACTTATAAATTATAATTATCATTTCAATGTTAAATATTATTTTCTTATCATTTATTATCTTATTTTTATCACTTTTGTTTGAATTGTCAATTATCTTAAATAATTATCTTTATTATAATTACTTTTATTTATAATTAACATTTTTATAATAAATTTGATCATTTGATCATTATCTTTTGTATTTAAAGTATAATTACGTTAATCAATTATTATTATACTCATCCTTATTCAAATATTTATTATATTATATTACCAATATTATCTTTGTGATAAATATTATTTTTTTATAATTATCTTTCATTATGATTTTAATATCTTTTAAATTATTTGAATTATTCCTAAACAAATCTTATCACCTTGAGTCCATAAATAGCTCAAGGGGGAATCACAATGGAGGTTAGGAACACTTAGCCCAAGACTTACTCCAAATTGATTCAAAGGTCTCTCCCTTTCATGCTACTAGAGAAACACAATACTATTTTAACTAAACACCATTTTCTCCATTATTTGTCATAATTTTTGCTCCCACACGATCGCTCTCGTGAACGAGTTTTTTTTCGATATTCTCTCACGAGTTCTGATGCAATGCAAGGTTACAACAAGATTCTTCATTGGTATTATGGCCCTTAAGGAATCACAAGCATGACTCCTCGAAGTCATAGAGGTGAAGCACATCGTGATGAAGTATAATATTGAGATTTTTTCTTTATTGTAATTTTCTATCATTATAAATTCTTTGCCATGTGGCTAGTGTAAAAATACGCATCTCTCAACGTTTTGGTGACTCCACTGGGGAGATCAAGCAATGATCATATCATGGCTAGATCGAAAAAGACAAAGAATAAAAAGATGTCCTCTTTAGATTTCTTTGTTGCTATCCATTCATTTCAACAAGCACGAGAGGGCTTTTTAATTGGGGGCTTCATTGGCTTCTAGATAAGGGGCTTATTTATTATAGGTTGTCAATACACAAAGGCTACGGACACTACTCTTTATCATTATTTTCAAGACAAAAGGGGCTTCCTAATTGTGAGCTATCGATAATTAAGTGTGAGAAATAAAATCTTATAGCCTTATATGTCTTACGCAAGCAAATATTTTGGCTTTGATAGAAGCGTTTCTTACACTATAGTTAAAAATGGAGCTTATCCAATGATTTATTATAAAGTGTAAAGAGTGTTTCCTACACTATGATTATAATTGGAGCTTATCCAATGATTTATTATAGACTGTAAGGAGTGTTTCCTACACTATGATTATTGTTGGATCTTATCCAATTATTTATTGAAAAGTATAAGGACTATTTCCCAATTTATAATTGGAGCTTGTGAGTTTCCTACACTATGATTATAATTGGAGTTTATCTAATGATTTAATGAAAAGTATAAGGAGAGTTTCCTGCACTATACTTAAAATTGGAGCTTTTTCAACTATTTATTGTAAAATGTATGGAGCATGTCTTCTTCATTATATTCTATCAATAAAAAGAGCATTGTAAGAGAGCTTTTCCCACAATGTTAAAAAAATATTATATGGAGCTTTTCCTACATTATATTTTATAAATGAAGAGCATTGTGGAGAAGCGTCTCCCATAATTTGAAACCAAAATGTATTAAGTGTCTCCTGCTTTTAGAACAAAAGGATCATTACTGCTTGAGTATCACTTCAGCTTGATTGTGTACATGCTTAGTAGTCCAATCATATGTGTGGTCTAATGTCTCTTAAGCCCGATGATGTGTGTGCTAAACATCCTAATCAAGTGTACTCTTTCATAATTATTTGGTTAATTATGATCTTATTTGCACAATTTTCTTTCCAAAAAAAAAAAGAAGAAGAAGTCACACGTTTATTGAACCACAAGTTTTTAATGGAATAATTTATTTCTTATAACATATAAGCTTTGTTACAAGTGCAACTACACATATTATCACAAGGTATGATTATTCACTTATAATATAATTTCTCTTTGAAGTTCGGTTATAAGTATGCGGCATGTACGTTTTGATATGAGTTGATTTACACTAGAGAACATGATTCTTTGTCAATGTATTGACATATGCATCAATCAAATGCAAATAATGGTTTAGAATTTTCTTTCATATAATACGTGATATTAATATTTGTGAAGTAAAACTCAATTATTTAAAATATCCAAAATTAGGCCAACTTGAAGGGTTTTAGACTAGAAGAATATTTTAAATGATAAGGTAGTTAGTGGATTGACTTATGTCATCATATTTTTTAAATATTATTATGATAACTATATCTTATCTTTATATTTTAAATATTATTGTTATTATCTACTATGTTAATTATCTTTTATCTATACCGTTTTAAAATATCTGTTATCTTTCTATTTCGAACATTATTATATATTGTTGTTTAATATAATAATTACTTGATGAGGATAATTATTTGTAATTCATAAGTGGAATTTGAGAGAAGCAATACTTTGGACTTTGTAGGAAAAAAAGTTATAAATAGAGGAAAAATGCTCAAAAGAAGCAGTTAGACTCTAAACAAAATAAACACCATTTTTTGCATTAATCCTTGACTTTGATGTAATCTTTTCTCTGCAATTATCTTCTAGCTTTTGTTTCGTCTTTTGCCTATTCATCATTTATGTAGGTATATTATTCATGCAAGGGAGTAACGCAATCTCACTTGAAGAAATAATTCCCATAAAATTGTAGGTTCTGTTCCACAAACATAGAAGTACTAAGGTAAATGCAAAGGATTCAAGTGTTAAAGCTTTTGACACGTATTGGTGCATCAATCTTGTCTCTACATTTCTAGAACATCTAATATGGAGATACGTATAGCAATATGATATAAAATTACAACAATACTCATTATACAGAAAAAAAGTTACCTTGATGGGATCAAGTCAAAATATTGAAAAGGAGTATAGAAAATGATATATTGATCACATGCCTTGCCCATTTCATGGCACAACCCCTATGATCAAGGGGGCTAATGTTGATGACCAACTTTTGTTCAAGAAGTTCAAAAAGGTCCACAATAATAAATTCAAGATTGGGATAGTATCAACATGTAAATATATGTAAGGAAGTGGACCCAAGTTGTTTTCTCGAGCTCGTCAATGAGTTGTAGTGTGGAAGGTAAATAAATTGTGGTAAGGATTAGTTGCTTAAACACCAAAAGCTAAATCCACTTGTGGGATTTTAGCCCAATAAGGATATTATAAGTAACTCGGTGCATGTTAGTGGCCAATATTCGGTATTGGCGCAAATTTCTTTCAAGGATAAAGAGGTGGTTATTTACGATTTACAGAAACTTAAGGATCCAGTGGCCCATCATAAGGTGATTGATTACTGCATGTCCTTTTTAGTACTCACACCACATCTGATGAAGACAGCTATGCGATTCTCTGATCATATAGATGTCTTTTACGAGACAACTTTATTTGCGATCTTTCGATCCACAGGGACTGTCCCCCAGCAGCCTGCACTCAACAGTGCCTACGTAGTGTTTTGTACCACATATGTCGAGCTTCTTAGTTCGGGAGCTAGTTTAGACGTGATTACACATGTTGAGGAAGGGACACTGAGACGACAGATGGCATTGTGGGTTTAGCATTTAGGGGGCATAGACTCCACTAATACATTTTGGAGGTATAGTTTGGATAGGTGATTGACAGATGAGGCATTTGGCCATATGTGTCTCCATTTTCATTTGTAGTATCATTTCAATATTATAGCTATTTGATTTTGTATAGACTTCATTTTGACAAGGTTACCTTTTTAGTTGTTGTATTGTACAAAAGTTAATTTTGTACATCTAGTTGTTGAAAAAATGGGAAATGTTAATTACATCAATGCAGATATTTGTATTTCTACAAGTCTTTATTATGATAATATAGTAACAGTACATAATTCAATCAGCAACTACAAATTAAAGAAAACACTAACAATCAAGCCACTTTGGATGGTCCGGCTTCAGCTGTAATCACTGTTGGCTGAAGAGCTACTGGATTTTTGCATGTCTATCGATTGTACCCTTTACCCCTGCATCGATCACATGCACGGTGTCTAACTGTCTCTCCTATTGATAGGATATGTTGTGCACGACAACGTCCAGCCTGTGTATGAGTAATGGGCGGGAGTATCCTTCATATCATCTGGTTAAAATAAAGCACAACCGTCTTCGATCTGGCATAGTGACAAGCTGCGATGGCATAAGAACACAGAATCTAATCCAAATTAAAGACTCTATAGGTACATGTCCTTGCATTCAGATCCACAACATCAACCCTGGTACCCGAGTACACTTGAAATAGATGTTTATTGTTTGGAGCAACTCAAAGTCCGTCGAATTCATCTTTCCTTTTTTTCAACAAGTCTTCTGTCCACTTTGTCAATATTATGGTGGAGTTTGGAGCAACAGTCTTTCTCTTATGGAACTAGTCCTACAAAACCTACAGTAAAAGAAATATATGTCAAACAAATTAGACTTTGAAAAGCACAAAAGATAAAGTGTAACGAAACATACGATAAAATTCACAAATCAAAGTGATGCCCATGTTCTTTGCCTTCTTCATTTTGTTGTTCATAGACTCAGCAATATTTGTGCTCATGATACTGAATCTATGATCAAGAAAGTGGCACCGTGCCCATCTTCGGATATCTGCACACTCCAGGTAGTCGACAGCCCTAGCATTTATGCCCTTAACTTGATCGAAAAAATGATCAAACTCAGTCTGCCAGCAAGCTTTAGCTATATTAATATAGGCAGGGAGTAGGTATCTGTCTTTGAACTTGAGCTTCAAGTTACATTCTGAATAACGCATAGAAATCCCAAATACCGCATCGGAAAATATGGCAGATACTGCCTTCTCGATGCTTTTGTGATGATCAAAGACGATAACAAGATTTAGGATATGTTCAATACAACCACGAAGCCTTGACATGAACCAACATCACGACTCATCACTCTCCGATTGACTAAAAGCCGAGGGTTAAAGGGAATATTTGGTTGTTGCTATCCATACACTATGCCATGAACATTATGCCTCAGCATTTCCCTATAAAAAAGGTGTCATCAATAATAACAACAGGTCTAATCAAACTCATAAATCCCTTAACTAGATGCCCCCATTGCTATGAAGAAATACTTGAAGCGGTTGTCATTATCCACCTCATGTGCTATCACTGTACCATTATTTGTTGATTTAATCATGTAAGCATATAAAAGCAATAGAGCAAATGACTCCTCAGCAATTCCATGTAGTTGGTTTAGGACAGCCTCTTTCACCCTCCACGCCTTCTAATAATTGATAGTAATGAGCAAGTCTTTCTGAACATCCTCAATTACTTCAAGGGGTTGATATATTCTTGAGGCATTGACAAATGTCTCTTTAATATGAGCCCCAATTAGTTCTGCGCTTCCTTGCTTATGGTTTGGATATAAACCAGCACCTTTATAGTGTGGGTGTTGTTAAAACCCGTACTTGGAAGTATTCGTGTCTTTAACCTTTGTTGGTCACAAATGCCATTTCCAAGTTTCCTTGTAACAATCCACTTCAAATTGGGTTTTAGTTGATCTAGTTACCTTGAAATCAAAATTGTGATGAAATTCAAAGTTTGCCACCTTGTGACAAAGCTCATTCTTGTGAGAAAATATATGACCGGCTTGAACTTCACCATTGTCAATTTCATGTGTGTTGTCCAAAACATGTGTTTTCGAAGTTGGAGGCGTGAACCTAAACACATCCTTTAACTCTCTCTAGTATTGAATCAACCACATTATGTATATGGAATTTGTTCACCATGTTCCAAATGAAAATCCATCTCATCATTATCATCACCATCACTGCCACCATGCCAATCGTCGTGTGCACCCTCATTTGCAGCATCATCTTTAACATTATCTTTTTTAACTATTTCTTATTGGTAACTATTTTTTACTCTTGACATATCCTCAAATGCTTCTTCTTTGATGCTATCAAGGTGGTGAGCATCATCTTTTGTTAGTCCAATACCATGATAGCCTACATAACTAACAACACCAACTCCTACAAAAAGACCTCCAACATTACCATCACCTACGACATTATTTACAATGTTACCATCACTGTTACCTTTAACATTCAAGGTGTTCACTAAACTGACCATATGTTGTTGTGGTTGCTCAAATGTTTCAAGGTTAGAAGTTCCAACGTGCTCTGTTATATTAACAGTTTGTGGTCTCAATGTTTGCCTTACACAATGCTAAACCTTAACATATAAAGCTGTATATTCGGATGGATGTTTTAAACTGTCTTCAATCAAAAAACCATAATCCTGCTCAATTTGGATTGGGAGAGGCCTAGCAAAACAATATACTTTAAACATGGCACTCAATCTTAGTAAGATGTATGTCTCGACAACCATAATGGGAAACCCTCTCCGCCCATGTAAATATGCTTACCACTAGCTAGCAACTCCCATTTCCCACCATTAAACAATGCAAATCCAACATTATCCATTTGTGAAGTTGAACATGTCTATAAATTAGTGAAAATACAATGAAAAGTTAAAAAAAAAACACAAAATCAATCAAATAAGGTCGTTTTGCCTAAAAATTCAACAATACAACATACAAACAATCAAACAGCCAAATCTGATCGACAACTATTAAATAGTTTGACATAACAATTTGACAAAACTTCGACAATGATATCAAATTTTGACATAAATTCAACATTTAGACATTAATTCAACTTGAGTTCGATGATGGTTCAATGACTCGACAGTCAAATTGTCGAATTTCGAACAACTGTCGAATTCAACGACTGCTAATTGCAGGTTCGAGAGAAACAAAAAAAAAACGTAATTTTCAGACACCAAATTGATAAAACTACCTTAATAACTCTATTCTATCCATTATTCATCTATTTCTATACATGTAAGAGGAATTTCAAAGGAAAGTTGAGCTAATCAATTTAAAGAATTTTGTTCGAGCTTAGATAGGGGGAAGTTAAAGAGAATATTACCTTTCTAAAGCTTTGGAGCCTCGATTTTTACTTTTTTTTTTGGTTCAAATGGTAGAATTCAGTGAATGTGATTGTTGTATAACATTATTTGATCAAAGTTTTCCTTTAGTTTTGATTTGGAAGGAGTTATAGAGAGAGAGAGCAATGATGGTGGTTAGAGTTAGTTTGAGAAAGATATTACATGAGGGGCAATTAGATAAATTCGGGGGTTGGAAGGCTACTGTGTTGAAAAAATTACGAGGGAGGCTAACTTAAAAGGGACGCCCAATTTTGAAAATTTCCCGAAGTTATATCAAATAGAATCCCTAATTGTGAAAATACAGGTCTAGTGCAATTACGCCTGACTCGTCTCATCGTTGGAGCTCCCGTTGCCAATCAGCCCCTACATCATCGTTGATTCTACCGTTGCTGACCAGCCGTGGATGATCATGGCTGAAGACTTTTACGGTTACCATTGGGCTGTTTGCAAGTTCTTTGTCTGCCGTCATCTTCCTTGAGAACCGCCACAAGTGACGGTCACTGAGTGTCACCATCGATTGCAATTGAATCTTGTTTCTAATGATCTGATTTGTGGGTGATTGTCGTGATCCCTGAGGTTTGAATCTTAATAGTTTGCTCCCTAAAATAACTTTTTGGTCCTTTGAATTCTGTTTTTCCTTCGTTCATCCCTATTATTTTGAGATGCGACAGAAGTTAGGTTGTTTGTGGTTCGTAATTTCTATGGGTAATTTATTATTCTTTGTTTGGGAATTTTTTTCTTGATTCTATTTTTTTTAAATATGGATTAAAGCTTAACGAAATTTAATGTATCTAATTATTTTATATATATTTAGCTAGGTATCTGTACGTACGTATAATAATATATTTGAAACTGCTGCGAGAAGAGAGAGAGTAAAGAACAGAGAATTGTTGTTTGAAACACGGGCATTTTCCAAAATTTTGGGTTGTTATTATGCTCTATAATTAGTCACTATCAATCTCTTATCTATTGTATGTGACAGTGTGACTCGGTTTGATTTTATTTTTCCTCAGCCTTTCTTTTGATGATATTTACTTTGTATCTGTGAATTTGGTTATATTTAATTAAAATCTAAAAAGGGTTAAATCAAAGTGGTGTTTTGTTTGATTTGTAATGTAACCTTGTACCAATGAGTTGGCATCTTTAATTAAAAAAATTGCATATCATTTTTATATTTGTAGATTAGAAGTTGATCAGTTTCAGGGTTCATCAGTTATTAAATTACATAAATAATTTACTGTGCTTTTTGTAATTCATTTAGCTTAATGGACTGTTCATATGGGAAGCAAGTGGACTATTTAGAGGTGAGTTTCAGGACAAGCTTAGCTGCTGGAGTTGCTTGAACAGGTGAGGTTGTGATATTTTTTTATAGTAAACTTTTAACTGTATTGATATATGGTAATTAAAAATATTGATTTCCTGGATTTTGAGTCTTTGCAAATAGTTAGAAATTAACATTTCTACAGCCTGCAAGACATGGCTTCTACATGAATACAGAGCGTTAGAATCTCAGAAAATTTTGGCCAATATATTAGCCTTCCCACTCAGCAAAAGCATAGTTTACCATGCTTTGTCAAATTTCAAAAGCTTCTAGTGAGTTTTTGCTTCTCTTCTCTAAAATGCATAATGTGAACTGGTGACTTATTTGAAATCAGCCATCATCCATTAGCTTCTCTAATCATTTGGAAGCGCCCATATGCTGCACATCTTATTGATATAGATAAGATGCTATTTAACTGACATATGCATGATAGGTAATGATCTGTTTGAAAGGTGTGATTATATATCTCATTTGTTACACATAAAAAAGAAAAGTAAATAGAATATTATTTTGTGTGTTGACAAATATCAAGCCTAAAATATGCCTAAGCTCTACTTGATCCATGCTTGATCAGATTTGGTCATTTTTGTACTCTTGATTACTTCTTGCTTGGAATAGTTAATTACTGCAAGTAAGTCTTGCTGTTATTTCTAATAAGCCTATATCTACCAAAATTTACACAATCAAGTTTGGAAATTTTCTTGTTTAGAGTAAATATGTGATGCTTATATGTATCACAGGATGTGTTGTAAGCTATCCATACAGTACATGTATGAGATTTGCACAGTTTGACATGTTTGTCTTAGTTACCCGAAGAAAACCTTGATGTTTTTCCCAGAACCAATTTAGGTTGTTGATTTGAGTGTAATTTAGAGCATTGGTATGCACAAAGATCTTTTCATTGATGGTGAAATTTGTGAAAAACAAGTCTACAATCCGAAACTAAAGATTCTTTAGGTGTATTGGCATCAACTATTTTATTTTTCAATGAATATTGATGATACAATTACTAGTGATTGTTGCTTCTTGTTCAAGTGGAAGCTGGTATTTATTTGTATATGGATGCATTAACTCAAGCGTGAGGAAAAGTGAGAAATGAGGATGAGATACGGTATAGGCATTATCAGTAACGGAAAACATGAACTTACAAAGAGAGTGATTGTAGATATGGCCACTAGGATTTTAGAACATATGCTTATGGAGACCATTAGGCACTTTGATGCTACTGATTAAGAGATGTCCACTAGAATTTTATTATTTGAATTGACTAATAACATAGTAATACATCAATAATGGTATACTGAAACAGGTACTATGGTGATCACTTCATTAATTTTTCATAATAATACATCATTAATCCTTGTGTGTACTTGCGGCCACATAGTTGAACCTAGCAGAAAGTTTGGCATATTTTTATTTATTTATTTTTGCTTCTCTTTCTCTAAAATGCATAATGTGAACTCGTGACTCTTTTTTGGGTTTTCAAATCTGATTCATGCCTTTTTTGACTTGTCAAGGGATCTCAATTTCATACAATAAAACAATTACTTACCTGGGTTGGAAATTTAGGAGATTCAATTTTTTTAAGGGTATTTTATTATATTTTATTTTATTAAATTATTGTTGTGAAGAAGTTAAAAAATTATTTTAAGCAATTGGAGAGCCAAGCCAATTATAAAATGACCTATGGCTATATAGCATCAAAAATAAAAAATCAATGATCTAGTTGGTTATCAGATAAAGGACTCTTTCTACTGCTTTGAAGTTCTATACAGGTAATGTTTCTCTCCCATCTTTTTCTCATATAAATTTATGAAATTTTCACTGTATATCTCTCCTTGTATGAGTCCATTCACAAGATTAAACAAGTTAGTCGATGGATAATTAATGTTTGTTGTTAAGTTATAGGACTACTATAGTATCTTTTCAAATCACCAATTTCATCTGGTCCATGTTTCTATTTTAATTTTTACATCTTACAATTATAGCATCACTCGAACACGGAGCGTTTACAGTTAGCCCTATAATTGTTCAATTTTGATGCAAACTAGGAGAAGGAACTTATAGTACCTCGTGCACGTGCTTACTGTGATAAGATGGTTCAGTTGGCGAAGCAATTCAATTTAGCAACACAACTGAACAATAAACCAAAGGAAACTCCTGTTAACAAATACAGTAGAGAGCAATCAAAGAAGAAATTATGATAATAATGTATCAATTATTATTCTTTAATTATTATTAAGGAAATCGTTTGTGCGACTAAGTATTTGTTTTTTCAGTAATTGTTCATATAGATTTTTTCATTCAAATGTGCTCTATCTTATTGTTTTAACGTTTTTAATCTTTTAATTTATTGTTTAAAGTGTTGTAATAAATTTTTTTTTTTTAGAGTAATGTGATAAATTTGTTTCGCCAGTCTTTTTCGAGTATTAGTCTTCTAATTAAGATTTTTGTTATCAACTTACCTTAAATCTTACTTGCTTTAGACAACCTTTGCTTTTAAAAATTTTTCATTCTCAAGCAAACAATTTTATGAAGTTACAAATTAGCGTATAGTTGGGTTAGGATTCAACATTCAACCCTTTTAGTGACCCATAAATATAATGCAATTCGTGACCTTAAGAGACCGTATACTAACATGTTAACGAAAAGTTTGAGTGGTTCATTAAAAAAAAAGAAAAAAATATAGATTTTATTTTTAATTAATTTCCAGTAATACACACAGTTCCCACAAGTTCCTCTATCATATATGTATCGATTTGAATAATATGTTTTCTTTGTTTTGAAATAATAAATAGGAAAAACCAAACAAATAACAAAGCTATTTGCAGGACAATTAATTGCAAGCACTTTATGAGTCTAATGAGATTTTGCCTTTTAGAGTTATTGTGGTTGAGTACTTCATTAAAAAAAAAAAGTTGTTAAAATTTTTCATATTATATTAAGAGGGTAAATTCATATATGCATTTGAAAAAAAAAAAAATTGGTATTGGGAACGGTTAGGCTAAAAATGACTGTAGGGTAAACACGGTTAAGGGTTGAACCTTTTCCTTTTATAGTCTGAGAAGACCCCTCAATTGCTTATTATTTCCTTCACCAATTAATAGAAAAATAATCGGAGGGTTATACCTGACACAAAAAATAAATAACCTTGAAGAATAATATAGATTAAATTATTTCCATGATTATTTTTTTTACGAGGAAAGTATCCTAAATTCTAATATATTATATAATGAAAATCATTTTTATCTCAAATAAAATTAATATTTTCCATAGCAATAGTTTAAATACTTTAATTTAAATCTTTCAAATTTTTATACTTCATAAATAATTAATTATTTCTTATTCATACTGCTGGTGTTCTGAAACATTAAAAGTGGACTGACCAATTAACTAAACAAATATTGACAAATAGCATACAACTTGAAATTAAATACTCACTACGATTAATTAAACTTTTGTAAATTTACATTTAATATTTAACAACTCATATAATTAACATAAAAATCTTAAATGAATAAGGATGCTGACATTAAGGTGGTGCTTGTTCAATCACTTAACACCTTTTTAAGATTTAATTTACACCACTTAATATAATTTTTGCTTGTTCTTTTATATATCACTTAAAAAAAGTGATAAGGGAATATTTTAACTTTAGTGTGATTTTTTACCCATGTTTAAATGTAAAATATTTGTACTATATTTATTACAATCCTTTAAAAATTAAATAGTTAATAAAATTAAACCAAAATTCTTTGTCATTTAACTAATTAATGTTATATTTGTTACAATCTTTAAAAAATAATTATTTACTAAAATTAAATAAAAATGATTTTTCATTTAAATAGTTAATATTATATTTGTTACAATCCTTTAAAAATTAAATATCTAATAAAAATAAATCAAATTTCTTTTTCATTTAAATAGTTAATATTATATTTGTCACAATCTTTTAAAAATTAAATATTTAATAAACCTAAACCAACATTATAAATAACTATAAATTAATATTTATTAATTATATTTTTAATTTCTAATTAATTATATTTTATTTAAATTTATTCTTGTCAATTATTAACCAATTTTTCTTTAAATTAGTTATTTTAACTAAAATATGTTAATAAAAATAGCAAAAAAAATAATAGATAAACTTATCTCAAAACTATAATTATTAAAATTCTTCATTGTAGCAAGACCATAAAAAATTAATTATAAGCTTGAAATAATTGATTAGCAATTCGATCCCGAAGTTGGTGAATAAAAGCTTGCTTCGACACTCTATCGGATTAGCTTGTGATTGGTATTTAATTTTGATATGCTTCCCTATACTCTAGTTGAACTTTTTCATCATCAAATTTAGAAAATAACACATCTGTAATTTACATCTTTCGAAAAAAATTATGTAATGCGAAACATGCTATTATACCTTTTTGTGTATCAAATGAGTATGGTGCCATTTTCTTTAACATTGGGAAACAAGCCTTCAATACTCCAAAAGCTCGATCAATGATATTTCGTAGTTTAGCATGACAATGGTTGAACATCTCCTCTTTTCCATTTGCTCGACCATTGACACAAAAGTCTTTTAACCAATATCGAACATAACGATACGGTGCCATAAATCCTCTCGTATGTGTATATGCAGCATCAACTAAATAATATTGATCTACAAAAACAATTATTAGTTTGAGTAAACAATATGAATAAAATACAAATTATAGAACTAAAATAATTACTAATAATGTACCTAGTGGTGGCATTGGAAAATTATGTCTCGGGTCATTAATAGTTTCAGTCAAAATCCTTGAATCATGCGTTGTTCTTTCCCACCCAACAACAACATATTTAAACATTATGTCAAGGTCACAAATTGCTAATAAATTCTATAAACATTCTCCTCTCCCACGACCTCTGTATGGTATTTGATTATTGATTGAAATAATTACATGAATTAGAGTTCCATCAACTGGCCAACAACTCCCTAAATAATAACAATTATAATTGACATAAGAACTACGTAAAAATGATATATTCCATTATAATTCTAATTGGAAAAAAGAATAAATAAATTACCTTAAAAATTTGATTTAGTCGATGATTAGTGATGCCGTTTGAAGCGTGATTGAATGATGGAGATGTAAAAATTTCTTTTGAAAACTTGACCATCGCCTTTAGTACCTCATGAAAGTATTTGTGTACTGTTTGACCCCAATGTTGAAATCGATTTTTAATAAATCGGTTTCGAAGATTATGACTTATTGTCATTAAGAACATGGCTATTTTCTCTTCAACAGTCAAATACTTACTATTGACAAGCCAACCTTTTTCTCGAAACATTTGACATAAATAAATGAATGCATTTTTCTCCATTTGCATCAACTCAAAAATTACAGTAGATGAATTATTTAAAATTCTCCAGTAAATTGTTTACTCATAAGTGAAGAGGTAGAAATAGGTTGCTTTCTAACACATGATTGACTTATTAGATAAAGTACTAATTTAACCAATTCTTTTTGCAATTCTCTTTTTTTCTCCAACTCTTTATCGTCATCTTCACTCCAAATGGATAAACTAAAAATACTTGAACTTCCCATACCTAGTATAAGAAATAATATTGTTAAAATGAAACACAATAGCACTGGCTCGAATGTAAACATAATAACACACACAACACTTGACCACAATGTCGACTAATGAGAAAGCAATCAAAGTGCCAAAAAAATGATTTCACTAACTTTATAGCAACATAACCAACTATGAAATTAAACAAGCTCATACTCATATCCATCTCAACTACACAAATTCCATATAGTTTAGTTAAACAAGCTCAATTAGTTCAAATGTAACATAATACTCGTATCAATCTCAACTAAGCAAGTTCCATATAGTTTAAATAACTAAAACAAGCTCAATTAGTTCAAATGTAAACCTCCATTCTTGAAAAAATAAACTAAAAAAATTTAAGCCATCTAAACAAAAGTAAAAAATAACAACCCTTTCATTTGAACTACTCTAAACAAAGTCACTAAATCCTTGGCAAACTAGGAATCTATGCAAGTCTTGTTTGGTCAGTTTTGAAGTTCAATCACAACACTTGAAACTCTTCTCTCATGCATAATGCATTAGCAGCCACATAGAATAATGGGTCCTCATATGGTAATAGAGTTTTTAAAATTGTCAAACACTGCTTCACATATTCTTCTACACCATCATTCTCCAAAATATGTAACAACTTTTTTACTTGCTCTTGAGCTTAATCCTCTCTACTTCGTCTTTCTTCCATTATCTTCTTTCTTATTAGCAGATGAATCATTTAGATTGTTGGAGCTCAAATGTGGTTCATTTGATAAAGCATCATCTTCCTCCACATTAATTGAAGTTTTAGAAGTCTTTGAATTTGAATCAAAGGATGATGGGTTTCCCTCTTCCAAACCAAGACTTCCTTCCATACCAGTACTTCAGTTACGATTTCCAGTGGCTAATACCCCTCCAAATAAAGCCTCTAACTCCTCAAGATTTGCTAAAGGCCTATATCGAAATTGTTTAGCTTTAGGATATTTCTGTTTTAAAAAAAAAAACTAATTAGTCATATGTAATTAAACAAATAAGGGATTTTTTTCAAAAAAAGAAAAAGAAAAGAAAAGGATTTTTGCCTATAAATAATCTTCCCATCTCTTGTTAGGCCATTCACTAGCTCGAGTCGTGTAATTATAGCCATGTCCCATAGTGGTAGTCAATTTAACCCAAACAGAATATTATTTTTTCATGCAATCCCACCCATTTTTAAGTTGTTTTTGGTTAAGAGTTTTTTCTGTTAACTTTTTCAACTCTTCTCCAATTCGATTCAAAGCACATGACTTCAATGAAACTCCAAATCTATATCCATTATTCACCTCTTGGATACAAAGATCAATGAATTGTTTTCTTTGAATGGGATCGGTCCAATTAGCCCTAATATTCTCATAATTTTGAAACATCTATATATGAAAAGAATTTAAATTAAAAAATAGAAAAGATATAGAATGAAAGAAACAAGGTATAGAAACACTTTAAATTAACTCAAATTGAATGAATGTACTTCTCTATTAGGTTAAACCCATAACAATCTAAACCGAGTTTAGTGTTCACATCATCAAATCTTGAAGGCAAATGGTAAAAAATAATCGGTTTTTCCTGAAATATGAGACATCCAAGTCATTTCCCATTAAGTAATTTTTATTGATTAATAATGAAATGAGTAGCAAAGCATAAAAAGACGCCAAAATGATAGAAGTTATATACTACAGAACAAAATTTTCAACTTCCCTACACTCTCGTGTAATCCAATCCCGTGTAAACGTTCTTCAACTCTTAAAATTTAAATTTTAGATTCGCTTGGCTATCAGTATTAAGGAATCAAATATCGAATACACGACGAAGAAAAAACTTAAAGTAAAAAGAAATATACTCCCAAGCGTCAAGCGATTCACCGAGCAGCGTGCCAATATATTTATGATGCATCTTCCTATATACAATTCTCATTCAGCGGAGAGATTGAACACAACGATTCAGATGTACTCTAGTAGCTAAAATATATTCCAAGTTGTACCCTATAATGATAGAATACCAAGCATAAAAAGGAAAATAGACATGTCTTAAGCATGATCTAACTGATTGGAAAAAGAAACAATGCCAAAAAATAAACATGTCTACTAGATTAGGTCACCAGAGAATTATTGTCGACGCCAGAAGTGAACGAAATAACTGGATTTTAAGAACTAGGATTCACAGAGAAGAGGGAATGGAGGCTGAGGATGGAGGCTAGGTCAAAAGAGACTGAAGAAAAAATTATAATTGGGTTTTATATATAAGGGTATTTTAGGTATTTTAATGTATTTAGATGTTTTAGATAAAAAAAAGTGATAATTTTTTACTTTTTTCATTCAGACATATGTCTGAAAATAAGTGTTTAGAGTCCAAAACAAAAGGGCTAAAAATTTTTAACCTCTAAATGCTATTCAGATTCAGACTTCAGAGTCCAAAATAAATGGCCCCTAACTAAGGTATTCTTACTAGAGTGACCTGAAATGCTGATTACCACTGCAATTGAAGAAATTATGTGAATATAACAGAAATCTAAATTAAAAGTTTTTATTGACCCATAATTTCTATTTCTTTAAACTACCTTCATTCTTAAATACATTATAATTAAAATTATTTTTTACTCAAATAAAATGAAATATTATCATGATCAATTACTAATTAAAACACTTTTAACACCACGGCAAAATTCTTATCTTCCATTGTTAATTATGGCCACATTTGCTTTTTAAAAAAGCATATATTCAGCAAATAGTTGTACTGGCGCCAATAGCCAAACAAGTTCAAATTAAATACTTAATAGAACAAAAATTTCTTTGAAAAATGTACTTTTAATAATTTAAAATCATAGTAATTTATTATCATTAAAGTAGCAACGAACACCTTTTAGTAACAATGTCAAATTTTTAACCAGCAACCAAATGAGACTTGTAATAAAAAATGATAAACTTGTAAAACATAGTGTTTTATTGAAAACTGCTAAATGAAAGATACTACAAGGTTAACCGACATTAAAAAAAAAAAAAAAACATTCAAGTTGTAGCCTGACACCTAAAAGTAACAAAATCAAATTTTTAACTTACAATCGTACATGGATTTGCAACAAGAAATGATAAAGTTGTAAAATAGAATGTGACAATTGTAACAAGATTAACCAAAGTTGAAATTAGGAACGTCTTAGCTGTAACCTTACACCTAAAAGTAGCAAAATGAATCCTTTAAATTACAATCACATGTCAACTTATAACAAGGAACGATGAACTTTAACATGACAATTGCAACAAGTGAAACCAAAGTTGCAATTAGGAACATCTTAGTTACAGCCTGACACCTAAAAGTAGCAACATCAAGTCTTTAACTTGCAATCAAACGTTAACTTGTAACGAGGAATGATGAACTGTAAAACATAACGTTAGCTTCTGAAATAGAAAGCAAAAATTGCAACAAGTTTCTAACCAAAGTTGTAATTAGGAATGTTTTAGTTGCAGCCTGATACCTAAAAGTAGCAAAATCAAACTTTTAACTTGCAATTAAACATCGAGAACGATGAACTTGTAAAATAGAATGTAACAATTGCAAGACGGTTAACCAAAATTATAATTAAGAACGTCTTAGTTGCAGCTAGATACCTAAAAGTAGCAAAATCAAACCTTTAGCTCGCATCAAATTTTGACTTGTAACAAGGAAGGATGAAGTTAAAAAAAAACATAATGTTAACTTGTAAAATAGAATGTAATAATTGCAAGAAGATTAACCAAAGTTATAATTAGGAACGTCTTAGTTGCAGCCTGACACCTAAAAGCAGCAAAATCAAACTTTTACCTTGTAGTCATATGTGGAATTGTAATAAAGAACAATGAACTTGTAAAACATAACATTAACTTCCAAAAGAGAATGTGAACAAGTTAACCAAAGTTGTAATAAGGAACGTCTTAGTTGTAGCCAGATACCTAAAAGTAGCAAAATCAAACATTTAACTTGCAATCAAATGTCGGCTTGTAACGAGGAACAATGAACTTGTATGTAATTATAGGAATGTTGTAGTTGCAGCCATATATCTAAAAGTAGCAAAATCAAACCTTCAACTTGCAATCATACGTGGATTTTGACAATAAATATTGAACTCGCAAAATCTAACGTTAAGTTATAAAATAAAACGTTAAAATCATAACAAGATTAGCCAAAGTTGCAAGTAAGAACATTTTAGTTGCATCCGGACACCTAAAACTAGCAAAATCAAACTTTTGACTTGCAATCAAAATGTTGACTTGTAATAAGGAATGATGAACTTGTAAAATATAACATTAACTTGTAAAACAACACAAAACATGACACATCCAAAAATAAGATTATCTCTCACGTATAAGAGTGTCAAAGTAATAAACCAGGTAAGACCCGGGTCGATCCACGAGGAAGGAGATTTAGCAGTACAAACTATAGAATGAGAAATATGATATGAATAATTCAAAGAAATGACAAGATAATACCAACAAATATAAGTAAAGATGGAGGCGGTACTACCGACCATTCAAATGTAAAACAAAAACAAAAGTGGTAAAACCATCCACGGAAATAGGAGGTAAAATGTACCATAGCAAATGAAAGAAAAAGTTCATAAGCAATAAACAAGAATATTTAAAAGTACACAAGTAAAAGGAATTAACACAATAATGATGAAAGCTAAGGTTAGGGAATCAGTCCTTGATATATCAAATAAGAATAGACAACCAATTATAACTCAATTGGAATCCACACATCAAGGAGGTTCTAATTGGAAGGTATGTCATTTAAGCCCATTTTAGTTATATGAATTATATTTGTTTCCTTACTAATATTTATACAACTTCTTGTAAATGGGTTCAAGCATCCAACGTGTCAATCACCATATGTCTACAACAAATCAAGGTTCCTAACTAGATTTGTGTCGGTAAGGAAGAACCATACGACATCTAGAAATGATCCAAGCAATTGATGTGTCAAGGATTGTCTACAATGAATCAAGACTTCCACTTTCCAAGTGGCGTCAAGATTGATTAGGAAAATAAATATAAATCATATAAAATAAATAACAAAATATTATGATTATTAAGGCACATGTCAAGGGTTAGAAAATCCTTATTCTCATATCAAGGGTTTCACCCTTTCACTTTAGCAAAAAAGAATTTAGCAAGACATTATGAAAGAAAGAAAACAAATTGCAAGAAAAAGAAAATTTATTAATAACATTAAGAGAACAAAATACAAGAGAGAAAAAGACAATAATAAGAGATCCCAGCCAAAGCCAAGATGCCCTAATAGGTCATAATGCACCTCTATTTATAGATACATTCAAGGGCAAACTTGTCAAATTATAAAGAGACAATTGTAAAATATCTTGTTGACAATTTTGATCATCATATGCACCAACTTTGACCACTGATTTCGGTATTGAATTATTTAGAATTTTGATCACATTCTTCATAAAAGTTGTAGATATTTCTCTCAGCTTTCTAGAACATCTTGATTCATACAATTTGGATGCATAGATCAAGAGATATGGTCAAAATATGGAGGCATAGTTAGGCTGGGCTGAAACTACAGATGAGTTCACTTCAAGCCCCTTTTTGGTCCACTAAGAGCTTGAATTTTATGATAGTTGTGAAATATGATCTTGTAGATAATTTAATTAGCTTTTCAACAAATTAAGATTTGCACCATTCTGATCTATAAATAGAAAGTTATGCCCATTTTACCGAACCTACAATTAAAGCATTATTATTTAGAAATGATTTATAGAATTTTAGATTCAAGGTGATTATTATTGCACTCTCTTTGATTCTATCCAAATAAACAAACTATCAATAGATTTTTTTCTTCTTTTTTTTAAAGACTCATATACCCTTCAGTCAAGGTATTAACAAACCTTCTTTTTGTGCTCAGTCGATACATGACTATGGAGTTTTTTAGAAAGAAGCCATATCGGTTATGATATTTATTAAGGCTAACATCCTTAGGTAAGGGGCATTCATACATCATTATTTTTTTATATTATAATTTTTTTTTGGAAAATAATGCATCTTTAACCTATGTAGCGAGCCTTAGGCTAATGACTCCCAGACCTGTTTGCCTTAGGGCATTAGGTGTTAAGACACCCCTATGAACTTAATGACTTGGGTTGCCGATGCTTTATGTTTACTTAAAACTTGTGGATAGTACAATGTTCAATCCCCTTAAGCTTTCTCCTTAATCCATGTAATGAGCTTTGGGCCAATAGCTCTCAAACCAGTTGGTCTTCAGGTATTAGGTGTTGAGGCACCCCTTTGACTTAATTACTTGAATTAAGGAGGTTATGAGACCAAACTTATCCATAATTGCTTTTTTTTTTGCTTTTTTTTTTTTTTTTACTTTCTCCTTTCCTTTTGTTGTTATCTTAGACAAAACAAAAGAACTCAAATACTGCAACATTTCATTTTACAACCCACAATCATGCATCAAGGTATGTGTGTGTGTGAAGAAAGGCTCATGAATATTTGTTTAATGAATATATGAGCAAACAATTTATTAAATGACAAAGTTGTATGAGTTCATAGATTTGAATAATTCAAAGTGAAGTGAATCAGACAACCTAGCTATAAAATTCGAAAATCAAAACTAAATAATATCAAGTTAGCTAAAATGAGTCTTCAAAAGTGCAAAATCAAAACAAAATGACAAATTAGTTAGAATGAGTTTCAAGAGTTCACAATGGTCCTTTTTACTCTGTCATTCCTAGCCCATAATACGTCTCAAGAGGATTTGAACTCCTTAAACCGCACTCTGAATCTAATTACTAACTCATTTTTTTTTTTTTTGCATGAAGAAAATATGAGACACACTTATGTCTACTATCCTTTCTTCCTAACCAAATGAAACATTGTCCTCGATGTTTAAATGTAGAGAGATAAAGTATAGAAGACATTACTTGAAGCTTCAGTTATTCAAAAGAGACGACCTGAAAGATATATAAAGTAAAATGCTATAAATTACATAAAATAAAAATTACAAACAGAGATTCATATCTAATTTCCAATTTTTGTTTTGTTCCCCTAACCAGTTAATTTGAGTTATAGTTGAGTCAGGTTCATACTCAACTACTTGTAATTTGTCAAGTAATTCATTAGCAGTAGTGGCAGAAACAAAGATTTGTCACACCAAATGAGGGATAAAATTCTGTTCTACAGTTGCATCAACAAAACGTATCAAAGGATCAAAGAAATTTTTAACATTTAATAAACCTATAGGTTTTTTTTTTTAGATTCAATTGGGCCCAAGAGATAATTTGAAAAATTCCTTCGAGAGTACCAAAGCCACCTGGTAAAGCAATAAAGGCATTCGAATTGATAAGCATATAAGTCATGCGTTCATGCATAGAGGAGACCTGTAACTCCTGCCCAACTGTTTTTTCAATGATGCTTTCTACAACCAAAGCTTTAGGAATAACACCTAAAACTTGACTGCCTCCTACGAGTGCCCATAAACCACATGAATCTTTCTTTCAACTAATAGCCTCCCAATATAATTTGCTACTGCTACAAACTCTTCACTTTTTCTAGGTCGAGATCCACAGAATACATATATCTTTTGGATTAGACGTTTTAAGGTTCTCTCCATATGTATGCAACTCTCTAACTAAATATGTGAAATGAAGAACAAGAGATGTCATATTTATGGAGTGCAAAAAGGTATTTTAATGATGACATCTATATAGGTAGTTCCACTGTTTGTTGAAAAAGTTTGACAATAAAGCATAGAAATTCAAAAAAATGATAAAAATAAGACAACATAAATGTACAAATCAACCGAAAGATGTAAATTCAAAAATAATAGCTATAAGGCATATAAATTCAAAAATGATAGCACACATGCATATGTATAGGTAGTTGTGATTGTGGCTCACATCTTCCTCTGGTTTTACGTCCAGAAATAGCTTAAGCACCTTTTACGAGTTAGGGATATGCTTCCCAACCAATTTTCTTATAAACTGGCAAACATGCTCGTTTTGAGTTAGATTCTTGAGACTGTAACGTTCCTGCTCTTATCAAAATTGTGTTCATAGTTTCAAAATTTCACGCTGTACAATTCCATAAGAATGCGTCTCAATAGTCAATTGGATATTATCCAAAGACTCCTTACTCAGTCCATTCTTGATGAATTGTAGCTTATCCCCTCGATTGTTAGACAAGTATTCTAAGGAGCGGCAACGCTGGTTACAAGTATATCTTGCACATTTGCGACAAACTTGTAACCTTTTTGCTCTTCACTTTTTAGCATAAGAGCTTTTTCCTAAACCTGGCATGTGAGAAACAAGATCATCTAAAAATTCACAAGAAAATCAAACCTTGACTTCAATTAACCATATTAAATTAGCAGAAATACCCTCGCGCATCAACATCCTTAGTCTTTCTATGTGAGCTTTGTAAATTTTAAAGGAATCATTTTGAGGAAGAGAGGGAAAACGTCTGTGCAGATTCGAGAAAATGGTATCCATGTGAAGAAAATGAGAGAGAAGAAAAGAAAATGAATGCAAGGTGAGCAACAGTTTTTAGGAAACTGAAAAACTAACTTTAAAAGTCATAGAGTACCGTATCCGCCACTTGACCAAGAAAAATCAATCCTTAAAAAGGATCGACTAAAGCAATAGACTTTTCATTTTAATCAAAATTTTCAAAGATGGTTTTAACCATTGTCTATTTACTTTAAAGACATTACCATTCTTTGGGTCTTCAATTTCAACTGCTCCATGAGAGAAAACATTTTTAAAATAAGAGGCCCAGTCCAACGAGACTGAAGTTTACCAGGAAACAAATGCAATCTTGAATCATACAAAAGAACTTTTTGTGAAGGTTCAAAAAATTTTCTTACAGTGAATTTGTAATGAAAAATCTTCATTTTTTCTTTATAGATTTTAGAATTTTCATAAGCCTCATTCCTAATTTCTTCAAGTTCACTTAGTTGGAGTTCACGTAAGCATCATCTAAATTTGTGTTAAATGTTTTAATGGCCCAATAAGCTTTACGCTCAATTTTCATAGGCAAGTGACAAGGTTTTTCATAAACTAATCTATGAGGAGGTATTCCCAATGAAGTTTTGAAAGCAGTTCGGTAAGCCTAAAGTACATCATTAAGTCTTAAAGACCAATCTTTACGGTTTAGACTAAACGTTTTTTCTAAACTTTGTTTTATCGCCCTATTAGCTAATTTAACTTGTCCACTTGTTTGCAGGTGATAAGGTGTAAAAAATTTATAAGTTATTCCATATTTCTTCATTAGAGTTTCAAATGATTTGTTACAAAAATATGTACCCCTATCACTAATAATAGCTCGAGGAATTCCAAATCTACACAAAATATTCTCTTTCAAAATTTAATAACTGTTTTGTGATCATTATTTCGACATGGAATTGCCTCGACCCATTTTGAAACATAGTCTACTGCAACAAGAATGTACACAAAACCAAATGAGGGTGGAAAAGGCCCCATAAAATCAATACCCCAACAGTCAAAGATTAAAACAACAATAATGGGTTCAATGACATCATGTTTCGTTTTGAAATGGATCCCAATTTTTTATAATTTTCACAAGTTTTACAAAATTCATGTGTATTTTTAAATAAGGTGGGCTAATAAAATCCACATTGCAAGATTTTAGCAGTTATTTTTTAGATGAAAAGTGTCCTCTATATGCTTCGAAACGACAAAAATTAATGACACTACTTACCTCATTGTTGGTATCCATCTTCTAATTATTTGATTTAATTAATATTTGAACAGATATGGATTATCCCAACAAAAATTTTTTACCTCGGTCAAAAAATTCCTTTTGTCTTGAGCATTCCAATGAGGTGGCATTTCTCTTGTTGCAAGAAAATTTACAATGTTAGCAAACCAAGATACTGCAACAATGAAAAATAAAAATTCATCAGGAAAAGAGCCATTGATAGTTGAAGTTTTGATTAATGTCTCTCTCGTTAATCTTGATAGATAATCTACAACAACATTTTCGGCTCCTTCCTAATCCTTTGTTGTGATGTTGAATTCTTGGAGCAGTAAGATCCACCATATCAATCTAGGTTTTGCATTCTGTTTAGACATTAAATATCTCACAGCTGCATGGTTAGTGTAAACAATCGTTGGAGAACCAATTAAATAAGATCGAAATTTGTCCAATGCAAATACTACTACAAGCAGTTCTTTCTCAATTGTTGTGGAATTGATTTTTGCATCATTTAAATTCCTACTTGCATAGTATATCACCTAAAGCTTACCTTCTTTTCTTTGTCCTAAGACAGCACCAACAGTATAGTCACTCGCATCACACATCAATTCCAAAGGTAAGGACCAATCAGGAGATTGCATCATTGGTGCAGTTTTAAAAGTTCAATTAACTTATCAAAGACATTTTGACATTCTTGAGTCCATTCAAAAGAAGTATCTTTTATTAAGAGGTTACAAAGAGGTTTAGATATAGCACTAAATTTTCTTATGAATCTCCCATGAAATCCGGCATGCTCTAAGAATGAAGGACCTCTTTGACTGTTTTTGGTAGAGGCAAATGGGAAATTAATTCCACTTTTGCTTTGTCCACTTCAATTTCCTTGGAAGACACCATATGACCTAAGACAATTCCCGAAGTAACTATATAATCACATTTTTCCCAATTCAAAATAAGACTTTTTTCTTCACACATTTTTAAGACTTTTTCTAAGTTTTCAAGACAATTATCAAAAGAATTTCCAACGACAGTTAAATCATCAATGAAAACTTCTAAACAATGCTAAACTATATCACTAAAAATGCTTAACATGCATCTTTGAAAAGTGGTTGGGGCATTACAAAGTCCAAAAGGCATCCTTCTAAATGTAAAAGTGCCGAAGGGGCACGTGAATGTGGTCTTTTCTTGGTTTTCAAGTGCAATAGGAATTTGATAATAGCCTGAGTATCCATTGAAAAAGCAGTAGTAGGAGTACCCTGCTACTCTTTCTAAAATTTGATCAAGGAATGGTAAAAAAAAATGGTCTTTTCTGGTGACAGCATTTAATTTTCTATAGTCAATGCACATCCTCCAACAAGATAAGACTCGAGTTGGTAATGATTCGTTCTTTTCATTTTTGAATGCTGTAATACCAGATTTCTTAAGTACTACTTGCGTGGGGCTTACCCCCTTACTATCCGAGATAGGATATATAATTCTCACATCAAGTAGTTTGAGAACTTCAGCCCTAATGACCTTTTTCATGTGGGGATTTAATCTCCTTTGAAGTTATTGAGATGTTTTGACATTTTCTTCTAAATGTATTCTATGTGTACAAATAAAAGGGTTAATGCCTTTTATGTTTTTTAAAGTTCACCCGATTGCACTTTTATGCTTTCTAAGCACTTCTATCAACTTACCTTGCTGCTTGCCTGTGAGGGATGAAGAAATTACCATCGGATATGTATGATTTTGCCCAAGATATGCATATTGTAGTCCTTCAGGTAAGGGCTTCAGTTCTAGCTTGGGAGCTTCCTCTTCCTTGCTTTCATTCATTTGTCCCAATTCTTCAAATTGTGGCTTCGAGCCTTTGTTTTCCATCACCTGTGCATAATCCAATAAAGAATACATATTAGAAAGATCATGCTCTAATTGCATACTTGATTCTAATGAATTGACTAAATAGATTTTCAAAGGGTCAGACAAACTCCCTTTTTGGATGTGGTCTTCTACAATAGTTTCAATCATATTAGTCTCCTTGATTTCATCAACTTCTTCATGCAGTTGTTTGCACATATTAAAAACGTTAAGTTTCAATGGTATGTTCCCAAATGATAGCTTCATAACTCCATTCCTAAAATTAATCAAAGCATTAAAGGTAGCTAGAAATGGATGCCCTAAAATGATAGGAATTGAATTACATACTTTTACTAGTTTTGTATTCAAGATGATAAAATCCACTAGGTAAATGAATTTATCAACTTGAACTAACATATCTTCTACTACTCTTCTTGTCACTTTAATTGATCTATCAGCAAGCCAAAGAGTCAGAGAAGTAGGCTTTAACTCACCTAGATTGAGTTTTTGAAAAACCAAGTATGGAAGCAAATTCACACTAGCACCAAGATCAAATAAAACTTGTTCAATTTTATGGTCTCTAATAACACATGAAATTGTAGGACAACCTGGATCCTTATATTTCACTGTATTATTGTTTTAAAGAATAGCACTTACTTGCTCGGCTAGAAAGGCCTTCTTTTTCACATTCAATTTTCTTTTCACAATGCACAAATCTTTCAAAAAGTTTGCATAAGAAGGTACATGTTTGATCACATTTAATAAAGGAATGTTGACCTTTACCTATTTGAAAATTTCAAAATTTTCAGAATTGTGAGTTGGCTTCTTTTGTGTAGCTAATGCTTAAGGAAATGGAGGCATAGGTGAGGATTTTGTTTCTTTCTTGCTAAGTGTTGGTTTGGTAACCTCTTCCTCACCTTTAGAGATCGATTCTTCTTCTTTCTCGTGAGGTTTAGGAATGTATTTGTCAACAACCTTACCATTGCGAAGGGTCATGACTAATTTGGCTTGGTCCACATAATAGCTATTTGAACTCCCTGCACTCAAGGTAGATTGATCTTTGGGGTTTTGTAATATTTGAAAAGAAAATTTTCCTTTTTCTTGAATGCTAAATGTGGATGCAAATTTTGCAATAGTGTCTGACAAATTTGCTAATATTTGAGTAGTTTTACTATTGAAAGTCTCTTGCTTTGTAATGAATGAATGCAATGTTTCTTCAAGGTCCTTTCTAGGAAGAGGAACATATGCATGATCATGAGAATTTGGAAAATTTTACTGTATTTGAAAAGGGACTTGTGAAGATTATGCATGATTGTCATTTTTTCCACTAAAATTCAGATGATTTCTTCGATCAGGATTGTAGGTTTGTGAGTATAGATTGTGATTTAGCCTTTTGAAAGTGTTCAAGGCATTGGTTTGTTCATGGAGACGATCCCTAAAGGTAGGCAAAGTGGGGCATTCATCAGTAGGATGGTCATTATCATTACAAATATGACAGACAATTTCTTGTATAGAATTCAATTGATCACTCTTTTTCATTTCTAAAGCCTCGACTTTTCTAGTTAGGGATATATATTTGGCTTGAAGGTCATGGTCTTCCCTAAGGTTGCAAATGCCTTCACTGGATGTCGAGGGTGGGGCTTTGCTTGGTACCTCATAGGTGCTAGTAGTATCCCAATTTTGAGCTTTGTCTACTAATGAATCTAGGTAGTCAATTACTTCCTCAGGGTCTTTATCTCTAAATTATCTGTTTCATAGTGGTTCTACTAGTTGCATATCTTGAAGTGTTAACCCTTCCTAGAAGTGTGCAGCTATTCTCCAAGTTTTAAAACCATGGTGAGGACATGTATTAAGTAATTCTTTATACCTATCCCAATATTGGTAAATGATTTCTCTTTGTTTTTGAGTGAAAGTAGTGATTTGTCTTTTAAGAGAATTTGATCTATTAGCAGGAAAAAAATTTTTCAAAAATTTTTGTTTCATCTCATCCCATGAACTAACTGAACTTGACTTCAAATTTTGTAGCCATGTTCTAGTTTTATCTCTTAAAGAAAAAGAAAAAAGTTTTAATCTAATGGTGTTTATGCTACAATTTGGGTTACTGTAGGAGTTACACATCTCTTCAAATATTTTTAAGTGTAAATATGAGTTCTCCATATCAAGGCCATGAAAGGTGGTAAAAGTCGAAAGAAACTCAATTTGAAGTTGAAATAGATTGCATTAGGAGGAGAAACTACACAAGATGGTGCACTAGTCCTTACCAAATTCATGTAATCTCTGAGGGTTCTTAGTTGGTTTTAGTTATTTTGTTGGGAACGATTGTCCCATTCATCTGTGAACCTTTCCACTTGATTGTCAGCCATGTTTTCCAAGTAAGATGATGTTTTTCTAACAGTATACCATTAGATGTTTGTGACCAAATTTTCATGCAAATTCGAAAGAGAAAAGAAAAGAAAAGATGAACACACGAAAAAAAATAAGATCAAAAATGAGAAAAGAAAATACTTACAATTTTATATGCCAAATTTTACCTTCCTCGGCAACGGCGCCAAAAACTTGACACATCCAAAAATAGGATTATCTCCCAAGTATAGGAGTGTTGAAGTAATAAACCCGATAAGACCGCGGTCGATCCACGAGGAATGAGATTTAGCGGTACAAATTATAGAATGAGAAGTATGATATGAATAATTCAAAGAAATGACAAGATAATATCAACAAATATAAGTAAAGATGGTAGGCGATACTACCAACCATTCAAATGTAAAACAAAAACAATGGTGGTAAAACCAACCATGGAAATAGGAGGTAAAACCTACCATAGCAAATGAAAGAAAAAGTTTATAAGCAATAAAAAAGAATACTTAAAATACACAAGTAAAAAAAATTAGAATACTTAAAATACACAAGTAAAAAAAATTAACACAATAATGATGAAAGCTAAGGTTAGGGGATCCGCCCTTGATATATCAAATAAGAATAGATAACCCAATTATAACTCAATTGGAATCCACACATTAAGAAGGTTCCAATCAGAAGGTATGTCATTTAAACCCATTTTAGTTATATGAATTATATATGTTTCGTTACCAATATTTATACCACTTTTTGTAAATGGGTTCAAGCATCCAATGTGTCAATCATCATATGTCTACAACAAATCAAGGTTCCTAACTGGATTTATGTCAGTAAGGAAGAACCATACGACATCTAGAAAGGATCTAAGCATTTGATGTGCCAAGGATTGTTTACAATATATCAAGACCTCTACTTTACGAGTGGTGTTAAGATTGATTAGGAAAATAAATATAAATCATATAAAATAAATAATAAAATATTATGATTATTAAGGCACATGTCAAGGGTCAGAAAATCATTTTTCTCATAACCGTTTCATCGTAGCAAAAGAGAATTTAGCGAGACATTATAAAAGAAAGAAAACAAATTGCAAGAAAAAGAAAATTTATTTATAACATTAAGAGAACAAAACACAAGAGAGAAAAACACAATAATAAGAGATCCTAGCCAAAGCCAAGATGCTCTAATGGGTCACAATGCACCCCTATTTATAGATACATTCAGGGGCAAACTTGTTAAATTACAAAGGGATAATTGTAAAATACTTGTTGACAATTTGGATCATCATATGCACCGACTTTCACCACTGATTTTGGCATCAAATTATTTAGAATTTTGATGACATGTCTTCATGAAAGTTGTAGATATTTCTCTCAGCTTTCTAGAACATCTTGATTCATATGATTTGGACACATAGATCAAGAGATATGGTCAAAATACAGAGGTATGGTCAGGCTGGGTTGAAACTACAGATGGGTTCAATTCAAGCTCATTTTTTGTCTACTAAGAGCCCGAATTTCATGATGCTTGTGAAATATAATCTTGTAGATAATTTAATTCACTTTCCAACAAATTAAGATTTGTACCATTCTGATCTATAAATAGAAAGTTATGCCAATTTTATCAAACCTACAACAAAAACTAAAATTAAGATGAAGCTAATTCAAAAAAAATGCAACGACTACAAATATGCTTAAGTTGGGGAATTTAATGGCACTATAAATACAATATGATGAATTAAGCTTTTATTAAGCATACATACTTAAGTGTTCATCAAAAAACTTGCAACAAGGTTAACTAACATTGTAACAAGGAACATCAAAGTTGCAACATGACACCTAAAACTAGTAAAATTAAACATTTAATATGCAATCATACATGGATTTGTAACACAGAATGATAGACTTGTAAAACCTTATGTAACATATAAAATAAAATATATCACTTGTAACAAGCTTAACTAAGATTGTGACAAGGAACATCAAATTTGCAACATAACACCTAAAACTAGTTAAATCAAACCTTTAATATGAAATCATACGAGAACTTGTATCAAGGAATGAAGAACTTATAAAACCTAATGTCAACTTGTAAAATGGAACATGAAACTCGCAAGAAATCAAAACAAAGTAATTTATAAAGAATAAACCTATAACATGATATGTTAATGTTGCTAAATCAATTAATTCTCTTCATTTTTTAGCTTGTAGAATTGGAACAAATTCATCAAACAAAAATAACTTCTTCAAAATTTATTCTTTATTAAAAAATATGGTTCATTAAAAAAAATTCAACAAGAAGTTGTATTCTCTTTTTACTAATTTAATTACGCAAGTTTATATTGAAATATTTAATGTATTAACCAACTTTTATTAAAGTAATTATAAATAAAAAATTAACAATAATTATTTTTTTTAAATTCTATAATTGTGTAATCTGCTATCATAGGTTAATAACTTATTTATTCATTTGTCATATGGTCCTTCAATATGATATATATTTTATTTTTTTCTAAAAAAATAAAATGTATCAATATGTATTGTAGCTAATTAATTATATATAATTTGACAAGATGAATGGCAATATTTACAAATGGGTCAATTCTACACACCTCCCTATGGTTTAATAAAATGGTATACAGCATCCCATAGTTATCAAAATCTCACAAACCTCCTGTATCGCTAACAAACTTCTATTAAAGATAACTGTTAAGTAGTAATTTGGTTATTTAATAAAGTCAAAATATTCAAGTCAATAAATTGAATTAGTAATTTGATAAATTTAATAACTAATATGTTAATTTTTTAAAAAAATATTTTAAAAAATTACGTCATAGATTCAATTAATTATTTGAATTCTTAAATATTTATTTTAATAACAACTTATGATAATTATAAATACCAAAATAATACAAATGTAATAGTTATAAATCTTAAACTAATGAGAAATCTTTTAAAAAAAAAAATTGAAGGCTAGATTGTAGATCCAAGTTGAGCTTCTTGTGGCCAAGCCTTGAGGTCAAATGTGAAGTTGGCTGCCACTGGTCAAAGCCCTTTCTCGTGAGGCTTGTAAACCTGGTGACAACGATTTCAGGTATGCGACGATCTCATGTGCGGCTGGCGATGACAACTCGAGGCATGGGTATTGGTGGCAATTTTCAGCGCGGTTGATGCCTTGATGGCGACGGTTTTACGCAATTTCATTCGCACGGTTTCCGTTACGGCTGCCATTTTTTGCGATGATGAACACAATTGTGAAGCCTCTATTTGTTAGCAATTACATTTTCGAGCCTTCATCAGTAAAAGTAGTAAACTTTTTCCAGCAAAATCAAAGAGTTGCTATTGACAGTCCTTGAAGCTCACCAATATTGCAGACTATCAGCCACAACTCCCATGCATCACCATAATGGAAGTTAGATATACAAATGCTCATCAAGAACAATAACAATACTGTGAGTTTTTATTGGAATTTTTAATTAACAATTAATTGTCATTTGACTTGATTAATTAAGAAAGTAATAAGCTTCAAAATCAATAAATTTGGAAAGATCACATCCTGGGCTTTTGTTTTTTTTTTTTCTTTTTTTAAATTTTAGCTTTTGAGATTTTAAAATAATTTTAAAGAGTTAACCATGGGTAATTTGGAGAAAACACACATTTTAAATTGAATTTACTAATCAAGGTTAGTGGACAAGGGAGGTGTGTGAAATTTACAAAACCAAAGGATGCTTTGGGATTTCCCTAAACCAGAAGGGAGGGAAGTGGCATTACCGTATACAGATTAAGGAATAAAGGATACAATATTAATCACCTAAAATTAAGGAAAGAGTAATATTAGGTAGACAATCAACTTACACAACTAAACTTATACAATCTGATTCGGAAATAGTACAAAATTATTGGTAAGTGGATTCCACTTCATTATTAAAAAAGATTACACAACTAAACTTACACAATCTGATTCTGAAATGGTATAAAATCATTGGTAAGTGGATTCCACTTCATTTATTAAAGAAGATTTTAATTTATTTTTTTATTTTTTTCATCCAATAATTTTGTGCTATATTAAGTTGTTCGAGTACATTACTCTTCGGGAAAATACAACTACGAGAATAAAGCAAATTATTTAGATTATGAGCCGTGAGATTATGTCCTAATAGTATACAATGCAAAGCCTATTTGAAGGGCGAGTGTTCTCAGCCTTTTGGTCCACCTCAGTTAGAATTTGTCTCCAAAATCACTATGATATTGATCCTTACTCTGACACGACCCGCCCTTAGCTAACACGGGCGAATCATGCCTAAAACTGTACTAAGAAAATTTAACTTTTTAAAATGTGCTAATTTATGAAAAATTTGGCAGAGTTTTCCCTGTATTTTGGACTAATCCCCCTGCCAAGTACACAAAATTCAACACTTCCAAAATTATTTATATAATCACTAACTTCCTTTTTGGGACCTTAAGTCCATCTGTTAAAATAATTGTATCTCTAAAACAGTCTTTAGAAGAAAATATGGCCTCCGGCCTCAAATATGATTAATTTCGATTCAAAAAGTTTACAACCAAAATTTTAAATATTAGTTTAAAAACTCAAACATGATTGAATAAACAAAAATGTCTAAAAGAAACTAAAACAAATCTTTGATACATATACGATATCAAATATTTACATATGCAAGAAAACCATCTACGATAATACAATAAGATAAAAAAAAAAAAGCTCTCAAAACATCATCAAATGGCCAATCTCAGGTAGCTATTGGCGTTCTGACTGAACACTGCAATCTCCTGGGAAAAAATGGTTTTAAAAAAAATAGGGTGAGTATAAACTCAGTGAGTGGGATAGAGTCATTAAAATAGATAAAAATTTGCATAAGATAAAATAATACATCATAACAAGTAATTAACTAAAAATTCTGTTTTACTAACATTGATTAGAAAACTGCTTCTAAAAGATACAAAAACGAGCTAATCTTTAAATAATCCATATGCCTTTCACAAAAATCAAAATTTTGATATAAAAATATTCTAAAGCATTTCCACTTGTATTCAAAATTCAATTTGATAACCGTATTAAGGTTCTAAATCCCGTAAAACTCATTTCGTATTTTAAATTTCTAAATCATTACAGTTTCACTAATCAAGTACCAAAACTAATCTGACTGATCATGACCTGGCGGGGCTAGTGATGCGTTCGAAACTAGCAAGTATACTAGTCGCACAAGTAATAAAGTGATGAGTGAGTTATCGTTCCCACGAGGATTGATTCTAATTGAATTTGTTATTTCCAGCAACAATAAACTAAACAGGGGGGATTTTTGTTGAATGCTTTACTAAATGAAATAAGAATGCAAGTAAAGAATAACAAAACAGAAAGTAAATTTGAATGAAAAATCAATGGGAGAAAGCTGGTTAAGGGATCCTTCTCTACCACAAGATATGGATTTGCGAATTAATCATAGAATTGTCATCCAATTACACCATTGAAATTATCAACCGTAGATAACAACAAGCTCTGTTATCCAATCTTTCCTTACTTTGTCGTTAAATAAAACAGGCTCTTTATTTAATCTCTATCCATTAAACAACCTAGAACAAGCTCTCTAAATTTAATTCCATGGATGCATTACGATAAGAAAGATAGGTTGATCTAAGCAATAAACACACAAGCTCGGATTATTTAACTTAGGTTGTATTCTCCAATTGCAATCTCTGATCACAATTTTGCTATTAAGGATTAGAAATTCAAGACAATTACGGATCAAGATTCTACTCTAGCAATAGACAACAATCAGATTATATTCAGTTGGCCATTCCAAATACAATCAGCAAGCAATCATAAGCATTAGATATGGGAAAATACAAGCAACTTCAATTAGAGAACTGGATAACAAGTTCTTGCACAATTAACTCACAAAAACCATATCAGGGGCTTTGATATCACCCTCAACCAATTCAGATTCAGTTACACATGTTTAAGAATGTGGTAAATACAATACAATATGGAGACATTCCAGAAAATGAAAGGGAAGGGAAAAACTTAGCAAATTTGATGTAATTCTCTTTGGATTGTAGTTCTTCCTCTTTCCAAGCTTCCTTTCTCCTTCAAGAACTCCAAGAGATGAAAGAATTCCAGAGCTGCAGCCTCTACCACGTTCTCCCCTCTTCAAGTTATGAAAATAAAACCCTAACATGTGTTTAAATACTCTGCTACAGTGACTTGCTACAGTGCCCCGTATTATACATGCTACAGTGCTTGTGGAATTATATTTCTATACATCTCACACAGTTTTGATTACAACTTTTGGTACACTGAATGGATTTATAAACCGTAAATTTCTCCAGAAATAGACTTCGAGAGCTTTCCAACGGTATATAATATGTCGTCGGGTTCATTGTATATCAATACAATTAAATCCGAGAAGATCACTGACTAGCAGAGGTGAAAATAAGGGTTTTACTCCATTTTTGTGC
This sequence comes from Boswellia sacra, assembly GCA_013180625.2. Classification (NCBI taxonomy): domain Eukaryota; kingdom Viridiplantae; phylum Streptophyta; class Magnoliopsida; order Sapindales; family Burseraceae; genus Boswellia; species Boswellia sacra. Next base: position 267,940 of record SNVD02009397.1, on the reverse strand, counting down.
AAGTTGCTCCAAAACTCCTACAAACATCAAAACCACACAAAAACATAAAAATACCAAGGAATATAGCACAGAAACATGGACGAATTGATATGAAAATGATATATAAATAGACACTTATCAAATTCCCCCACACTTAGACTTTGCTAGTCCTCGAGCAACTACGACAATATGAAATAAAACTAAACCGAAACAGAATCAACAAAAAATTAAAACACACAAATGCTTCATCTTGCAAATAGGCCTCAAAGATTGTACTTAAATTATAACCCAAGGAAAACTTCAAAATAATGCACTTGATCAACAATTTTATCTCAAATATTAGTTTCGCTTCACTTCAATTCCTCAAGTGTGTGTGTGTAGAGCCATTCTCACCTAATCACTTGTAACACGGATGAGTTTATGCTTAAAAATGAATCATATTTAATAGTGAAGATGTATGTATAAATGAACTCCATAGGCCTGCTTTTCAAGTCACTCTCCACTAATGCAGACATGTACAACACCAAGGATCAAGTAGGACTTTATTAGCTTGTAACGTTTGACTTGGGTGAAGGTATGATAAAGGATAATAATTAGGCTCAAATCACCCACAAACACATAAAATCATTCAATATTATGTGGAGCTCAAGCCCATGACATAAAAAATTCATTCTTATTCATCAAATGACTCTCCCAAACTTATTCAGAACACTTGAACTCTCTTTTTTTTTCTTTTTTCCTTTTTTCTTTTTTTTTTGTAGAAAGCAAAAGAAACAAGACCCCCACACTTTGTTGTTTCATTCTTTTTAAGAACGCCCAAGGGTATAGAACTCTTTTTTTTCTTTTTTTTAACTGCAATTCCACTCCCCACACTTAAACAATACATTGTCCTCAATGTTTAAGTACGTGGAAGATAAGTACAGATTTTTTTCTCTTTTTTTTTTTACAAACATAATAAAACTCACTTGCATTGCTCATGGCACAATCCAACCTCCTCTAACTTCCCAAAACCAGAACATAGCTCAAAATGTAATTGCGAATGATTTACATGCTCATAGGTAAGGGATAAACTGTTTGGAACAAATTCAATTAAGGTTAGGAAATCTTTTAGTGAGTTAACAAAGAAAAAAGTTTACAGAGCTCAAAGGGGTAACTAGGGATCAATTTTAGTCAAGGTTGGCTCTTAAGGCTCAAACGATCCAAAGATGGCCTAAATCATTTCCCTAATGTTGCACAGTCTAGGATTTCGCCTCGAGTGACCATCAAACAAGTTCTAGAATTCATTGAAAATCTGAAGAAACATTTAAATTACATAAACTTTCTCTAAGTGAACAAATAACTCAGTGATAATAGCTCGATGCTCAATTTTGTGCAAGGAATCAAAGGTAAAGCAAAAACTAATTAACATTTCAAGCACAAAGATCCATGCATCATTTATCATTTTCCAAGAGTTATTCTTAATTCAATCATTATCTTATCATCGACCCACAAAATGCAAGAAAAGAGGTACGTGGCGTTGTTACACCTGAGTCAAGATTGTATATTTCAACAATCCTTAGGACCAGTAGCCCGCAGACTTAAGGTTTCCAGCCTATATACCTTTATTATGAAAGAACAAAACAAGAAACAAGACATTTCAAAAAACATGAAATAAACAAACTACAGATTTATTGAGAGAGAATGCGTTTCAAGAGTTAAGAAAACCCCATATTCTGCCATTCTCAGGTTTTTTCACAATTGTTTTTTTTTTAATCGAAACTGATAAAGATAAAAACACATAACAACTCTAAATTACGCAAAACTAAACTCACTCATAAAATAACAAAGTTCAACAAGTCAGCAAACAAAAACAAGTTAGTTAGAATGGGTCTAAAAGTTTAGAAGTTAGCCTCCTTATTCAGCCATTATGGATTGAAGAGATCCAGAATGCGTTTCAAGAGAACTTGAACTTTTAAGCCACCACTCTAAAAACCGAGATTAGAAAATATTACCTGGGACGAAAGAAATAACCTGAAAAAGCTCAAAAGAAACGACATGAAAAATCTCAAATAAACACACTAAAAAGAAAGCAAACAAAAACGAAGCAAACCAGCAAATAGAGATTACAGATGGAGGGTTAAATCCAGTTGACGCCTTTTGTTGCCTTCTCCAAACCAATTTATCCGAGCCATTTTGGATCAGGTGAATAGACGAATTCTTGTAGTTTGTCAATTAACTCTCCTGCAGTTGAAGCTGTAACCAGCATTTGCCTTGCTGACGGTGAGATGAAATTTTTTTCTACAGCTTGATCAAGAAAGGACAACAAACCATCAAAAAAATTATTAACATTTAACAAACCAATGGGTTTCCGATGGATGTTTAGCTGTGCCCAAGAGGTGATTTGAAATATCTCCTCTAATGTACCATAACCACCCGGCAAAGCTATAAATGCATCGGACTTAACAACCATATGTGCAATACGCTCATGCATACTAGAGACCTGTAACTCTTCCCGATTGTGTTGCCTACGATATCTCGTACAGCTAATGGTTTAGGGATAATGCCGAGAACTTTGCTCCCTCCTAGGGATGCAGCTGTTGACACACACCCCATTAACCCAAGACTACCCCCTCCATAAATCAAATTAATACCCCTCGCAGCTAATGTCCTACCAAGATCAAGAGCTGCTGTGGTAAACTCTCCATCTTTACCAAATTGCGATCCGCAAAATACGCATATATTGCGGAAGCGCCGAATTGGTGTTTTCTCCATTTCTACAAGTGCTCTAATCTTGTGTAAGACACGTTAGATATTAAGCTTTTCACTTGCAAGACAGGTTATGGAATGACATATGAAAATATGCAGAATGTATATATACACCCATAAAACTCTCAAATTTTGAAACATGGGGACATACTTTCGGTGGGGGTTGCTCGATGCAGATTTATCGCCCCAAGATTTGAAAAAATGAGATATGCTTTCGGAGAGGTTTGACAAAAACTACACACTTGTCTCCCACGTGAAGCATGGAAAATGGAGATACACTTTCGGCGGGGGTTGACAAAACCCCCACACTTGTCTCCCACATGAAGCATAAAAAATAGAGATACACTTTCGGTAGAGGTTGACAAAACCTCCACACTTGTCTCCCACGTGTACTTATGCCATAGGGTAGTCATATGGTGTGTCAAAAAGAAAATTTGAAATTAAAACAAACAAAATCAACAAACAACAACAACACAAAAACAACATTGATAATCGATCAAACGAAACAAGAAAGAAACAAAATTCGACAACAACTACACACATTCAAATATACAAGTAGTTGTGATTGTGGCTCACATCTTCCTCTTGTTTTACGTCCAGTAACTGCTGAAACGCCTTCTATGAGTCGGGGATTTGCTTCCCATCCAGTTTTCTTATAAACTGGCAAACAGGGTCGTTTTTATTCAGATTCCCAAGACTCTGTCTCTTATACACATCTAGATGTGTATAAGAGACAGGTCCATAGATTAAGCAATTTACGCTGAACAAGTCCACAAGAATGTGACTCGAGAGTTAACAAAACATTATCCAGCGACTCATTACTCAAACCATTCTTAATAAATGAAAGTTTATATTCTCTATTCCTGGACGCAAAACCTAATGAACGACAAGTCTGGTTACAATTCCATCTAGCACATTTATAACATACTTGTAACCTTTTCGCTCTTCGCCTCTTGGCGTAGTAGCTCTTTTCCTAGACCAGGCATGTATTTTGCGAGATTAATGTCCGGCTCACCGGACAATCTCACCTTGGCTTCGATTAGCCATCGGATATCAACAGGCACATTTAGGAGCATCAATGCCCAAAGTCTAGTCATCCGTACTTTATAAATTTTAAACACAGCATTTTGAGGAAGTGAAGAAAAATATTTACGAAGGTTCGACAGAAAGATATCGGCATCCATTGAAGAGAAGAAAAGGAGAGATATTACCGATAATGCGATTGAGCCTGTTCTTCTCCAAGATATGCACGTTTCAAACCTTCGGGTAATGGTTTTAGCTCCCCTTTGGATGTTTCCTCAAGCTGTTGCACAAATGAATTCGAAGTACGAAATAATCAAATTAAACACAAGGACAAGAGAAAAAAAACAGAAACGAAACTAAAGACACATAAAAGAGATAACAACACAATAACAAACAAAAGTAAAAAAAAAAATAAGTAAAAACAAATAAAAACAAATAAGACAGATGTCAAAGAGAGATAAAACCTGATCAATTTGATGGCCTACGAAAGGAATCTCTTCGAGACACAAAAAGCGATCATTATTACCTTATTTTATTTTTCTTTTCTTTTTTTTTAATTTATTTTGCAAAAACATTGGGTTGCCTCCCAATAAGCGCTTGGTTTAACGTCCTCAGCCCGACGTTGGGTCCATCATGGGAGGATCCAATCTCCGCTGTGCTTCTCTAGTGGGCTTGGATCCTTCTTCCAACAAGAAATGGTGCAAGCATATGGCTGGGCCTTGGATCTTAGCAATCGTCCACTTAATAGCTGTTTTGTGAACTCTAAGTACTCGGACGCGTTTCTCTTCTTGTAGTGGTGCAAGGCCCATTTCTATTGTAACTAGTAAAGGATCTTTGTCACCCAAAAACACATGCCTCAAATAATCTGGAAGTAGCTTAAACTCCAAGGAATTGGCTTTCATCACAGAAGGAAGAAGTTTCTCATTAGATAAAGGCAATTCAATGCACGAACATTCATACCTGTGTTGTGATTATTAGCTATCGTCTCATTAAGGATGCCATCGCTTCCTCATTTCTTTGGACCCACTGGTATTCAACCTTCTGGTTCTTTGAATTTTCCGTCCCATGTGCTAACTCATTGACCCGAAAAATTGAACGGATCACCTTGCCATCAAACTCTATGGTCAAAGTGCCATAATGAACATCAATCTTGATTCTAGCAGTTTTCGAGAATGGACTCCCTAAAAGAATCGGTGTTGGATTAGGAGATGTCTCATCCTCTATTTTAAGGACATAGAAGTCTGCTGGAAAAACCAATTGATTCACCTGCACAAGCACATCTTCCACAACTCTTTTGCGATATGCATTAAAATGATCAGCAAACTGAATGGTAATACCAGTTTTCGCAAAAGGTCCAAGATTTAAAGAAGCATAAATAGAATATGGCATGACATTAATAGATGCTCCTAAATCTAATATAGCTCTTTCAAACTTGGTATTACCAATGGTGCATGGAATGATGAACGTACCTGGATCTTTGCATTTTAGAGGAATTTCTCTTTGCAATACAGCTGAAACATTTTCCCCCACACTTACATTCTCATTTCCCTTCAACTTTCTCTTGTTGGTGCATAACTCCTTGAGAAATTTTGTACAACGAGGTACTTGCTCGATAGCATCCAGAAGTGATATATTTACCTCGATTTTGTGTGAAGTTTCCAGGATTTCTTGTTCTTGTTCCTCCTTCTTTGATTTTGCAAATCTGCTAGGAAATGGTGGAGGAGTAACATAAGAGGGAATTTGAGTTTTGAGATCTACCTTAGAATATGATGTGTTGTTCATGGTGGAAGTGGTGTCATCTCCTTCATCAGTTTGTGATTTCTTTGTCAGGTTTTGGATACTTGCCCCAGTTTCCATTTGCTCTCCATTTCGAATTTGCTCTCCACTTCGCAAAGTTATCGCACAAGCATTCTCTCTTGGATTGATCACCGCTTGAGAAGACAATTTTTCTGAGTCTTGGCCCTCGAATTTGCTCATGCTAGTAGCCAATTGTCCCATTTGATTTGCCAGGTTTTGGATACTTGCCCCAGTTTCCTGCTGGAATTGCATTGTGTTAGTGGCAAGTGCATTAACAATATCTTCGAGAGACATACCTGAGTTTTGCGAAGCTGGTTGCGGTGCTGGATGTGGCATTGGTGGTGGTTGCATTTGAAATGGTTGCTGCACTCTAGGTTGATTGAAACTTTGTGGCCGATTTGGTATCACATTTGGAGTGATTGGTTGATGATTCCAGTAACTGAAATTATGTTGATCTTCCCATCCAGCATTGTAAGTGCTAGAGAAAGGATCATACCATTGCCTCGTTTGTCCTGGAAATCCACCCATGGCATTGGCTTGTTCCATATATTCTTCTTGTAAAGTTGGATACATGTCGATTGGATGCTCCATCGTAGAATATATCCCACATTCATAAGATTTTTGCATATCTCCTACAGCCATGTTTTCCACAAGAGAGGTTAGCTCAGAAAGTTGTTGTTCAATGTTCGGAGTGCTTACCTCATTTACTCTCCATGGTACTTGTGGCTCAAATCCGCTACTGAATTGATGGAAGTTTACTGCCATGTTGGCTAAACATAAACAATCAAAAAAGAAAAACAAACAAAAATATGAATCAACAATGAAAACAAAATAACAAATCGATTAGAAAATCAATCCCCGGCAACGGCGCCAAAAACTTGATGCGTTCGAAACTAGCAAGTATACTAGTCGCACAAGTAATAAAGTGATAAGTAAGATATCGTTCCCACGAGGATTGATTCTAATTGAATTTGTTATTTCCAGCAACAATAAACTAAACAGGGGGGGATTTTTGTTGAATGCTTTACTAAATGAAATAAGAATGCAAGTAAAGAATAACAAAACAGAAAGTAAATTTGAATGAAAAATCAATGGGAGAAAGCTGGTTAAGGGATCCTTCTCTACCACAAGATATGGATTTGCGAATTAATTGTAGAATTGTCATCTAATTACAGCATTGAAGTTATCAACCGTAGATAACAACAAGCTCTGTTATCCCAATCTTTCCTTACTTTGTTGTTAAATAAAACAAGGCTCTTTATTTAATCTCTATCCATTAAACAACCTAGAACAAGCTCTCTAAATTTAATTCAATGGATGCATTATGATAAGAAAGATAGGTTGATCTAAGCAATAAACACACAAGCTCGGATTATTTAACTTAGGTTGTATTCTCCAATTGCAATCTCTGATCACAATTTTGCTACTAAGGATTAGAAATTCAAGACAATTACGGATCAAGATTTCTAGTCTAGCAATAGACAACAACCAGATTATATTCAGTTGGCCACTTCGAAATACAATCCAGCAAGCAATCATAAGCATTAGATATAGGAAAATACAAGCAAATTCAATTAGAGAATTGGATAACAACTTCTTGCACAATCAACTTACAAAAACCATATCAGGGGCTTTGAAATCACCCTCAACCAATTCAGATTCAGTTACACATGTTTAAGAACGTGGTAAATACAATACAACATGGAGACATTCCAGAAAATGAAAGGGAAGGGAAAAACTTAGCAAATTTGATGTAATTCTCTTTGGATTGTAGTTCTTCCTCTTTCCAAGCTTCCTTTCTCCTTCAAGAACTCCAAGAGATGAAAGAATTCCAGAGCTGCAGCCTCCACCACGTTCTCCCCTCTTCAAGTTATGAAAATAAAACCCTAAAATGTGTTTAAATACTCTGCTACAGTGACTTGCTACAGTGCCCCGTATTATACATGCTACAGTGCTTGTGGAATTATATTTCTATACATCTCACACTGTTTTGATTACAACTTTTGGTACACTGAATGGATTTATAAACCGTAAATTTCTCCAGAAAATAGACTTCGAGAGCTTTCCAACGGTATATAATATGTCATCGGGTTCATTGTATATCAATACAATTAAATCCGAGAAGATGGTTGACTAGCAGAGGTGAAAATGAAGGGTTTTACTCCATTTTTGTGTAAGTTGCTCCAAAACTCCTACAAACATCAAAACCACACAAAAACATAAAAATACCAAGGAATATAGCAAAGAAACATGGACGAATTGATATAAAAGTAATACATAAATAGACACCTATCAGTTAGGATCGCTCAGGCCAAGATATCTCTATACTGATCCTACGCATGCGCAGAGCTGCCCCCAAAGGGCTAAACATCCAGATCACACGGCCCAAAGCCTCTATGTGTGCCTGAATGGGTCCCAAAGACCTCTATACTTTCACTATCTGAATGAATTGGGTACTAGCTTAGTAAAACATAAAAATTCGATTCTGTACTTTTAAATCTCTAAAACATTAAAAATTCTTTCTAATAACAACATAGATAAAATTTGATAAACCATGAAATATGCTTCATACAAGAATAAAGGAATATCTGTTTACTAATATAATAAAGTTTCGCTAACAATTATAATAAAAATAGAAATTTATAAATTATAATTCAATTATTGGTAAAAATGTATGTTTTTCCCACTCACTATCTTGCGGATTAACTTGTGTGGCAACCTCTTCTGCGATCGGATCTCGGTATGTATTAGGAACCACAGTCTCACCTAAGGAGAAAGTCAAATAAAATTCTTTAATAGCACAAAACCGTAGTCTCACCAATAACATATTAATTCTTCTAATTAACTCCATTTCCATACTTCATAAATAGAGCAATTCTGGTTCTCCGATTTTTAATAATTAATTCACTCATCTAAATGGTCTAATATTTTATAAACATCTTCTACACATATATGTCTAATACCATGTAGAATTTCATAGCATTATATACTCATTAGATACCTCAAATTCTTCATTTTTCCAGATACACAAATTCTGTAAATTCATTTCCAGAACTGACCTCTCCCTATTCCAAAATACATGATAATTTGTACTAAATTTATAAAATCACAAAAATCTCCAGTTTTAAACTAGACATACATACAAACTCATATCCCAAATTTCATAATTTTTGAAGACCTCTAGATACCTTAATTAACTTGCCCAATACTGATTTTCTGCAGAAAAACTGAATTTCTAGTGGTGAACAGTAAACTTCGAAAATTCATAATAAATTGCATACTCCACATTTTTCAGTGAATCTAACTTTAAACAAATCCTTAAGATGTCTATTTTAATATATATAAATTTTAGAATTAAATTCAAATCCAACAGACTGCTATAATTTTCGAAATTCATACTGTTCACAGAATCCCTAATTTTCCATAATTATCATCAAAACTTCAATTCCTTCAAAATACAAGAAATTGAAGCTTAAATAAACATGAAAATCTCATTTCTCTCTCTAGTTTCTCTCTCTATTACATCTCCAAATATCAAATAACCTCCTCCTAATATTGATCTAGAGATAGGATTGAAATTATATAATCTAATTAAATGAAGAGATGAAGAAATTACCTTAAAATCTTCAAATTCCTTAGAAAAATTCAAAATCTTCTCTTGCTTTCCTCTCCCTCTATCTCACATTTTCCCCTCTATCTTCCCTTCCAGATTTTCTCTTTTCTTTTCTAATTAAATCCAATTAAATGCTTAATATAAATGTAAAGAAAATAATTGAGTTTGTGGGCTGGGTTAAAATAAAATTGGGCTGGTTTGCTAATATAATGGGCTAGGCTTAGTTAAAATATTAATGGGCTTTAATGGGCTTTACAATACTACCCCCCTAAAAAAAATTTCTTCCTCGAAATTACTAACCTGAGAGAAAGAGATGTGGATACTGAGCTCGCATAACGTCCTCTCGCTCCCACGTAGCTTCTTCTTTCGTGTGATTTCGCCACCATACCTTAACCAATGGAATAATCTTGGCACGAAGTACTTGTTGTTTCCATTCTATGATCTCTAATGGTTCTTCTTCAAAAGTCAAGTCTTCTTTTAATTGAATTGGCTGCTGTTGAAGGATATGGCTTGGATCATACACGTACTTGCAGAGCATAGAGACATGAAATACATTATGTATTTTCGACAACTCTGGAGGCAAAGCTAAACGGTAAGCAACTGTGCCCACACGCTCTATGATCTCGTAAGGCCCAATATAACGTGGACTTAGTTTCCCACGTTTACCAAAACGAAGCACACCTTTCCAAGGAGATATCTTCAAAAATACTTTATCTCCCACCTGAAACTCCAGATTTCTTCTACGCTTATTAGCATAAATCTTCTGTCGATCTTGTGCTGCCTTCATCTTGTTTCTAATAATAACTATCTTTTCATTCGTATCCTGTACCAGTTCTGGTCCTAATAGTCTCCTCTCACCCACTTCATCCCAACATATTGGTGTTCTACATTTCCTCCCATATAAAGCCTCATAAGGTGCCATTTCAATACTGGATTGTTAACTGTTATTATAAGCAAATTCCATTAGAGGCAAATAAACATCCCAATTTCCTTTAAACTCCAATACACAAGCTCTAAGCATATCTTCAAGAGTTTGAATGGTACGCTCAGATTGACCATCTGTTTGTGGGTGAAAAGCTGTGCTGAAATTTAATTTTGTGCCTAAAGCTTTTTGCAAGCTAGGCCAAAATCTGGAAGTGAAACGTGGATCTCTATCTGATATTATTGACACAGGTGCACCATGAAGACGGACTATCTCTGCTACATAAATACTAGCTAGCCTATTCAATGAATAAGTAGCCTTGATAGGTAAAAAGTGTGTAGATTTTGTAAGACGATCTACCACTACCCAAATACCATCATGACCAGCCATAGTACGTGGAAGTCCTACCACAAAATCCATGGTAATATGTTCCCATTTCCATTCAGGAATAGGAAGTGGTTGAGAGAGTCCCGCAGGTTTCTGGTGCTCAGCTTTGATTTGTTGGCAAACTAAACACCGAGACACAAATTCTGCAATTTCTCGCTTCATACCTTGCCACCAATAATGTTCTCTCAAATTACGATACATCTTAGTACTTCCTGGATGCATTACATAGGCTGGAAAGTGAGCTTCTTCCATAATCTCTTTCTTTAATTCTTCTAAGTTGGGCACACAAAGTCTATTTCCCATAACTAAGGCTCCATCATCTCTAACCGCAAAGTCTGATCGTAAGCCTTTCTTCACCTCTTCTATCAGTTTTATTAACTGAGGATCTTGTATTTGTGCATCTCTAACTTTATTAATTAAAGTAGGTCTAACATGGAAATTGGCTAGTAGCACACTTGAGTCATTAATTGTTAATTCAATTCCCAAAGACCTCAATTCAATCAATAAAGGTAGATATGTCACCCTCAAATAGGCAATAGAGCTCGAGGACTTTCGGCTGAGTGCATCTGCTACTATATTTGCTTTACCTGGGTGATAGTCAATTGTGCAGTCATAATCTTTGATAAGCTCAATCCATCTTCTTTGCCTAAGATTCAATTCTTTTTGAGTGAATAAATACTTGAGGCTCTTGTGATCTGTGTAAATTTGACATGTTGCCCTATACAAGTAATGTCGCCAAGTCTTGAGTGCAAATACAATTGCTGCCAATTCTAAGTCATGGGTGGGATAATTTTGTTAATGCTTCTTTAGTTGCCTTGAAGCATAAGCTATCACCTTACCGTTTTGCATCAAAACACAACCTAACCCCTGTCTAGAGGCATCACTGTAAATCACGAACCCCTCATTACCGAATGGAAGAGTAAGTATAGGTGCCGAAGTTAATCGTGTTTTGAGCTCTTGAAAACACTGCTCACAAGCATCAGTCCACTCAAACTTCACCTCCTTACGAGTCAACCGTGTTAATGGAACAACAATTCTGGAAAAATTCTCAATAAATCTCCTATAATAACCTGCCAAGCCAAGAAAACTTCTGACTTCTGTTACATTAGTGGGTCTCTCCCATTTAACAATAGCTTCTATCTTCTGAGGATCTACATACACCCCTTTAGCTGATATCACATGTCCTAAAAACACAACTTTGTCTAGCCAAAACTGGCATTTGCTGAATTTGGCATAAAGTTGTTTCTCCCTCAAGGTCTGCAAAACTATCTTCAAATGTTCTGCATGCTCCTCCTTGTCTCGCGAATACACCAATATGTCATCAATAAACACAATAACAAAGCGATCCAAATAGGGATGAAATACTCGATTCATCAGGTCCATAAAAACTGCTGGAGCATTAGTCAACCCAAACGGCATTACAAGAAATTCATAGTGCCCATAACGAGTTCTGAAAGCAGTCTTAGGTACATCGACCTCTCTAATCTTGAGTTGATGGTAACCCGAGCGCAAATCTATCTTGGAGAAAACCCTTGCACCTTGCAACTGATCAAACAAATCATCAATACGAGGAAGAGGATACTTGTTACGATTGTCACCTTGTTCAACTGTCGGTAGTCTATACATAACCGCATTGTTCCATCCTTCTTTTTAACAAACAAGACCGGTGCTCCCCATGGTGAAACACTGGGTCTAATAAACCCCTTATCAACCAACTCTTGCAGTTGCACTTTTAACTCCTTTAACTCTGCTGGAGCCATTCTGTATGGTGCCATGGAAATAGGAGTTGTGCCAGGAGCTAAGTCAATTGTGAATTCAACTTCCCTATCTGGTGGCAAGCCCGGTAGATCTTCTGGAAACACATCCGGGAAATCTTGTACAATAGGAATATCTTCTATTCTTGCTTCATCACTGAAGTATCAATCACATGAGCTAGGTAGGCTGAACACCCCTTTTCAAATAATCGTTTAGCTTCAAGAGCAGATATTATGCAAGTAGAGAGGATTCGTCGATCTCCATAGAAAATAAATTCAGGTGTTTCAGGTTTTCTAAACACCACCTCCTTCTTGAAGCAATCTACAGATGCATGGTGAGTTGCAAGCCAATCCATTCCCAATATCACATCGAAGTCTCGGATATCTAAAGGAATCAAGTTTGCTAATAGATCATGATTACCCACCTTCACAATGCAATCCTTAAGAACATTTCCTACCAAGATGGAATCCCCAATAGGTGTGGCTACTGCTAAAGTACACTCCAATGGTTTCAAATCTCTATCAGCATACATAGCAAACATACATGAAACAAAGGAATGGGTGGATCCAGGATCAATCAAAATGTGGGCCTCACGACCAAAGATAGTCAACGTACCAGTAACCACCTCTGGCGTAGCCTGTGCCTGCTGCTGAGTCATGGCAAAAACCCGTGCCTGTCGAACTGGCTGACTACCCTGTTGATTATTACTATTTCTTGAGGTATTCATTTGGTTTCTAGCTGAAGAAGTAGATGTCCCGGTTTGAAGCCTCCCTGGTCCTCTATCTTTCTGAACAAGGTTGCTACCTTGAGTTAAAGTAGGACAAAATTTCTTAATATGCCCTGTCTGACCACAATGATAACAACCAGGTCTACCAAACCGACACTCTCCCTCATGAAGCTTGCCACAAGTCTCACATAATGAGTACGGAGTCATTCTGGATCTGTCATCATGTTGTCTGCTCCCCTTACTACCAACCCGCTGATCTCCAGAAGTACTTCCCATAGATTGTTGCATAGTTCCCCGTCTTTGAGTGCTCTTATAACTATTAGAATAAGCTGAATAACTGTCCCCTCTCTTACTTGGTCGGTGGCTAGTACTATCAACTGGCCAACTCTGCTGACGTTTATAGCTTGAATCAGTTCGGTTAGCATCCCCCAAATTTCTCTCAACTTTCATAGCAGCTTGGACTAACTTACCAAAGTCACCATAATTATTGGCAGCAAGAACAACTCGGATTTCCCTACGTAAGCCTTCTTCAAACTTTTTACACCTTTCCTCCTCATCAGCCACAATAGAAGGAGCAAATCTGGAGAGCTCTAAAAATTTCTTCTCATACTCCTCCACTGATCTAGACCCTTGAACTAGCCTCAAGAACTCACTACGCTTGATATCTTTGTACACAGCAGGAAAGTAGTGATCAAAGAACTCCTTTTTGAACATAGCCCAAGTAATAACTTCATGTGATAAATAACGGTGCTGAACTGACTCCCACCAGTGGTATGCTCCACCCTCCAATAAAAATGTAGCAAAAAGTAACTTTTGCTCATCATTACACCCCATAACTCCAAAGATACGCTCTAACTTGCTTAACCAAGCCTCTGTACCAGGAGGATCAACATTACCATCAAAGCTTTGACCACCCAACATCCTAACCCGCTTAATAGTGCTCTCTTCCCTAACACGCCCTTGATTTTGAGTAACAGTAGCAACAAGCTGGGCAAGTGCATCTACTGAGTGTATAATGATAGGAGGGTCACGGTGATTCCTAATCTCATTTCCTCTCGCATTGGACTGTCTTTCCTCTCCACGACTATGTTCATTTTCCCCTTCACCTTCAGGTGGTGGTGGAGAATTTGCAGTTTGGCTCAGTCCGCCTCTACCTCTAGTGCGAGGTCTGCCTGTATGTTGGCTCATGATGATGCCTACAAAATATAACGCTTCTTTTATCATTACAAAACCATATATATGTAAAATGAGAGAGTTAACAAAATCTTAAAAACCGTGCTCTGATACCAAGTTGACACGACCCGCCCCTAGCTAACACGGGCGAATCATGCCTAAAACTGTACTAAGAAAATTTAACTTTTTAAAATGTGCTAATTTATGAAAAATTTGGCAGAGTTTCCCCTGTATTTTGGACTAATCCCCCTGCCAAGTACACAAAATTCAACACTTCCAAATTATTTATATAATCACTAACTTCCTTTTTGGGACCTTAAGTCCATCTGTTAAAATAATTGTATCTCTAAAACAGTCTTTAGAAGAAAATATGGCCTCCGGCCTCAAATATGATTAATTTCGATTCAAAAAGTTTACAACCAAAATTTTAAATATAAGTTTAAAAACTCAAACATGATTGAATAAACAAAAATGTCTAAAAGAAAATAAAACAAATCTTTGATACATATACGATATCAAATATTTACATATGCAAGAAAACCATTTACGATAATACAATAAGATAAAAAAAAAAAAAGCTCTCAAAACATCATCAAATGGCCAATCTCAGGTAGCTATTGGCGTTCTGACTGAACACTGCAATCTCCTGGGAAAAAATGGTTTTAAAAAAAATAGGGTGAGTATAAACTCAGTGAGTGGGATAGAGTCATTAAAATAGATAAAAATTTGCATAAGATAAAATAATACATCATAACAAGTAATTAACTAAAAATTCTGCTTTACTAACATTGATTAGAAAACTGCTTCTAAAAGATACAAAAACGAGCTAATCTTTAAATAATCCATATGCCTTTCACAAAAATCAAAATTTTGATATAAAAATATTCTAAGGCATTTCCACTTGTATTCAAAATTCAATTTGATAACCGTATTAAGGTTCTAAATCCCGTAAAACTCATTTCGCATTTTAAATTTCTAAATCATTACAGTTTCACTAATCAAGTACCAAAACTAATCTGACTGATCATGACCTGGCGGGGCTAGGATCGCTCAGGCCAAGATATCTCTATACTGATCCTACGCATGCGCAGAGCTGCCCCCAAAGGGCTAAACATCCAGATCACACGGCCCAAAGCCTCTATGTGTGCCTGAATGGGTCCCAAAGACCTCTATACTTTCACTATCTGAATGAATTGGGTACTAGCTTAGTAAAACATAAAAATTCGATTCTGTACTTTTAAATCTCTAAAACATTAAACAATTCTTTCTAATAACAACATAGATAAAATTTGATAAACCATGAAATATGCTTCATACAAGAATAAAGGAATATCTGTTTACTAATATAATAAAGTTTCGCTAACAATTATAATAAAAATAGAAATTTATAAATTATAATTCAATTATTGGTAAAAATGTATGTTTTTCCCACTCACTATCTTGCGGATTAACTTGCGTGGCAACCTCTTCTGCGATCGGATCTCGGTATGTATTAGGAACCACAGTCTCACCTAAGGAGAAAGTCAAATAAAATTCTTTAATAGCACAAAACCGTAGTCTCACCGATAACATATTAATTCTTCTAATTAACTCCATTTCCACACTTCATAAACAGAGCAATTCTGGTTCTCCAATTTTTAATAATTAATTCACTCATCCAAATGGTCTAATATTTTATAAAAATCTTCTAAACATATATGTCTAATACCATGTAGAATTTCATATCATTATATACTCATTAGATACCTCAAATTCTTCATTTTTCCAGATACACAAATTCTGTAAATTCATTTCCAGAACTGACCTCTCCCTATTCCAAAATACATGATAATTTGTACTAAATTTATAAAATCACAAAAATCTCCAGTTTTAAACTAGACATACATAAAAACTCATATCCCAAATTTCATAATTTTTGAAGACCTCTAGATACCTTAATTAACTTGCCCAATACTGATTTTCTGCAGAAAAACTGAATTTCTAGTGGTGAACAGTAAACTTCAAAAATTCATAATAAATTGCATACTCCACATTTTTCAGTGAATCCAACTTTAAACAAATTCTTAAGATGTTTATTTTAACATATATAAATTTTAGAATTAAATTCAAATCCAACAGACTGCTATAATTTTCGAAATTCATACTGTTCACAGAATCCCTAACCTCCTCCTAATATTGATCTAGAGATAGGATTGAAATTATATAATCTAATTAAATGAAGAGATGAAGAAATTACCTTAAAATCTTCAAATTCCTTAGAAAAATTCAAAATCTTCTCTTGCTTTCCTCTCCCTCTATCTCACGTTTTCCCCTCTATCTTCCCTTCCAGATTTTCTCTTTTCTTTTCTAATTAAATCCAATTAAATGCTTAATATAAATGTAAAGAAAATAATTGAGTTTGTGGGCTGGGTTAAAATAAAATTGGGCTGGTTTGCTAATATAATGGGCTAGGCTTAGTTAAAATATTAATGGGCTTTAATGGGCTTTACAATACTACCCCCCTAAAAAAAATTTCGTCCTCGAAATTACTAACCTGAGAGAAAGAGATATGGATACTGAGCTCGCATAACGTCCTCTGGCTCCCACGTAGCTTCTTCTTTCGTGTGATTTCGCCACCATACCTTAACCAATGGAATAGTCTTGGCACGAAGTACTTGTTGTTTTCATTCTATGATCTCTAATGGTTCTTCTTCAAAAGTCAAGTCTTCTTTTAATTGAATTGGCTGCTGTTGAAGGATATGGCTTGGATTATACACGTACTTGCGGAGCATAGAGACATGAAATACATTATGTATTTTCGACAACTCTGGAGGCAAAGCTAAACGGTAAGCAACTGTGCCCACACGCTCTATGATCTCGTAAGGCCCAATATAACGTGGACTTAGTTTCCCACGTTTACCAAAACGAAGCACACCTTTCCAAGGAGATATCTTCAAAAATACTTTATCTCCCACCTGAAACTCCAGATCTCTTCTACGCTTATCAGCATAACTCTTCTGTCGATCTTGTGCTGCCTTCATCTTGTTTCTAATAATAACTATCTTTTCATTCGTATCCTGTACCAGTTCTGGTCCTAATAGTCTCCTCTCACCCACTTTCCGAATGGTACTCACTTTGAACTTGAATGACCTTTGGGGTCTTGGGTTCGAGTGGGGGAGGCGTCACACCCGTGTGTAGATACACGGAGTGTGGACAAAACCGTGCGGCCAGTGGGCCCAGAGCGGACAATACCTTAGAGTGTCCGGCCATGTACCTGTGACCCCGGAGGCAGGGCAGGGGGGTCCGTGTGCGCCCGGGAGAGATCAGGCAGGGGATGGGTCGTTACATACTCCCTCAAGACTCTCCTTGTGCCTTGAAGATAGTCTTCTTCCCTCTAGCAATATAGTTCTCGTCCTCTGCCCTCTCATACTCGTCTTAGGGCCCGTTTGATTGGACCACTTAAATCTGAATCCATTTAGATTTAAGTGATTAAAATTTTTTTGTGTGTTTGTTTGTACATCTAATCACTTATTTTCAGATAAAATTGTCTGAAAATAAAAAGTGAAAATTTATCACTTTTTTTCTTTCAAATGTCTGAAAATTTTGAAATGTCTAAATTGTCCTCTTGTTATAATTTTATTCCATAAAAACTCTTTATATTTAATTAATAAAAATTATATAATTAATTAAAAATATTTCATATAAAAAATAAAAATATATTAATATTAAATTTTTTATTTTTTATTCAAATTCTGGAAACGGCGTCACTGTTGGCCGGCCGCAGCGAACCGCCGCCTAAACCGAGCGTCCAACGACATTGCCTGCACCATCATGACCATCTCGCCTCACCCTACATGGCTGTCGGATTTATTTTACAAGACACGTTACCGTTTAACCGTTAAAGGCCAAAAAAAACTTCGGTCGCCGACTGTTTTCATGCATTTTACGGTAAAACGCCACCATTTTACCAAGAATCGTTTCAACAGGCTTGTAGATCGATCAAATCCGATCATGATGGTGTAATTGGTGAACGAAACGCGCTACATCTCCGGCGACGGACGGCGGACGGCGGCGGCTCCGACGATCCAATTTTCAAATTTTTTTATTTTTTAAAATAAAATATTTAAATAATATAATATTACTTACTAAAATTCAAATTTTAATTTAAAAATTAAATTATGTATATATATGATATAAAATATATAAAAAGAATAATTATAATAATATAATTTATTTAATAAATATGCATTTGAATTTTTAAAATTTGACTAGTTTTATAGGCATTATTGGTTAATAAAATTAATATAAATAAAAATTTAATGTAATGAATTAATTAAAAAATAATTAAAGTATATAATTATTGATAATCTTGACTTATATCAAACAAAATATAAATATATTGGTTTTTATAATAAATAAACTTATTAATTTATTACTATAATAATATTTCAATATAATTTTGTAAACTATTTATTTTACACATATTTAAAGCCATATATTTTAATTTCCATAATAAAAATAAATATTTTATTTTTAAAAGATTGTAATAAATATAACATTAGTTATTTGAATGAAAAAAATTTTGATTTAATTTTTAGAACTTGCACAAATGTAATATAAATAATTTATATTTTTATTATGAGGATAAAAATGTCATATTAAAAATAAGATGCACCCTTACCATTTTTTTTAAGTGGTATATAAAGAGCAAACAAACATCCTATTAAGTGAGGTAAATTAAGTCCTAAAAAGTGTTTAGATCTAAAAAGTGTTAAGTGATTTAAACAAACACTATCTTAGTCCCTCAAATCCCTTCCCTTCAAATTCAATTGATTGTCTTATGATTAGGCACGAAAATTTGGATCAACCAATTTATCGATCCTAAACATTCTCAATTAATCCTCATCTTTTATCTTGACATTGTTTCATAAAATGTATAAAAATTTTAATTATTTAATATCACTCATTCAATATCACATCATTCATTAGCATTTATTATATTGATTTTTTCATATGATCTTTCTATTCACTTTATGGTACTCAACTTTATATACAAACTTTATTAATAGACATTGTAAATATAACATTATTGTTAAATCTTTGGCATGAATTTAAATAAAGTTTGAGATTAAAGCCTATGATTTCTTTGCCATATCTTTACCGTTTTGTCCTATTTCCAGTTTTAGTGTAGGAGTTTAAACTTTTTTTTCTCTTTTTTGTGTTTGTTTAATTATCAAGAAAAAAGAAATAAAGAAAACATAGACAATCACATAGAACTGTTTCGAAATCTTATTTGAAAGAGGAATTTTACAGATTCAATTTTTAGCCGTTCTGATTTACAAGTTGAGCTTACTGCAATTTAAGTAAATAATTTTCAGTTAATAGCCTGCAACGATGTTTAATTAACCATAAAGATGGCTAGTCATGGAATTGTCAAATATTAATATCAGCCCCACGGATAAGCCTTAACTGTATTTTAGAATACCTCCATGCAACAATTAAACAATACTTAGGATTTAGTTATTTTTATGTTTTCTCTTGATTTTACGAATCTGAAATTGAAAGGAGTAACATTATGATCGCATTAATAATGATCTCCCCTTTGGACTCGTCCATGCCTCTACCAGCTAGTTTCCAGCCAAGAAGAGGGACTTTGGACAGAAAAGCAGAAGTATAAAAATAACATTTTAGTACGATTAAAGATGTATTATAAGTTGTGCAACTTTCCACTCTAGCATTCTACCAAATTAAACCACCATTCGGGATCGCAATGCAGGGTACAAAATAGGGAAATAAAGCAGTATTTATCGAAACTTGCTCTAATTTTCTACTTCATTTTATGCGCCACTCAGCAGCTTTGATGCATATCGTAAGAACCCTCGTCAAGGTTTACAGATATGCCTCCGAATTTATTGCATAGAGATCCTGGCCCAATTTAAAGTTTCTTTTGCTCTTGGAATTGATTGAGTAGATATCATGAGCAGTTTTGGAAGAAGATACAAGCGATGCTTCATCTGAGGACAAGTACAGAGCTGAACTTCCAAATTTCAAATCACTGCCATATATGCAAGGATCTGAGATCACTTCCTGAGTAATAGTTTGTGCTTCAAGCATGCTAACCACCTCTGACATAGTTGGTCTTAATGCTGGCGATGCATTGCAGCGTAACAAAGCCACTTTGATCATCCGTTCAACCTCTTCCCTGTTAAACTTATTCTCTACCTTTGGATCCACTATCTCTGTCAAGTTTTCTTTCTGATGCAAATCAAAGGCCTACAAACATCCAAGCAATAGGATAAACTGGTTAAACTTTTTAATAAATGCATAGCAACGACATATTCTTGTAAAACTTACCCATTCAAGAAGGGAAAAACAGTCATTTTGCGCCCTGTAACTTGCGTTGCACCTTCCACAGACAATTTCCAAAGCAACCACCCCGAAGCTATAAACATCTGCTTTTTCTGTGAGGTAAACCCACAGTGCATATTCTGGGGCCATAAAACCTCTGGAAGCAAAAAAGATGTCTGACTATTGTTTCTTTACTTAGAAATCATGCTTAAAGTATCGTAACTCACCTAGTTCCAGCGATTCTTGTGCTGATGTGGGAGTTCTCCTCTTCTTTTAGCTTAGCTAATCCAAAGTCCGATATCTTAGCATTCAATTCTGAGTTGAGCAGGACATTTGTAGCTTTGATGTCTCTATGACCTATCCTGAGTGTTGATTCTTCATGTAGAAAGGTTAGACCTCTGGCTATTCCAACACATTTTTTGCCTTGTTTCCCAGTCCAATTTCAAGGTACTTGTCTCTGAACCTATTCATAATCCAATTACACAATAGTAATTTATTAACAGAGAACGCATGTCATTGTGCAAGAGCAACTAAAGAGTGCATGTTTACCAAAGGGTGCATGTGCAAGGCAGTTATTTTTCACGGACTCATAAACCAACAACTGATTCCCTTAAATACAGCGTCCATAAAGCTTTACAAGATTGGGGTGTTGCAGCCCAGAAATAATGCCTATCTCATTCACAAAATCACGATTTCCTTGCCTTGATTTAAAAGAAAGCTGCTTCACTGCAACAACAGTACCATCTGATAGTCGGCCCTGCATGGATGGTTATAACTTGTACAAGTTTATACCTATTTTCTTCAATTTAACGGTCATTTTATTCAATTCTTAAAATTTATACAAAAGGTTAGCAATGAAATCTAACATAAAGTTAAAAAATTAAAGATCTAATGTAAATAGTGGTACAAAATGAACAAAATACTCTTAAAAATGAAAAGAACAAGTCAAACTCTCCCATATTAATGAAAATACATGCTCTGAACTTGTTGGAAAAACTCTCGATCATGTCTTCTTTTATGTCATTGGGCTTATGACTTGGCTTTCAAAAAATCCAAATCTTTTTATTCACGGGAGTCAAAAGTCATCCTGTAATCTACATCATTAGGGCAAATACCTTATATACAGATCCAAAACCACCTTCTCCAATCTTATTTGCAGAACCAAAATTGTTAGTGGCAGCTCGTAGTTTTCTGAAAGTGAAGTTACTCGTTTGCAGATCTAGCCCCTTAAGATCTGCCCAGAACAGTCACAGAAGAGAATCATCTAGGAGCCGCACACATGGATAGTATATACAACCATGTCAAAATAATGCGTGAGATTATTGTAATGCATTTGGGCATTGCATATACACACTTAGCTATTAATTAGGGGTGGCAATTTGGGTCATGACAAGCGAACACAATATGATTATGACACGAATATGATACACGATTAATAAATAGATCGGATTCGTGTTGAAGGTGTTCAACATGCCAACCCGTTTAATGACATAAATAGTTAAACATATTTTGTCTATACTTAACATGTAAGCTCATTTAATGATATAAATTGTTACCTACTTACAAAATATATATTATAAAACTGAAAATTTTATATTATAAAGTAAATTAATTTACAAAATAATAAATTATGATGATTTTAACAATATTTTATACGAACAATTGTTTATATTCTAAAAATAATTTTAATTTATATAAATATATAGAATATAATATATTATGCATAACTAGGTTAAAAATTAAATAAATTATGTAAATTAAATATGACACGATTATAATACGTGAGTAACACGTTTAATAACCGTGTCGGATCTGTGTTTCATATCTTGACATGAATAATTAAATAGGTCGACACAAATGCACGAATTACTACCCCTAGTATTAGTTGAGAAAAACACGAATTAACCTCAAGATTTAGTGCATACCTTTTTGTCTTGTGTTTTTGTGCCCAGAATAATATCTCCAATAGAAGAAACCCATGACGACAACAGTAAGGCATAATCCTGATGTGATAACTTCCACCACGATAGGTAAAATACTTGTTTCTCTAGAGAATGAGATATAAAAATCACGTACCATAAAGAACAAGAAAGGAATAACCATTAGAAGCAATTTATAACAAACTTTATTTCCATGCAGAAAATTGATCATTACATCATAGTTCTCTGTTTTTCACCATCACAGTTAGATCTGAAACCTGCAAATAACACCAAATAGTTAGTTACTCTTATCAAATAGTGAAATTAAGTGGGTGAAAGACAATATACTCATCATATACCAAGTTCATTATTTTATAGTATAGTATGAGAAGAAGTTTACAGGATATCAACACACATGAACAAGTCAGCGGGTTGCCGCTTGCCTAAAAAACATCTTTCAGTAGTATAGAGACACCATTTGAGGAAGACAGTGAAAAATATCTTATTTATGAGCACAACCCGTGGTTGTAATAGGTAGCAACATGACTTTTTAGGTGGGTTGCAATCTGTATTCATCTGAATTTGAGGAAAACAAAACAAAACAAAAAACTTGAACATGTTTTTCACTAAGAGCATTTTTTTCCCTTTCTAATGTCAAATGGAAAATTCACCCCAGAGATATTGCAAATTTGTTTGGACAATAATACACAACTCCATCTTTTTCTCGTGATCTCAACTACATTCCAAAATGTAACCAAAGTCATATTAACAGAATGATTCAACAGGTTTTTCTCCAAGAACCATCACTACCTTGATATAGCTTGATGCTACCAACAGAAACTAAGGGCAAAAACTATCTAGAATATTAATTTTGTCAAAACAGTTGTGAAAATTTCAAATAAGATATTGTTCTAGTGATTGGATTGTTTTGACAACTACACTTGTGATAAAAATTCAGACTGAAATTTTATATTTTTCAATTTACAAACTGGTTGATTTATACAGAAATCTAGGTTAGCTGTTCACTAAAAAATGTTAGTTGTACACATTAAATAATATCTCTAAATATATACACTACACAACTGTCATAATTATGAGGTTAGTTGTACTCTCATAATTAAGGAAACAAATCTTCTACACAACTATTAGATATGACTTGATTTATTTTTCAAATCTGTCAACACTCCCCCTCAAGCTGGAGCTAGAATATTCTGCATGCCCAGCTTGTCTAGGATTTGATGAAATGTAGAGCCAATTAGTCCTTTAGTTAACACATGTGCCACCTGATTTGATGAAGTAACATAAGGAGTGCATATCAATCCAGAGTCAAGCTTTTCCTTAATAAAATGTCTATCAATCTCCACATGTTTTGTGCGGTCATGGTGGACAGGATTGTGAGCAATACTTATTGCTGCCTTATTGTCACAATATAACTTCATGGGACCTTTGACATCAATCTTTAGATCAAAAAGAATGTTTTTAATCCATAATAATTAACAAATTCCTAGTGCCATAGCTCGAAATTCTGCCTCTGTACTTGATCTTGCTACAACAGATTGTTTTTTACTTCCCCATGTAACCAAGTTTCCTGCTAGAAATGTACAATAACTTGTAGTAGATCTTCTATCCACAATTGATCCAGCCCAATCTGCATCTGTGTATGCTTCAAGTGAGATCTCCCTTGTTTTCTGAAACATGATTCCCACACCTGATGTTCCTTTTAGGTAGCGAACTATCCGATATACTACTTCCAAATGAGATTTGTAAGGGTTGTGCATGAATTGACTGACAATGTTTATAGCATAGGCAATGTCGAGTCTTGTATGTGATAAGTAAATTAACTTTCCCACTAATCTTTGATAAGCTCCTCGGTCAACCATCAATTCCTCTCTAGAGTCTCCAAGCTTGTGATTTTGCTCAATTGGTGTCTCGGCAGGTTTACAACCTAACAATCCAATTTCCTCTAAGAGATCCATGATATATTTGTGTTGAGAAATAACAATCTTATCTTTAGCCCGTGCAACCTCAATGCCTACTAAATACTTTAGCTTTCCCAAGTCCTTGATTTCAAATTCTTGAGCTAAATAAGACTTCAAGTTATCTATTTCTTCCAAATCACTATCAGTAAGGATAATATCATCAACATAAACTATAAATGCAGTTACCATCCCACTTGCTGAATGTTTTATGAACAAAGTGTGGTCTCCTTGGCTTTGGTGATATCCCCTTCTTAACATTGACTTGGTAAATCTCCCAAATCAAGCTCTAGGAGATTGCTTCAACCCATAAAGAGCTTTCTTCAACCTACAAACTTTATTTTTAGATGTTAACTTTTCAAAACCAGCTGGTGCATCCATGTAGACCTCTTCCTCAAGATCACCATGTAGGAATGCATTTTTTACATCAAATTGTTGCAAGGGCTCAATTCCAAATGTTTGCGTATACCCTTTAGCCACAAGCCTAGGTTTGTATCTCTCTAATTTGCCATCAGCCCCGTACTTCAAAGTATATACCCACTTACAACCAACGGTGTGTTTTCTTTTCGAAAAATTTACCATTTCCCAAGTTTCATTTTTTATTAAAGCATGCATCTCTTCATTCATAGCATCACTCCAATTTTTATTCTCAAGAGCCTATTGAACACATTTTGGAATCTTAATGGTGGTAAGGTTTGATAAAAAAGATCTATGTGTGGGAGATAAATGATGAAACGATACAAAATTTGAAGTGGAGAGCTTGGTACATTTTCTAGTGGCCTTTCTAAGAGCAATAAGAATATCAAGATCATCAAATAAACTAGGAACATTATCGAAAATAGCAACAGAATTTTCCATACCTGCCACCGGTTTAGATGTTTGGTCTTGCTGAGGAAGATTGGATTTCTTTTTCCTTGTATACACCTGGATCTTAGGTTTCTCAGTCCCCAAGTGTTCAGTCTGGTCAAGAGTCTTAACTTGAGTTTCCTGGTTAAGAGGAACATTAGAAGACTTAGAATGTGAGTCATTAATGAACTGATCAGATAGATTCTTAGGTGCAACAATCTGATTAGGAAAATTCTTAGGTGAAGTGATCTGATTAGACAGATTTTCAGGTACAGTGGACTGGTTAGGCTGATATTCAGGTATCGTTGACTAATTAGGAAGATTTTCAGGTGCTGGAAAAAAACTTAAAATAAAAAACGAACAGGGTTTGATCAGTTTGATTAGGCAGTGGTTGTGACATCCTATCTTCCACAAAATTCTCCCCCTGAAGATGGGTATTAACATAATAACATTGATGCTCAAAGAAGGTGACATCCATTGAGATGAAGAACTTTTTTTACGGTGGATGATAACACTTGTATCCCTTTTGAGTTGAAGAATAGTCAAGAAACAAATATTTAAGAGCTCTAGGGTCAAGTTTACTTCTTGAATGTTTAGGGACATGAACAAAAGCTATACATCCAAATATTTTTTGTGGAAGATTCCCAATACCCCAAAAATGAGGGAACAAATTTGAAAGAGTGTAAATAGGAGATTTAGAATTTAAGACTTGAGTGGGCATGCGGTTCACAAGATAAGCAGCAGTGAGTATGGCTTCCCCCCAATAAAATTTTGGAACATTCATTTGGAAAAGAAGAGACCTAGCTACTTCTAGCAAATGTCTAGAAAACGTTGTGCTGACTGGGACCACTCCAAAAAACTATTGCTATCTAGCTTTATTGTGGTAATTTGAAGAGTGGGATTATCATTTTGAATGGTAGGAATTGATTGAGTTTGGGGCTGGGAATTTTTGGATTGGGATGATGATCGATCTTCAGAAATAGTTGACATGATGATGTTTTATGAAGGGAAGAGTGAAGAGATAAGAAGAATAAACTGCAATGATTAAGGCTGCTTAAGGGAAGAAAAAAATTGAAAAGAACCCTAATTTGGCTCTGATACCATGATAAAAATTCAGACTGAAATTTTATATTTTTCAACTTACAAACTGGTTGATTTATACAGAAACCTAGGTTAGCTGTTCACTAAAAAAGGTTAGCTGTACACATTAAATAACATCTCTAAATATATACACTACACAACTGTCATAATTATGAGGTTAGCTGTACTCTCATAATTAAGGAAACAAATCTTCTACACAGCTGTTAGATCTGACTTGATTTTTTTTTCAAATCTGTCAACATTCAAAATGGCATTCAATTGCTTTGCATTTGACTTATTTTAGATTTCTTCATCCAAATGGAGCTCAAGTTAATTAATTACATGCCACATAACCTAGACTCAGGACAAAGGGACATGACCTTATATTATAGTGATTTGATTGTTTTGACAACTATAAATTTTTTGATTGTAAGTACCAAAAATTGTGGCACAGCAGCATATTCCAAAATTAGGCTGCTAAAAAAATGCACTAACTTACCGCGGCATGCGGAAATAGCAGATATGAGGGGACCACAAGTTCCAGCAACTGGAATATATACATTCCCTTTCCTAGCCCAATACAAGCAGATCTCCAGAGTTTTGTTTGTCGCTATGGTGCTAAATCTTTTTATAATCACTTTACCGGTTCCATTGGCTTCCTCCTTGATATTAAAATCTTTGTACCCTAATCTTCCCTGAAACAGAATTTTCAATTAAAAAGTTTCCTTGGAAGAGTAGCAAAAGGCCCCTTCTCATGTAGCTGATCGATTATCTGAATATAAATATCAAATAAGCGTCTTCCAGCTCTGTTATATAGTTCTTCATCCCTGAATGATATCTCTGCAAAGTGAAGATTCACAATGTACTTCCCATTTTCCAGACAATATCCATTGTAGGTGAGAACAAGAGGAGATGCGCATGCTGCAGAGTACAATTCTGGGAATCTCATAAAGGATGTATAGTTAGTTGATAACATATAACCTTTGTCATCACATTGACCATCATCCATGAAGTCTCCTGTGCTGATAAATCGCCAGTTGGTTCCACCTTTATAATTCAATATGGCTCCATTTCCAGCTGATCGATCACCTTCATACTTGGTATTCTTGATTGTTACATTCTCCCCTCCACAGTTGATATGAAGTGATTGATAATCTGCCACATTGATATTAGTAAAACTATCAGTAGTCAGAACCATGATCATTGTAGATTTCCAAGTGTGTGATCAAAACTGTGGGTCTCGTCATAAGTAAAAGAGCATACAGCTTAACTGTATCCCAGAAAACATTAAGTTTGCTTTTATTTTGTTGAATGAGATCTTATAGCAATACTGATGTAGTGAAAGAGGATATTTTGCTCAGCTTAACTAACATAATATAATTGAATACTAAGGCAACAAGTTTGTATGTTGCAACAAAGTGAGGAAATATATCTGTCAAATATGTATTGGTCAGAAATTTTGGGAAAAAAAATATTGCGAAATTAGATTATTAATGACCAAAATTTCAAGTAATTGAAGAATTGTTATCCCAGAATATCTTACTCACATTTTTGACTGCTGAAATATCCGCTAGAGCATGAAAGAAGTCCACCTCTATTTAACACGAAAAATGTAAGTATAGCAATTGTCTGTGTGTATACTCTGGTGCAAATCTCTCGTGCCTGATTCTAACTAAATATAGACTATTGATTTAAAAGAAAGAGAGAGTTACATTTAAGCATGCACCATTTATATATAAATTTATTCATTAATCCACAGGAATAGAGGGATGATAAATCTTCATTTAATATTAAACTTGATTTTTGATAATATACATGCAATTCATTCTCTCCAGCGATTGTAAAAATCAGTAGCTTTTCAAAATCTGCCTCAATTCATTATCGAATTTATAAATATATATTGTATGTTATTACTATATCTACTGCCAATAAATAGAGCTCTTATAGCTTTGAAAGACCAACTTAGTAGGTATGTTATCACATTTCCTTCACAATTGAGATAATCAATTCGTTTTAAATTTTATCTCAGTCAAATAAAGAAGCTCAGATGAATATGTAAAGAAGTTTGCCTACGTGTAAATGCTTGAAACTATGTACGGCTGACCCTAAAGAGAAGAAGAGAATTCTCTTACGTGTTGTTCTTCCAAGGGAAGCTCCGATAGGTGTTTATTTTACTGATTAAAGACTAAAAATTATGAGTAAAACATTCACAAGAAATTGCCTTAGAACTATGGTTAGATTTTTTTGTTTTATAACCTGCTTCCTGGACAGCTAGTTAAGGGTGTAAAATTATTATAGTAAAGATCACTACAAACAATGGACAAAAACTAAATTAAATATAAACTTCCAGATTATAAGTACGGTATAAGGAAGCAAAATTAATCTATGAAAAATTGGGTAGACATTGACATAGATAAATGTTAAAAGGAATACCGCTTCTTCTTTTTATTTAGTGGTCACTGTCCAATCATTTTTGTTAACACCAACTTGCTCATTGCAAGTGGAGACATCCTCAAGTTTAAGTCCATTACCAAATATTTCAATGGCCTTTTTGGCTTATGCAATTGCTACTAAATCGACATACCCACACCCTTTAAAGGAGGAGCATTCCTGAAGCTTTAATTTTATGGCAACTCAATGATTATTTCTACTGAATAACCCACACCAATATTCAAACGCTCATTGGTTCAATTTAATTATCAAAGTTAAGTCAATTACTTTTTTTCTCTTTTCCCTTTTTTTTAGGGTAAAAGAAAAAAAGTATATGTGCAAAGATACTACATGAGAATTAATTGTAAATTGTTTGATCGAATCAATTGAGATCTAACAGAAATAATAGAACTATCAACTAAAGTTTTGTATCACATTCAAAAATCAAACTGCAAACATTGAATCCAAGCATCTAAATAAATTAGGAACATACATATAACGTCCACTGCTGGTCAGAAATGATTCTGGCATGTGTCCAGTCAGCATGTTGTCTCTCAGGAAGCTAAAAAAAGCCACATAACACAATTTAGTATGAGATTATAATGTTCATAGTATGAGATATTTGAGACTTGAAAGGGAATTGCTTACACGAATTTTGGGTATTAATGTATTGGTTTTAATTTTCACCTTCCAATTTGTTAAAGGTCAAATCACTGTATAGAAATTGTAGAAAAATGAATATTAAGATAGAATTTGTTGTCAAAAGATTACTTACATCATTGTAACTATCCTAAAAATACTAGCAAACTTTAAACTACTGCAAAAGGTAATGCCATAGAGAGAAAAGCGTTAAACACAACTACATCCTTGTATCTTGAACCCAAACCCAAGCCCACCAGAACCCTACCCCCACACCCCAAACCACACCCCCACCCCCCCAAAAAAAACAAAAGCTCATATCACGAGAACTCATAAAGCATGATGATATGCATCCGGACTACCATCATTCAACGACATTCCAGCCATTCATCTGCTCCCTTCACGTGCAAATACAGAAAGGATGATTCGCTCTTTGTTCAGCAAAAAATATTGCTTCTCTCATAATTTTATTGATCGTGGTTATTATACATTAACATAATGCCAAACCTCATGAAGAAAATACTCGAACACAGTGTGGCAGTGTCCCTTTGCCTAGATATAGAGTTTCTATTCCAACATAACTTAGTGCCCGTTTTAGAATGCAGCAACTGTCTGCATTGATAGAGATCCTCTATCAAATGGGTCAGCCCCTTCGTCACTACATCTAAAACTGCAAAATATCACATTATTTGGGAAAACAAGAGAGTTTTCTGTCTCCTAAATTAAAATGAAATATGTGACAATCAGGGGGTTTGATAGAAATCCACAGCAGCCTAAACCTCCAGTCAGGTTCACTTACTCTAGGCGACCCAAATAGGAAGTAGGGGGAGCTGATGTGGCAGAAGTTTGTTTCTTTTTTCTTTTCCCGTTTTCTTTTCTATTATCTGTTTTTAATCATGGTTGGAAATTGGTTTTGGATATGCTGAGCTGGAAAAAAGGGAGAGTTAGTTAGAGAATATTTAGGGAAAGGAAAGAGAGAGAAGAGGAGTTAGTTATGAGAATTTTGTAGAGCTTGGCTCAAGGGGAGGACTGGCAAACCTCTCGAAAGTCTGCTGTCCACTCTACTATAATTCTGATTTTCTAGATATACAGAAAGAGGAATTCCAGTAAATCCTAGCTTTAGGTGCTATTATTCTCATTTTTCTTCTAAATTCCGATTCTGGTTTGATCTTTGGCTGTGTGTGTGTGAGGAAAAACTTAACAAATTTGGTATCAGAGTGGTAAGATCGTGTGATGGCTAAGGGAGAAGCAAAAATGGATGGGATTGAGGAAAGACTTACCCAGTTTCAAGGAGACATTGAGACTATAAAGGAGGGGATGGCCAGGGTCCAGCTACTTGAACAAAATCTGGCGACAGTGCTAGAGAAGCTGGAGACAATGACGGAGAAGATGGGGAATAGGACAGAAAGAAATCCTGAAATGAACGTCAAAAGTTCAAAGGCTACGTCAGGAAGTGCTGGCGAAGGCTCATTGGCTCCTTCTCGGGGGTCTAGAGGCTTCAACGCTGGCGAAAATTTCAGAGGAGATTTCCGACCACCGCAGCGACTAGAGATGCCGGTGTTCGACAGCACTGATCCCGATGGCTGGACTTTCAGAGCGAAGCGATATTTCTTGCTCAATCGCATGACCCAATCTGAGAAGCTGGAAGCAGCCGCGGTGTGCTTCGAGGAAGTGCTATCGTGGTTCCAGTGGGAGGATCGACGCAGGCTGATGCGAAGCTGGGACGAACTGAAGCGGCTGCTGTCGGATCGATTTGGATCGTCGCAGGAGGGGACGAACTACGAGAGATTGTTGGCGTTGACGCAGATCGGCACCGTCCGGGAGTATCGCCGACAGTTTGAGACGTTAGCTTCGTCTCTGCACGATGTTTTTGAGAATGTGTTGGAAGGGGGATTTCTTAATGGGCTGAAGGCTGATATTTGGGCCGAGCTGAGACTACTGCAACCGAATGGGCTAGCCCGACTGATGGAAGTGGCCCAACGGGTGGAAGACAGAAATCTAATACTGAACAGAATTAAGTCTGAAATGAGTATAACTCCAGGAAAAGGAACGTATTCAAGTTCTAGTGCCAGGACATCCAACAATTTCTTCCCAGCACCAAGCTGGGTAGGGAATAAGAAGCCACTCCAGAACTTAGGTGATGAGTAAGATATCGTTCCCACGAGGATTGATTCTAATTGAATTTGTTATTTTACAGCAACAATAGATAAATGGAGGGGTTTTGTTGATGGATTAACTAAATGAAATATTAATGTAAATAAAGAATAACACAATGCAAACTTAATTGAAGTGAGAATTAATCAATCACAAAAATCCGGTTAAGGGATCATTCTCTACCACAAGATACATATTTGCGAATTAATTGTAGAATTGTCATCCAATTATACCATTGAAATTATCAACTGTAGATAACAATAAGCTCTGCTACCTCAATCTTTCCTTACTTTGTTGTTAAATAAAACAGGCTCTTTATTTAATCTCTATCCATTAAACAACCTAGAACAAGCTCTCTAAATTTAATTCAATGGATGCATTACGATAAAAAAGATAGGTTGATCTAAGCAATAAACACACAAGCTCGGATTATTTAACTTAGGTTGTATTCTCCAATTGCAATCTCTGATCACAATTTTGCTACTAATGATTAGAAATTCAAGACAATTACGGATCAAGATTTCTAATCTAGCAATAGACAACAACCAGATTATATTCAGTTGGCCATTCCAAATACAATCAGCAAGCAATCATAAGCATTAGATATGGGAAAATACAAGCAACTTCAATTAGAGAATTGGATAGCAATTTCTTACACAATCAACTCACAAAAACCATATCAAGGGCTTTGAAATCACCCTCAACCAATTCAGATTCAGTTACACATGTTCAAAGAACGTAGTAAATACAATACAATAAAAAAAGAATTCCAGAAAATGAAAGGGAAGGAAAAACTTAGCAAATTTGATGTAATTCTCTTGGATTGTAGTTCTTCCTCTTTTCAAGCTTTCTTTCTCCTTCAAGAACTCCAAGGAGATGAGAGAATTCCAGAGCTGCAGCCTCCACCACGTTTCTCCCCTCTTCAAGTTATGAAAATAAAACCCTAAAATGTGTTTAAATACTCTGCTACAGTAACCTGCTACAGTGCCCCGTATTATACATGCTACAGTGATTTGTGGAATTATATTTCTATACTTCTCACACTGTTTTGATTATAACTTTTGGTACACTGAATGGATTTATAAACCGTAAATTTCTCCAGAAAATAGACTTCGAGAGCTTTCCAACGATATATAACATGTCATCGGGTTCATTGTATATCAATACAATTAAATCCGAGAAGATGGTTGACTAGCAGAGGTGAAAATGAAGGGTTTTACTCCATTTTTTTGCAAGTTGCTCCAAAGCTCCTACAAACATCAAAACCACACAAAAACATAAAAATACCAAGGAATATAGCAAAGAAACATAGACGAATTGATATGAAAGTAATACATAAATAAGCACCCATCATTAGGAACTCCATTCAAAAGACTCTCTAATGCAGAACTACAGGCCAAGCGAGAGAAGGGTCTTTGCTAACAATGTGATGAGAAGTTTTCACCAGGACATCGCTGTAAATTCCAGTCCCTGCAGGTGATGGTAGTGCAAGGGGAGGAGGAGACACTAGAAAACTCAGAAGGGATGTTCCAGGAGGACAGTGAAATGGAAGAAGTGGAAGTAGAGAGGGTGGAGTTGTCAGTGAATTCAGTTGTAGGACTCACATCTCCTAAAACCATCAAGTTACAGGGTAGTCTGTATGGAGAAGAGGTGATAATACTCATTGATCCAGGGGCCACCCACAATTTCATTAGTAGTGCCTTGGTCAAGAAATTGTCATTGCCTATAAAAACTACGGACGGATATGGATTGATCCTAGGAACCGGTACACTAGTAAGGGGAGAGGGAGTCTGCAAAGATATAAAACTGGAGTTACAGGGACTTTCAATTGTGGAAGAATTCCTACCCTTAGACCTGGTTGGATCCGATTTAGTTATGGGAAGGATGTGGCTGGAAAAGTTAGGGGAGATTAAATTTAATTGCAAGGCCCTGACTATGGAGTTCAAAATTGATGGAAAAAGGGTGTTATTGCAAGGAGATCTAGGGCTTTCCAGATTCCAGGTCTTCTTGAAATCATTAAAGAAGGCAGTTAGAGGAGTAGACCAAGGAGTTTTGTTGGAATTGAACTCCCTAGCTGTTGTGACTAAACCAAGACAATATGAGTTAGCTGCTGAGGTGAAGGGGCTGCTCCACCAATAGGGATGGCAATGGGGCGGGGCGGGTCCGGGGCGGCCGGTACCCATCCCCGCCCCGTTCAACCAATTTTTGCCCCGCCCCGCCCCATTGCCCCGTAGCGGGGCGGGGCGGGGCAAAAAAAATTTGAAGAGACCCAGACCCGCCCCGCCCCGCCCCTAAACATTTATATTTTTACAATTACATCCCTATAAAATTTATACTTTTTGCAATCTCATCCCCATATAATATTTACATATTTACAAATAACTTCATTCTCAATTTTTCATCATATTATTTATAATTATGATCATTTTTTAATAATCATAAAAATAATATATCTTCAAACTAAAATCAAAATGTTTGTATATTATTATTTAATTTTATTAGTAATAATGTTACATATTCTATTAGAAATGATGTTAAAAGTATATTATTGATTATAAACTAATTAATTGATAAATTTTCAAATAGTTGGTAATATAATTAAATAACATGTTGATTTAATTTCAATATAATAATAGTAATAATATGATTGGCATATTCATATGTTAATTAGTTAATATTATAAATATTCATAAAATATTAATAATTTAATTAATTAATTTCAATTACGATAAATCATATATTTAAGGTTATAAGACTATTTTTATCATTTTTTGTTTATATATTTAGAAAATAATATATTGGTTATATTAAAAGTATACATTTTCAAAATAATCTTGATAATATTGTAATAATTTAATTAGTATTTAGTAATCTGTATCAAGATTGTAATATTGTATATATTACACAAATTTAATTATTATAAAATATAAATATTTAATTACCATTTGATTTTTTTATTAGTAATAATGTTACATCCTCTATTAGAAATAATATTAAAAGTGTATTATTGATTGTAAATTAGTTAATTAATAATTTTTTAAATAGTTGATAATACAATTAAATAATTTTTCAATAGCATATTGATTTAATTTTAATATAGTAATGGTAATAATATGATTGATATATACCAATTAATTAACATTATATATATTTATAAAATATTAACAATTTACTTAATTAATTTAAATTACGATAAATCATATATTAAAGGTTCTAAGATTATTTTTATTATATTTTTATTTACATATATAGAAAATAATATATTGATTATATTAAAAGTATACATTTTAAAAATAATATTGTTAATATTGTAATAATTTAATTATTACTTAGTAATCTATATCAAGATTGTATATATTATCCAAATTTAGTTACTATAAAATACAAATATTTAATTATCATTAATTACCATTTGATTTTATTAGTAATAATATTACATACACTATTAGAAATAATGTAAAATGCGTATTATTGCTTGTAAATTAATTAATTGACAATTTTTCAAATAATTGATAATACAATTAAATAATTTTTTAATAGCATGTTAATTTAATTTCAATTTAATAATAGTAAAATATGATTGACATATGCCAATTAATTAACATTATATATATTTATGAAACATTAATAATCTAAGTAATTAATTTAAATTACGATAAATGATATATTTAAGGTTATAAAATTGTTTTCATCATTTTCTATTTACATATTTAAAAAATAATATATTGATTATATGAAAGGTATACATTTTGAAAATAATATTGTTAATATTGTAATAATTCAATTAGTACTTAATAATATATATAAAGATTGTATATATTATACAAATTTAATTACCATAAAATATAAAATATTTTATTTGTCATTATAACATGATCAAATTGATATTAAAGATGTTAATTATTAAGTAAAATATAACTTTTATTAAAGTATTTTTATTATTTGTAAAATTATTAAGAATTCATATATATGAAAAATTTAACAAATATAACCTAAAAAATTATTTGACAGTCCTAATAGTTTAAAATATTACAAATGCACCCCTATATCTTGCGGGGCGGGGCGGGTCAACGGGTCCAAGAGCCTTGCCCCGGACCCGGACCCGCCCCGGCCGGGGCAAAATTTGTTTGCCCCGGACCCGCCCCAAAATATTGTTTTGACGGGTCTTGCCCCGCCCCAGACCCGGCGGGACACACCGGGGCTCCGGACCCGCGGGGCAAATTGCCATCTCTATCCACCAATTTAGTTCAGTTTTTGAGACCCTTCAAGGCTTACCTCCTATCAGAGGACATGAACATGCCATTCCACTGAAAGAAGGAAGTCAGCCAGTGAGTGTGAGGCCCTATCGTTACCCTCAAATCAAGAAAGATGAAATTGAGAGACTAGTGACTGAGATGTTGGCGGCTGGAGTGATCAGGACCAGCAGTAGCCCATTTTCTAGTCTAGTGCTGTTAGTTAAAAAGAAAGATGGGAGTTGGCTATTTTGTGTAGATTATCGAGCCTTAAACCAAGCTACAGTTTCCGATAAGTATCCTATTCCGACAATTGATGAATTACTAGACGAATTGCATGGAGCTTGTATGTTTTCAAAATTAGACCTTAAGTCCAGATACCATCAAATTTGGGTTAAATCAGAGGATGTACATAAGACTGCATTTCGGACACATGATGGACATTATGAGTTCTTGGTGATGCCTTTTGGACTCACCAATGCCCCATCAACATTTCAGTCCTTGATGAATGATATTTTCAGAAAGTTTCTAAGGAGATTTGTGCTGGTATTTTTTTGATGACATTCTGGTTTACAGCAAGAGCATGGAGGACCACTTAGAACATTTGGGAGTGGTGTTGGATACCCTTAAACAGCAACAGTTGTATCTTAATGCAAAGAAATGCATGTTTGCTCAAGATCAATTGGAGTATCTCGGCCATGTAATTTCAGGAGAAGGGGTGGCTGTAGACAGTTCAAAAGTTTAAGTAATGCAACAATGGCCGACTCTTAAGAATTTAAAGGAGCTGCGAGGCTTTCTTAGTTTGACCGGGTATTATCGAAAGTTTGTAGAAGGGTATGGAAAAATTGCCTCTCCATTAACAGAACAGTTAAAAAAAGATAATTTTGGGTGGAATGAAAGAGCGGAGGAAGCTTTTCAAAAGCTGAAAAGGGCGATGACCACAATACCGGTTTTGGCTCTACCAGATTTTACTCAACCGTTTATTGTCGAAACAGATGCTTTAGGGGCTGGTTTGGGGGCTGGTTTAATGCAGGGGCAGCGACCATTTGCCTATTTCAGTCATGCTCTTCCCCAGCGTTCTTGGGGAAAGTCGGTCGATGAGAGGGAGTTAATGGTTATTGTCTTGGCGGTTCAAATATGGAGACCATATTTAGTTGGCAGAAAATTTGTGGCTAGGACTGATCAAAGAAGTCTTAAATACTTACTTGAACAAAGGTTGGTTATTGAGGAGCATTTGAAATGGTTAACCAAGCTGATGGGGTTTGATTTTGAGATTCATTACCGTCCGAGCCTCGAAAACAAGGCTGCGGATGCATTATCTCGACGACCAGAACTGATTGCTATAGCTTTGTCCCCAGCAGTGGATTCCAGCATAATACAGAAGGAGATAGAGGACAACGAGGAATTGAGACAGCTTAAGGAGTCTATTGTAGCTGGTACAGCGAATCAGAAGGCTATGTGGTGATTCAAGGTCAATTGCCGTATAAGGGCAGATTGGTGTTAGTTAAAGGGTCGCAACTCATTCCGAAGGTGCTTAAGGAGTTCCACGATAGTCCTTTGGGTGGCCATTCAGGCTTACTCAAGACAATGCAAAGGATCTCAAAGGAATTTTACTAGAAGGGAATGAAAAAGGAGATTAAGACTTATGTAGATTCTTGTGGAGTTTGTCATCGTAACAAATATTTGTCATTGTCACTAGCGGGTTTGCTTCAGCCTCTTCCTATTCCTAATCAGGTTTGGGACGACATCACAATGGATTTCATAGAAGGTTTACCTAAGTCAGAAGGTTATGATACTATCCTGGTGGTGGTGGATAGGCTGGGTAAATTTGGACATTTTGTGGCTCTTAAACATCCTTTCACTGTCCAAACCGTGGCTGCCATCTTTATTAAGGAGATAGTGCGGCTACATGGGATACCCCGTGATAGCTCTCTGATCACCTCACACACTTCTTTGAATGGATAGCTAGTTTGGATGTATTGCTTGTGAATTATTCTTGAATTTAAGCTGTGGAAATTATATGAGTAGGAAAAGATTGTTGATAGATTGATAGTAGGCAGGATATTCAAGAGTCCTGCCAACTCTCCTTAGAGATAGAATCTCTACAAAATTCTCATTCACAATTTACACACCCTTTTTTCCTCTCTCGGCCCTCCCATATATCCTCTAACTAACTTGCACAACTCCCTAAGAAAATAACTAACTCTACCGCCCAGCCCCAGATCATAACAGAAAAATAAACATTTCTTCCAATTCTAACCTCCTCTCTCCTTATTCAGATGGCGTCTAACATATGTAAACCTGACTTGAGGTCTATCAATACCCCCTGCCCAAGCATTCACCTTGTCCTCAAGGTAAAACTCTGGAAACTGCTGCTTAAGCAAGTTAAATTGCTCCCAAGTGGCTTCAAATTCCGCAAGACCTTTCCATTTGACAATTACTTCCGTAACTACCCCAGATTCCTCTGTCCTTTGGCGTACATCCAGCACCTTCTCTGGTTCAGCGACTAACTCCATGGTAAAACTAATCTGATAAGTGGTATTGTACCAATATTCCACCCAAGAAAGCCATTGTGCCCACTGTTTGGGTTTGCCACCAACAAAACACCTCAAATAGGTCTCGAGACAACGGTTCACCACCTCCGATTGACCATCGGTTTGCGGGTGGTAGGATGTACTACGTTTCAATTGAGTGCCCTGCATTTTGAACAATTCAGTCCAAAATAAACTGAGGAAAATACGGTCCCTATCAGTGGTGATGGAGCATGGAATACCATGGAGCCTAACCACTTCCTTAACAAAAACTGCTGCCATCACTTGAGCATTAAAAGGATGTTTAAGGGGTAGAAAATGTGCGTATTTACTCAACCTGTCAACCACTACCAAAATAGCATCATACCCTTCAGATCTAGGCAACCCTTCAATGAAATCCATAGAGATATCTTCCCAAACTTGACTAGGAATGGGTAGAGGCTGAAGTAATCCGGCTGGTGACAGCACTAAGTACTTGTTTTGCTGGCAAATGGCACAAGATTCTACATAGGCTTTAATTTCCTTCTTGATTCCAGGCCAGAAAAATTCATTAGAAATTCGTTGAGTGGTCATAAGCAATCCGGAGTGACCTCCAATAGGGCTGTCATGGAATTCTTTCAACAACTTAGGAATCAGCTTAGACTTCCTAGTCAAGACTATTATGCCCTTATATAAAAACTTCCCTTGAACCACCGCATATCCCTCTGGATTAGCATTCCCTGTTGTAATGTCATCTTTCAGCTTCTTCAACTCAACATCATCTTCTAATTCCTTTCCCACCAGGTCATAATCAAAAGAAGGAGAAATCGATAGAGCTGTGAAATCCGGATGTCTAAATAAGGCATCTGCTGCCCTGTTCTCTAAACCAGGTTTGTATTGAATTTCAAAGTCAAACCCCATTAATTTGGCTAACCATTTCTGATGCTCCCCACTTATCAACCTCTGCTCTAGGAGATATTTCAAGCTTCTCTGGTCAATTCTAACCACAAATTTCTTGCCAAGAAGGTAAGGTCACCATTTTTTAACCGCTATAACTATGGCAATCAGCTCCTTCTCATAAACTGACTTTAACCTTTGGGTTTGAGGAAGCATATGGCTGTAATAAGCCACTGGTCTGCTCCCCTGCATTAACAGAGCACCAATTCCCATACCAGAGGCATCCGTATCAATAATGAAGGGTTGGGAGAAATCGGGTAATGCCAAAACTGGTACCGTAGTCATGGCTGTTTTTAATCTATTAAAGGCTTCAGTAGCTTTATTATCCGATTTGAAAGCATCCTTCTTAAGTTGTTCAGTTAGTGGAGAGGCCAACATACCATAACCAGCCACAAATTTTCTCTAGTATCCTGTCAGTCCAAGAAATCCTCTTAATTCCCTCAGATTCTTTGGAACAGGCCACTGCATTATTGCTGCAATCTTAGAACTGTCCACAGCCACTCTCTTAGCAGAAATTATGTGCCCCAAATACTCTAAGCTGTCTTGAGCAAATAGACACTTCTTCTTATTAGCATACAGTTGCTGATCCAGGAGTGTTTTCAGCACAATTGTTAGATGTTGTAAATGTTCTTCCACACTCCTACTATACACTAATATATCATCAAAGAAGACGAGAACAAATCGCCTCAAATATTTTCTAAATATTTCATTCATCAAAGCCTGAAAAGTGGAGGGGGCATTAGTGAGGCCGAAAGGCATTACCAAGAATTCATAGTGCCCATCATGTGTCCGGAAAGCAGTTTTGTGTACATCCTCAGGCCTGACCCGTATTTGATAATAACCTGATTTGAGATCCAACTTGGAGAAAATACAAGCGCCGTGTAATTCATCCAAGAGTTCATCAATTATTAGAATTGGGTACTTGTTTGGAATTGTGGCCTGATTTAGAGCTCGATAATCCACACAAAACCGCCAACTACCATCCTTCTTCTTCACCAATAAGACTGGGCTGGAAAAAAGGCTGCTACTTTCCCTAATTATACCAGCAGCCAACATCTCAAAGACCAGCTTCTCTATCTCTTATTTTTGAATTTGCGGATACCGATAGGGTCGTACATTAATGGGTTTGCCTTCATCCTTGAGAGTTATAGCATGTTCTCCACCCCTTACAGGGGGCAATCCTAGTGGCATTGTGAACACTTCTTGGAATTCTAGGAGGATATCTTCCACTATTTGAGGCATTGTTCCCAGAGTGGAATTTGGTACCAAGGAAAGAG
Source organism: Boswellia sacra (assembly GCA_013180625.2). Classification (NCBI taxonomy): domain Eukaryota; kingdom Viridiplantae; phylum Streptophyta; class Magnoliopsida; order Sapindales; family Burseraceae; genus Boswellia; species Boswellia sacra. Next base: position 227,472 of record SNVD02009397.1, on the reverse strand, counting down.
TGCTCAATTCTAACAATACTCCTTGTCCTCCTGCATGCACTGCCTTCATAAGACTCTTTAATTTCACTTGGGTCCTACATAGACTAGGATCCCCCCGGAGTATAACTGCAGCTTCATTTACTCTAAATTCCATTGTTAACTCCTTACAATTGAATTTAATTTCTCCTAAGGTTTGAAGCCACATCATTCCCAATACCACATCCGATCCCCCCAATTCCAGAGGAAGGAATTCTTCTCTCACCTCCACCCCTTGTATAGACAGAATCACCCCTTTACACACACCAGCCCCCTTCACTGGATCACTAGTGCCTAACAATACCCCATACTTCTCTGTATTATCTACCATTAAACCCAATTTCTTAACCAAAGCTTGTGAAATAAAATTGTGAGTAGCTCCAGGATCGATAAGGACAATTACCTCTTCACCTCCGATCATTCCTTGTAATTTAATGGTTTTGGGAGAAGTCAATCCAACCACCGAATTCATAGAGAGTTCCACCACTCCCTGGTCACCTACAATTTTCTCATTGTCTTCCATTTCATGGCTGTCTTCCCTGTTTGGCGGAATTTCCTCCTCATCCTGAACCACCAGAACCTAAAACTCTCTAAATTTGCATCTGTGTCCAAGCGAGAATTTCTCATCACACCTATAACAGAGTCCCTTTTCTCTTTTCCTCTGCAGTTCTGTATCTGTTAATCTTCTTAAATTACGCTCCTGGATGGAATTTGAATAGTTTCTAACAGTAGGGATCATTGGATTTGCAGGGCCTTGAGTTTTTATGTATGAACTGGGTTCAGTGTTTCTCCTCGTTCAGAACTGGAATTATTTCCAGATTTATTGTGTTTCAGGGCTAAATTCCTGTCTTCCACCCTTTGGGCCACTTCCATTATTCGGCCTAGCCCACTTGGTTGCAAAAGCCTTACCTCAGCCCTCACCTTCGGCTTCAGCCCGTTAATAAATGTGCCTTCCAGGATCTCCTCCGGGGTGTTCTGGAGCGACGTCGCCATCGCCTCAAACTGCCGACGAAACTCCCTCACCGATCCCACCTGCTTCAAAGCTAGGAACTGTTCAAAATTGGTGCCCTCTTGCGTCGATCGAAATCGGTTCAGTAGGAGCACTTTAATTTCCAGCCAACTATGAATCGGACAACGACGTTCCTCCCACTGGAACCAAGCCAGCGCCTCATCGTCGAAACATACTGCGGCGGCTTCGATTCTTTCCGCCTCCGACAGTCGGTTCAGAGAGAAGTATGGTTCAGCTCTGAAGGTCCATCCGTCCAGGTCGCAGCCATCGAACACTGGCATCTCCAGCCGTCGAGACCATACCTCACTTCGCCGATCAAGGCTCCAATGGCCTTCACCTCCCTCGCGTCCACCGTGGGTGCTTCTGTTCAAGTTGTCGGGAGTATGGGTGGTGGTGTTTGACGACTCCCCTGGTTTTGGCGTGCCACGATCCAACTTCTCCAGAAGCATCGCAAGATTCTTCTCCAAGGTCGGAAGCCTTTGAAGGTCCGATTTGATTGAATCCATCTCCCTCTTAAGCTCCTCCTGCACCAACTCCATTTTTTCCTCTACCGAATCCAGCCTAGACGTGGCTGTGCTTTTTTCGACCATTCTAGGTGCTTGTTTTTCTACCTCGCTCTGATACCAAAATGATAGCTCTCTGATCACCTCGCACACTTCTTTGAATGGATAGCTAGTTTGGATGTATTGCTTGTGAATTATTCTGGAATTTAAGCTGTGGAAATTATATGAGTAGGAAAAGATTGTTGATAGATTGATAGGAGGCAGGATATTCAAGAGTCCTGCCAACTCTCCTTAGAGATAGAATCTCTACAAAATTCTCATTCACAATTTACACACCCTTTTTTCCTCTCTCGGCCCTCCCTTATATCCTTTAACTAACTTGCACAACTCCCTAAGAAAATAACTAACTCTACCGCCCAGCCCCAGATCATAACAGAAAAATAAACATTTTTTCCAATTCTACATCCTCTCTCCTTATTCAGATGGCGTCTAACATACGTAAACCTGACTGGAGGTCTATCACCCTGCTCTATTATCACAGACCGGGATCGGATATTTCTTAGCTTATTTTGGAAGGAATTGTTTAAAATGGTGAACACAAAACTCAGCCGCAGCACAGCTTATCATCCTCAGTCCGATGGGCAAACGGAGGTGGTCAATCGGTGTTTAGAGACCTATTTGAGATGTTTTGTAGCTGACAAACCAAAACAGTGGGCAAAGTGACTTTCTTGGGCTGAGTATTGGTATAACACTACCTACCATTCAGCAGCTAAAACGACTCCTTTCAAGCTCCTGTATGGTCAAGATCCTCCCCCACTAGTTAGATTTAACCAAGGTTCTACTACCGTATCTTCAGTGGAACAACTACTAGAGGAGAGAGATGCAATGTTAGATGAGTTAAAACACCATTTACAGGTGGCTCAGCACAACATGAAGTCAAGGGCAGACAGCAAATGGAGAGAGGTTCAGTCTCAAGTCGGAGATATGGTTTACTTGAAACTACAGCCTTATCGTCAAAAATCCTTGCCTGGTCGCAAGAATGAAAAACTTAGTCCGAGGTTCTATGGACCATATTCGGTGGAGGCTAAGATTGGGCAAGTAGCTTATAAACTGAAGTTACCTGCCAATTCTATTATACACCCTGTCTTCCATGTCTCCCAACTCAGAAAAGCTGTAGGATCAACTCCGGTTTCTTCCAGTATACCCCCAAAACTGAATGAGAACATGGAACGTAAGGTTGACCAGAAGGAGTGCAAGGGATCAAACAGAAAAAAGATGGCTCTAATGCTAAAACAGAAGTGCTCATCAAATGGAAGGCGTTACCAGACTTCGAATCTACTTGGGAAGACTCTGACTTGCTGCAGTTTCGGTTTCCTGGCTTCCACCTTGAGGACAAGGTGGCTGTTTGGGCGGGGGGTAATGATAGAAATCCACAGCAGCCTAAACCTCCAGTCAGGTTCACTTACTCTAGGCGACCAAAATAGGAAGTAGGGGGAGCTGATGTGGCAGAAGTTTGTTTCTTTTTTCTTTTCCCGTTTTCTTTTCTGTTATCTGTTTTTAATAATGGTTGGGAATTGGTTTTGGATATGCTGAGCTGGAAAAAAGGGAGAGTTAGTTAGAGAATATTTAGGGAAAGGAAGGAGAGAGAAAGGGAGTTAGTTATGAGAATTTTGTAGAGCTTGGCTCAAGGGTAGGGCTGGCAGACCTCTCGAAAGTCTGTTGTCCACTCTACTGTAATTCTGATTTTCTAGATATACAGAAAGAAAAATTCCAGTAAATCTTAGCTTTAGGTGCTCTTATTCTCATTTTTCTTCTAAATTCTGATTCTGGTTTGATCTTTGGCTCTGTGTGTGTGAGGAAGAACTTAACAGGGTTACACAGAGGCCCCCTATAAGATTCATGTCTTTTTTTGTTAGTCTGCATTCTCCTAGCTAGATTTTATAAAACTGTACTCCTTTAGTCTCTCTTACAGAATATAACATATGAAATTACACACACAAAAATATGGACAATGAATGCAGCAGACATAGGGAGATCACAAGTTTAGGCTTACAGCTTAGACAGGTTCATAATTCCCCAAATATCTGTTGGGATAGATCCAGACATATTCAAGTTTCTCAAAATCCTAGAGACACGTTTCTTGTTAATCAATAGCTCTAATTGCAAATATTTCTGTGTCAACAATAAAGATATTAAGAACTATGCAATAAAATAAACTAATTTGAAACACTAAACAAAGCATACAAATATTTCATATTCTTGGTGCTCAGATTTGGAAACTTGAACTCTGGCCCAGTCATATCAATGATCCTCCTGTGTATGGATAAGACGCCATGAATTGTAATGAAACAATCAGATTTCACAATCAATACTGAGAGAGAATTGAAAGAAATTAAATGGCTATTCGCAAAATGTTTAAGATGGTTCTACTACTCACAGGTCAGTCAAATTTGCTAGACCAAAAATAGCAGGAGGGATAGGTCCTTTGAGTCCACTTGAATGCATTTCCCTTCAATAATCCAAACAAACAAAAGGGAGGGTGCAGAAAAGCTGTAAATCATGAGGAACCTCCATATTCATTTCAGAATAAAAATGTGCTACAGAAGACATCTTACAGTCTTCAGAGACTAGTCCATCCCCCAAAAAATTTTGGTACAGTACTGTTAAAGCCATTATCACTTATTCTACTGCACACAACAAAGTCAAGGGACCACTATTGATGATAAACTATCTGGTGACAAGTGCAGGAAATATACACTTAAACTTACAAATCCGTAAAGTTCTTCAGATTTGATAGAGCCTCCGGAAAGCTTCCAAAAAACTGAGTGGTGGAAAGTCTCCCGAATTATGTTCAAGCACCAAACCACCATAATTATATGTTTCTTCTTAAATTTCAAATCATGATTGGCATATTGTGGTTTCAATAATAACAGTTCAGATATCATACAAATCATGTAGGTGGACCAAATCCCCAAGCTCCTTAGGGATTGTACGAGACAACTGGTTGGAATCAAGTAATCTAAATTTTTTTTTGTCAGAAACATGATAAGAAACAAACTGAAATAGCAATGGCTAGAGATACCAGGCAGAAGCATTGAGATTTTAAAGATTGAAAGCATACAATTCAGAGAGATTGTTAAAGGATCCCCGCTCAGAGGGAATCCCCCCTGTTGAGTGATTGCATGTAAGACAGCTGCATAAAGATGTTCATCAATTATATAAACAAGTGAACCTTCATTACAATTTGTCAATAAACGAGACAGAAATAAGACATATACACTTACATTTTATTCAATTATTGCATTTAAGCCCATTCTTTTGGGAGTTCGCCACTAAGATAGTTGCAGGCAAGGTCTCTGTTGAGCAGGAGAAGACGAATATTTCATCATATTCCCAATTATATTCTGAAGCAAGTCAGTATTAAGATATCTACCGAAAGGAATATTCACAGAATGGCACAACATTTCTTTTCCCTTAGTCCAACTCCAATATCCAATATACCTCAGTATATGCATAACCTCATTGAAAAAGGCCATAGCTAGTAGGACCATGAACTAACAAACCAGGATTTTGTTGTTTTTGGCATATATAAATTCTGATAATTAAATTGTCTTATAATCTTTTTCGTTGTACAAGCAGAAATCAAAATTCTTGCAAATTAAAGCTAAAAGAAAAACAAGTTCTATATGAACTAACAAAACAGTTTTCAAGAACACCAGAAAATGACATGTTCTTCTTCAAGAACATAGAAGCGTTTTGGGATCCAACACATCCTTAACAACATACTGTAGACCATACATTAGCCATGTGATATTAATACGTTATAAGATACACTTATAACAACTAGAGTGAACCATGTAAGAACCAGTTCTGCTGGAACTATGCCTGGAAGACTCAAATATCTGAGCTGTCTGCATTTCAAGAAAGGGAAAATTAGAATTCAATTTGTAGGAACCAACTAAAATGCATCACATAGATTTCCAAATTAGCAAGTCAGTGAAAGGAAAAAGTGATTGTCACAACAAGAGGTCACATAAAAAGTGTGCTTTGCTTGGACTGTTGGAGAATTTAACACTAATTGTTGGACCCTAGTCTAATATGATAGCTTAAGGTATTGGATTAAATTCAACTCAAAATGGCATCAGATCATTGGTCGGTCTAGTAAAATTTGGAAATTCTAGAATTATTGTATTTGCATATGTTCTTTTTGGGTATTTATATGCAATTTATAGAATTATTATATTTCTCCAGGTATCAATTGAGACTGTATATAGGATTTGAGAATGTGTAAGGCACTTACATGCTTGTTATGCGAGCGAACACCCCATCTTTAAGGTTACAAGCGATAGTGTTGTTGCCCTGCTGATTAATTAACAGGCTTTTGGCTAACGGAAGCTGTATTGATTCGCAAGGATCCTCCGTGGAATTCACCAGCCTGGTCCCCAGTTTCTCAGCTACTTGCCGAAGAACAACCGCTGCATCAGTCATTGGCGCTGAACTTCATCATTTGAATACAATCACATATAAAGCGTTAAATTTTTTACTTAACCTGAAGTTTTTTTTACTTACCCCAAAACCCTAAGTTTTGATTTTGCTACTCATACCCTGTTTAAAGCTTTTTGTTAAATGATGCAAGGGACCCTCATTCGCAAACCACAGACATTCATCTTATTTTGTTGACCACGTAACATGGGGTGAAATGGTGACGTTTTAAGTTTTAATAAAGGGCAAACAAACGGGTCTGTTTACAGTACATTCGTCGATGTATCGATATATCACTTGTCAATTTTTTATAAATTCAGTGTAAGAGTTGTAAATCTTTATATAAAAATCGTAAATGTGAAAAAAAAAGTTGTAAATTCTCATTTACGACTTTTATACAATGATTTACAACTTTTACACTACTTTACAAAAAATCGAAAATAGTTTCATTTACAACTTTTACACTCTATATTTACGATTTTTATACAAGAATTTACAACTTTTATACTAAAAATTACAAAAATTTAAAAAAGTGATGTACTGGTATAACCGATGTACCGTAATCAAAGCCCAAACTTTCTAATACGTCAATGACCTTAAGTTTCACGACAATGACACAAATAACCTTATAGCCAGTCTAATAAATTTTGTTTGGGGCCCAAAACGTGAGGATGTGCAAAAATTTCCCAGATATTTTACTTGGCTAGCTGCACGCCTCTCTTTCACTCTCGCAGATCCAGAAATTTAAGACAGTAAAACAATAAACCTTATTTTGGTGTTTGATAATATTGATAACAAAATTTTTATGAGTTTAATGTTAGGAAGCATATATTAATCTTCAGTCTCCTTTTTCAAGTTCAATTACAATTTCACTTGTCAACCGTTGGCATATGTCAAATATATATTGTTAGAAAGGAAACTCAAGTATTTCACATGATATACTTAGAGCGGAAAAAAAAAAGTTTATAATTTCCATTTATGTCTTCTTAGTCTTCTTACATTGACCTTTGACAAACGATATGAAAAGAAAGAGCTCTAATTTACTGAAAAAGAATAAAAAAACAAGAAAAAGCAAACTGGATAATAGAATTAATGTTCTGATGAAGTCGCTAAAGCGTTATGGGTAATAATGATGCATATAAAGCCCATTAATTTTTTACCTAAGCCTAGCCCATTTTGTTTTGTTAGCAACCCAACCCAATGTTTTATTTTAATCCAGCCCACAACCTTTTTTTTTCATTTTTTTTATGCAATTATATTAGGAATTAAATAAGGAAATAATTAGAAGAAAAATTTAGAAGAGAAGGCAGAGGGGGAGACGTGAGAAAGGAAGTGAAAGGGCAAGAGGACATTTTTTATTTTCAAGAGGAATTTGGAGAGTTTAGAGGTAATTTCTTCAACCTTAAAATTAAATGGAATATTATGACATTAGAGAGAAATTAGAGACATTTGAGAAATTTTTTAGAGAGAGAAGATGAAGAGAGAAGAAAGAACAATGATGAAATTGGAAGTATTATTCAAAGTATTTCACATTCTTGTTGATTTTATGGAATTTGTTTGAAGGAATGTTAAGTTTTGATGATAATTATGGAAATCTAGGATTCTGTGAACAGTATATATTTCAAAAATTGTTGCAGTCTGTTAGCTTTGAATCTGATTCTGAAATTTATATATGTTAAAATCGACATCCTAAGGATTTGTTTAAAGATGGAATCACTGAAAAATGTTGAGTATACAATTTTATATGAATTTTCAAATTTTACTGATCACTACTGGAAATTCAGTTTTTCTACAGAAAATCTGTGTTGGGTAAGTTATTTGAGGTATCTAGAGGTCTTCAAAAATTATGAAATTTGGGATACGAGTTTGTATGTATGTCTAGTTTAAATCTAGAGAGTTTTGTGATTTTACAAATTATCATGTATTTTGGAATAGGGAGAGGTCAGTTCTGGATTTACAGAATTTGTGTATATGGAAAAATGAAGGATTTGAGGTATCTAATGAACATAGAATACTATGAAATTTTATATAGTATTAGATATGTATGTGTAAAAATTTTTATAAAATATTAGACCATTTGGATGAGTCAATTATTTATTAAAAATCGGAGAACAAGAATTACTCGGTTTAAGAAGTTTGGAAATAGAGTTAATTAGGAGAATTAGTATGTTATTGGTGTTAATTTATCAATTTTCCCACTAATAAGAAGTTGGGGCTTTTATCTAAATATTTGGTTTTGTGGTATTAAAGAATTTTATTTGGCTTTTCCCTTAGGTGAGACTGCGGTTCCTAATCCATATCTGAATCCGATCGAGGAAGGGGTTGCCACACAAGTTGATCCACGAGATAGTGAGTGGAAAAAATACATTTTTACCAATAATTGAACTATAAATTATAAATTTCTATTTTTTATAATTGTTAGTGAAACTTTATTATGTTTGTAAATATGTATTCCTTTATTCTTGTATGAAGCATATTTCATAGTTTATCAAATTTTGTCTATGTAGTTATTAGAATGAGTTGTTTAATGTTTTAGAGATTTAAAAGTAAAGAATTGAATTTCTATGTTTTACTAAGCTAGTACCCAATTCATTCAAATAGTGGAATTATAGAGGTCTTTGGGACCCATTCAGGCACACATAGAGGCTTTGGGCCATGTGATCAGGATGTTTAGCCCTTTGTGGGCAGTTCTGCGCATGCGTAGGATCAGTATAGTGATATCTTGGCCTAAGCGATCCTAGCTCCGCCAGGTCATAATCAGTCAGATTAGTTTGGGTGCTTGATTAGTAAAACTATAATGATTTAGAAATTTAAAATGTGAAATGAGTTTTATAAGATTTAGAACCTTAATACATCTATCAGATTGAATTTTCAATGCAAGTGGAAATGCCTTAGAATATTTTTATATTATAATTTTGATTATGTGAAAGGCATATAAATTATTTAAAGATTTGCTTCCTCGTTTTTATATCTTTTCTAAGTAGTTTTCTAATCAATGTTAGTAAAGCAGAATTTTAATTAATTAATTGTTATGATATATTATTTTATCTTATACAAATTTTTATCTATTTTAATGACTCTATCCCACTCACGAAGGTTATACTCACCCTATTTTTTTAAAAAACCCATTTTTTTCCTAGGAGATTGCAGTGTTCAGTCGGAATGCCAATAGCTGCTTGAGATTGGCTATTTGATGATGCTCTGAGAGCCTTTTCTTTTTATATCTGCTTTCACTTTTGTAGATGATTTTTGTTACATGTGTATTTTTTTAATACTGTATATACATCAAGGATTTTATTTTAGTTTCCTCTAAAAGCTTTTGCCTACTCATCATGCATGAGTTTTTGAGGAAACTTATATTAAAATCCTAATTGTAAACTTTTTGAATTGTAATTAATTATATTTGAGGCCGGAGGCCATATTTTCTCTTAAAGACTGTTTTGGAGATACAATTGTTTTAATAAAGGACTTAAGGTCCCAAAAAGGAAGTTAGTAGTTATATAAATATTTTGGAAGTGTTGAATTTTGTGTACTTGGCAGGAAGATTAGTCTAAAATATAGGGGAGAATCTGCCAAATTTTTTTAAAGTAGCATATTTTAAAATTTTAAATTTTCTTAGCACAGTTTTAGGCACGATTCACTCGTGTTAGCTGGAGGCGGGTCGTGTCAATTTGGTATCAGAGTATGGTTTTTAAGATTTTGTTAACTCTCTCATTTTTGCATATACATGGTTTTGTAATGATAAAACAAGCGTTATATTTTGTAGGCATTATCATGAGCCAACATACAGGCAGGCCTCGCACTAGAGCTAGGGTGGACTGAACCAAACTGCAAATTCTCCACCACCATCACCTGAAGGTGAGGGGGAAAATGAACATAACCATGGAGAGGAAGAACAGTCAAATGCGAGAGGGAATGAGAATAGGAACCACCGTGATCCTCTTATCATTATACACTCAGTAAATGCACTTGCCCGCTTGTTGCTATTGTTACTCAAAATCAAGGGCGTGTTAGGGAAAAGAACACTATGGAGCGGGTTAGGATGTTGGGTGGTCAAAGCTTTGATGGTAATGTTGATCCTCCTGGTGCAGAGGCTTGGTTAAGCAAGTTAGAGCGTATCTTTAGAGTTTGGGATGTATTGATGAGCAAAAGTTGCTTTTTGCTACATTTTTATTAGAGGGTGGAGCATACCACTGGTGGGAGTCAGTTCAGTGCCGTTATCCATCACATGAAGTTATTACTTGGGCTATGTTTAAAAAGGAGTTCTTTGATCACTACTTCCCTGCTGTGTACAAAGATATCAAGTGTAGTGAGTTCTTGAGGCTGGTTCAAGGGTCCAGATCAGTGGAGGAGTATGAGAAGAAATTTTTAGAGCTCTCCAGGTTTGCTCCTTCTATTGTGGCTGATGAGGAGGAAAGGTGTAAAAAGTTTAAAGAAGGATTACGTAGAGAAATCAGAGTTGTACTTGTTGCCAACAATTATGGTGACTTTGGTAAGTTAGTCCAAGTTGCTATTAAAGTTGAGAGAAATTTGTGCTAACCGAGCTGATTCAAGCCATAAATGTCATTAGAGTTGGCCAGTTGATAGTAGTAGCCACCGACCAAGCAAGAGAGAGGGCAGTTATTCAGCTTATTCTGATAGTTATAAGAGTACTCAGAGACAGGGTTCGCTAGAGGGGCAGAAACAGAGTTCTGGACAGGGAGTTATGCAACAATATGTGGGAAGTAATTCTAGAGATCAGCGGGTTGGTAGAAAGGGGAGCAGACAACATGATGACCAATCCAGAATGACTCCATACCCATTATGTGAGACTTGTGGCAAGCTTCATGAGCGAGAGTGTCGGTTTGGTAGACCTGGTTGTTATAATTGTGGTCAGAAAGGGCATATCACGAAATTCTGTCTTGCTTTAACTTAAGATAGAAGCTTTGTTCTGAAAGATAGAGGACCCAGAAGGCTTCAAACAGGGACATCTACTTCTTCAGCTAGAAACCAGATGAATACCTCAAGAAATAATAACAATCAACAAGGTAGTCAGCCAGTTCGATAGGCACGAGTCTTTGCCATGACTCAGCAATAGGCACAGGTTACGCAAGAGGTGGTTACTGGTACGTTGACTATCTTTGGTGGTGAGGCCCGCATTTTGATTGACCCTAGATCTACCCATTCCTTTGTTTCATGTATGTTTGCTATGTATGCTGATAGAGATTTGAAACCGTTGGAGTGTACTTTAGCAGTAGCCACACCTATTGGGGATTCCATCTTGGTTTGAAATGTTCTTAAGGATTACATTGTGAAGGTGGGTAATCATGATCTATTAGCAAACTTAATTCCTTTAGATATTCGAGACTTCGACGTGATATTAGGAATGGATTGGCTTGCAACTCACCATGCATCTGTAGATTACTTCAAGAAGGAGGTGGTGTTTAGAAAACCTGAAACACCTGAATTTATTTTCTGTGGAAATCGACGAATCCTTTCTACTTGCATAATATGTTTCATGTCTCTATGCTTCGTAAGTACGTTTATGATCCAAGGCATATCCTTCAATAGCAGCAAATTCAACTAAAAGAAGACTTGACTTTTGAAGAAGAACTATTTAAGATTATAGAATGGAAACAGTAAGTACTTTATGCCAAGACGATTCGATTGGTTAAGGTGTGGTGGCGAAATCACTCGAAGGAAGAAGCTACTTGGAAGCGAGATGACGTTATGCGAACTCAGTACCCACATCTCTTTCTCTCAGGTTAGTAATTTCGAGAACGAAATTTTTTTTAGGGGGTAGTATTGTAAAGCCCATTAATTTTTTACCTAAGCCTAGCCCATTTTGTTTTGTTAGCAATCCAGCCCAATGTTTTATTTTAGCCCAGCCCACAAGCCTTTTTTTTCATTTTTTTATGCAATTATATTAGGAATTAAATAAAAAAATAATTAGAAGGAAAATTTAGAAGAGAAGGCAGAGGGGGAGACGTGAGAGAAGGAAGTGAAAGGGCAAGAGGACATTTTTTATTTTCAAGAGGAATTTGGAGAGTTTTGAGGTAATTTCTTCAACCTTTACTTAAAATTAAATGGAATATTATGACATTAGAGAGAAATTAGAGACATTTGAGAAATTTTTAGAGAGAGAAGATAGAGAGAGAAGGAAGAACAATGATAAAATTGAAAGTATTATTCAAAGTATTTCACATTCTTGTTGATTTTATGGAATTTGTTTGAAGAAATGTTAAGTTTTCATGATAATTATGGAAATCTAGGGTTCTATAAACAGTATATATTCCAAAAATTGTTGCAGTCTGTTAGCTTTGAATCTGATTCTGAAATTTATATATGTTAAAATAGACATCCTAAGGATTTGTTTAAAGTTGGATTCACTGAAAAATGTTGAGTATACAATTTTATATGAATTTTTGAATTTTACTGTTTACTACTGAAAATTCAGTTTTTCTGCAGAAAATCTGTTTTAGGTAAGTTATTTGAGGTATCTAGAGGTCTTCAAAAATTATGAAATTTGGGATACGAGTTTGTATGTATGTCTAGTTTAAATCTGGAGAGTTTTATGATTTTATGAATTTATTACAAATTATCATGTATTTTGGAATAGGGAGAGGTCAGTTCTGGAAATGAATTTACAGAATTTGTGTATCTAGAAAAATGAAGGATTTGAGGTCTCTAATGAACATAGAATGCTATGAAATTTTATATGATATTAGATATGTATGTGCAAAAAATATTTATAAAATATTAGACCATTTGGATGAGTCAATTATTTATTAAAAATCAGAGAACAAGAATTGCTCGGTTTAAGAAGTTTGGAAATAGAGTTAATTAGGAGAATTAGTATGTTATTGGTGTTAATTTATCAATTTTCCCCCTAATGAGAAGTTAAGGATTTTATCTAAATATGTGGTTTTGTGCTATTAAAGAATTTTATTTGGCTTTTTCCTTAGGTGAGACTACGGTTCCTGATCCATATCTTAATCCGATCGAGGAAGGGGTTGCTACACAAGTTGATCCACGAGATAGTGAGTGGGACAAATACATTTTTACAATAATTGAACTATAAATTATAAATTTCTATTTTTTATAATTGTTAGTGAAACTTTATTATGTTAGTAAATATGTATTCCTTTATTCTTGTATGAAGCATATTTCATAGTTTATCAAATTTTGTCTATGTAGTTATTAGAAAGAATTGTTTAATGTTTTAGAGATTTAAAAGTAAAGAATTGAATTTTTATGTTTTACTAAGCTAATACCCAATTCATTCAAATAGTGGAATTATAGAGGTCTTTGGGACCCATTCAGGCACACATAGAAGATTTGGGCCGTGTAGGATCAGTATAGTGATATCTTGACCTGAGCGATCCTAGCCCCGCCAGGTCATAATCAGTCAGATTAGTTTGGGTGCTTGATTAGTGAAACTATAATGATTTAGAAATTTAAAATGTGAAATGAGTTTTATGAGATTTAGAACTTTAATACATCTATCAGATTGAATTTTGAATGCAAGTGGAAATGCCTTGGAATATTTTTATATTATAATTTTGATTATGTGAAAGGCATATAAATTATTTAAAGATTTGCTTCCTCGTTTTTATATCTTTTCTAAGTAGTTTTCTAATCAATGTTAGTAAAGCAGAATTTTAATTAATTAATTGTTATGATGTATTATTTTATCTTATGCAAATTTTTATCTATTTTAATGACTATATCCCACTCACTGAGGTTATACTTACTCTTTTTTTAAAAAACCCTTTTTTTTCCCCAGGAGATTGCAGTGTTCAGTCGGAATGCCAGTAGCTGCTTGAGGTTGGCTATTTGATGATGCTTTGAGAGCCTTTTTTTTTAATATCTGGTTTTACTTTTGTAGATGATTTTTGTTACATGTGTATTTTTTTGATACTGTATATACATCAAGGATTTTGTTTTAATTTCCTCTAAAAACTTTTGCCTACTCATCATGCTTGAGTTTTTGACGAAACTTATATTAAAATCCTAATTGTAAACTTTTTGAATTGTAATTAATTATATTTGAAGCCGGATGTCATATTTTCTCTTAAAGACTGTTTTAGAGATTCAATTTTTTTAATAGAGGACTTAAGGTCCCAAAAATGAAGTTAGTAGTTATATAAATATTTTGGAAGTGTTGAATTTTGTGTACTTGGCAGGGTGATTAGTCTGAAATACAGGGGAGACTGCCAAATTTTCTTAAAGTAACATATTTTAAAATTTTAAATTTTCTTAGCATAGTTTTAGGCACGATTCGCTCGTGTTAGCTAGGGGCGGGTCGTGTCAATGCAAGCATTGGTGATCAAAGTAACTACCTTTTTCAGGGTGAAGCCGATCGAAGAGCAGAGGTTACCGGCCAAAAGAGAGAGAAAGTAAGAAGAGAAAGTAGTAGAAGCCACCATTGGTTGAAAAACATGAACATTTTCTGTGGCTTGGGGAGGAGCTTAAAGGTTGGGAGTTTAGATTTACATATACCGGTCAGGTCGTTGGTATTGGGTTAGACTATAATCTCTAAATAGTGGAAATTCATCAACCATAATGCTCGCCGAAACGTCACTTGACTTACTGCCAACTCAAGGTGTCCGAAAAAGATTTAGATAAACCTAACATACTACATCATTATACAAATATTACATACTCAATAATTCATATTATACCATAGGTTATCCCTCATTGCAGTGCGTCAAGATCTAATTGAATCGACTAACCGAATTAGTAAGATGAGATGCATGGCTTTATGTATCACGTACATGCATTTGGTGTTTTTAATGCTGTTATTTTCATTTGAAAAAAAAATTAAAGAAATTGAGTACAAAAGTTCAAAAAAAAATAAGTAAAAAAGTAGTTAAGTTACGGGTTGCTGAAGCTTGCAAATATCTATTATTTCTCATTTTGATGAACAAGTTTTTTTATATTTATTTATTTTGCAAAATAAATGGTGCATGCACACTAAATCTAGTAGGACACTAAATCAATTTCTTAAACAATAGTTTGATCATAGTACGTGTCACAAGACTTTTCTCTGATATGCGGATTGCCTTGCGATAGCGTTAAGCACTTACTTAGCCAGCTACTCGATAAACCGCACTCTTGGCCACCCAAGGTTAACACGCAAAATCTGCACACACAAATTTTTTGACACAAGGTACAACAAATTTACGGAAGCACCGACTTCCAACTTTTCTTTATTCCCTCGAAGAAAAGATTACAAATGTCGCCCCAAGGTATTCAGCTGGAAACACACTCTAGCCTACTCACACAAGCTACAAGCACAATTTGCTTCCCTAAGCAATTCCCTCAATGTGTGTACTCTCTTGCTGTATCTAGTTCGTGTCCTTTCCAGCCCCTACCCTTGGTACAATTTATAGGCAAAACACCAACCAACACCCCTGGTTGATAGGTCCTAAATCCATGTGCTACACGCCACATGGTCTATGTAGTTGACAACCACAACTACTAAACGAGATGGCGCGCTCCTACGCTGCTATATGCTTCCCCCACTTCCCATGAGTGGAGATCATGGCATTGAACATGAGAATAACTTCCTCAAGCCACTTCCCATTTCCTCTCACAAGCATCCCCCACTTCCCATGAGTGGAGATCATGGCCTGGAACATGGGAGTAACTTCCTTAAGCCACTTTCCCATTTCCGCTCCTCCATTTTAGGGACATGGTTGAGTCCACTCAACCACCAAGTTAGTGGGGAAGTGTAGCCCACCATTTGTGCTACCACTTCCTATATTCTAAGAAATGCCTCCTAGCCCACTCAAACACCAAGTTAGTAGGGAAGTGCAGCCCACCATTTATACTGCCACTTCCTGCACTTTAGGAAATGCATTCTCCCCACTTTGCCCACTACCTCCTTAATTTTAGGAGCCACTATCCTCCTAGACATGTGTCATGATTGATGCCCACTAACACCACCAATTTGCACCATGAACCGCTGTTGTGCGCCATATCGTCCTATGCCATGCGCCATATCGCTGCATTGTTGCGTGCTACCCGTGCGCGTGCCTGCTGCCTTGCCACCCATGTGTGTGTATGTGTTGTTTGAAATAGTCTAACATTTATAATTATTGTTATAAATGTTATCGTTTGAAATAATAATAGCTATACATTTATGAATGTGGTAATAATATTTATTTATAAAATAGTGATATTATCAAAACCTTGCCTATGATTTGCTTTAATATCACTCGAAAAGCATATTTGAAAAATATATCATTGTGATCCTCAATATTTGTATTTTTGTATCATCCAGATCTACTTTGATGATTAAAAAAAAATGATTTGAATGATACAAAAAATTGTAAACATTATGGGTTACGCCAACATATTCTTCAGACATGCTTTCCAATTGATATTAAAGCAAGTCATAGAGGACGTTTTAGATAATAACTCTAGTAAAATATGTACTTTGAACCATTTATTAGACAATTTCATTATTAAATTTTATATTTTTAATAAGATTAATTTCACATACCCCTCTTATGATTTTTCGAAATTCCACGTGACATCCTCCGATTTCTAAAATCCAAGTACCTCTTTTGCCGTCAATTACCGTTAGTGGACTTCTAATTAAAGTATGTATATATAATGAACCAAATTACTCTTTAACTGTATTAATTTTAAAATACTCCGCATACGTAAAGAACATACCCTCCAGCGGCGGTGAGTGACTTCTGCTTAGGCCACCATCATCAACAAATCGACGAGTGAATCATAAACTGCCTCTACAATAACCAATTGTACAATTGCCGATACATGAATGAATCAAAGTTTGTCTAAAGCTAAGCCGATTTCAATCGGCCATTTAAAATCCAACAGAAGGCTGACCCACGTTCACCTTCACCTTCCCCATCGGCTCATTGTCTCTACCCACCAGCCCCCTTCTCATCCAAAATCAACTAAAATGGTCAAGATTTATTTATTCATTAATTTTTTTTTTATTATCCTTATTTTAGCAATCTATAACGCTTACGTTTTAGTTTTAGACTGAAAACGAAAATTGCTCTATAACTTCTTAAACCACTTGTAAGATTTTCTGCCATAATCATCTCTCGGAATGCAACTCCATTACCTCTCCTTGGATTTGAGATCGAAGGGCTTTTTTTTATTAAAAAAAAAAAAGAGTAGAAAAGAAAAAGAAAAAATTGAGTTGTCTCATATAGTTCCAAACAAAATGTTCCTATACCACCTTTTTGAACTTTCTTTCTTTATTAACTTTACTCATTTAAATTTAAACTAGGGTGGAGAATGATTTAGATATTAAATGGTGACATTTAGTACCACCAATCTATCCATTTCCAATCCATCGGAACTTTACGCTTACTGCAATAATTAATGTTCCACCTTGTCCTAGCAACTGCCATAATATACATGTAATAAATTGAAAAGAAATGTCCATTTTGCTGAGTTGTAATAAAAGTAAATAAATTTATAATAGCAATAACCATCAAGACTCTAAATTGGTCCACTAATATATTAGTAGTTGTTAATTTTATCTATAAATTTACTCTATTTTTTTCTCTCTGTTCCATCTTTTACAATTATTTTATAATTTTTTTTTCTTTAAGGGTGGGCTAAGACCCAAATGAAGATGTTTTCTGCCTCTCACCATCTGCAAGGGTCAAACTTAGACGGCCAGCCTAATAAAACAACTTGTAAATGCTAAACTGGGCCCCTAGTTCAATTTACATTATATTACTTTATCGTCTCTAATTCAATTTTTTGATATGATTTAACTTTCTATATCATTGCTATTATTAGTGTCCAAGAGTGTATAAAAAGTGATGAAAGAAGAAGATATAATAAATGAATGCACAAAGTGAAATTTGATTGAAAAAAGACTAATCCAATTTTTTATATTCTTGTGTGCAGTGATTTATCTTCCTTATCTTCATTTCATACATAACTATGATGTCATATGCGCGTATAAATTTTCTATTAAATCCAAATTTTCATTCTTTTCCCTTCCACTCATCATCTTAATTCCTTTCTTTTTTTAAAAAAGAAAAAACAAAAAAAAATTCGTTCCTGTTTTATTCTTGTTAATCGTTTTATTTATTTATTTATTCATATCTCAAATCATTCTAAAAATTGATAACACTAGATATATAATAAAAAAATAAATAAATCTTTAGATCAATGGTGAGTACTGTTATTAGCATAAATATAACCCAAGCCAACCATACTTCAATTACAGAACTCGTGAGAAAAGAATAGAGAACAAGAAACCAATCCTTCCCCAGTCTTCTTTCATTTATTTATTTTTATAGTTTGGGCGTTGACAAAATCATTCTTTGGACGAGTAGAAAGCAAGCAAACTTCAAATTTAATGCTGTCTATTGTTGAAAATTGAAAATGAAGTATACTGTTTGACTAAAAAAAATTCTTTATAGATTTACGCATATACATAAAAGCATACATAGAACGATTTTTGTTATATATGCATATATTTATATATTTTATTGTTTAAACTAGTTAATCTTGTTTAAGTCTTAATTTCATTTGAGGATACAAGAGAAACAGAAAGTTTTATTAAATGGTAAATATTGACAGAAAATTGCAACTTTAAAATGCAAACCAATTTTGAATTGTTTCTTTCTTTACCATGGAAAGACATATATATATATTATTCAATAGTTTCATTTGATTAATTTTAGTTTTTTAAAATTTTTTATAAATGTAATTAGTGGATTAATATGTAAACCCTTTACCTTAATTATTTGAACCAAGTTCATGATATAATAAAAATGAGGGGTAGAGTCAAAAAGAGTTAGATAAAGTAAGAACAAAAAATGGTGGTCATAGCGCACAGCAGGCGATCCAATCAAAATGCGTTTTCCTGCTGTGCGGATGTAAGATTTTAGAATATAAAGATGATAATAATTATTCTTACCAAAATAAAATCCAATCTTGCAACTTTTCTTTCCTTGTTTGCTCAGGTTCTTCAAGGCTTGGTGTCCAAGTCAACTCCGTGCTGCAGAGGACAAGCTACTCGACGTATTCATAGAGAAAAATAAATGGAATATTTCGTACCGTGAAGGAGCTAGCTACTTGTTCTTGTTATAATATTTCTCATTACTAATTGTCGATGCAGCTTCAGTTCCCAAGTTTTGGAATGTTTCGTGTCTGTTCACTTGTGTTCGTCGTTTCTTGTTATCTGTTACTTGGTTCATGGGCTGACGAAGAAGAGAGATTCAACCCAAGATGCCCACCTTTTGAGTGTGGAGTTCTTGGCGGTATAGGCTTCCCCTTCTCCAATAAAACGAATCCGGAATGTGGGTTGTCGTTGATATTAGACAACTGCTCCGAACCACTTCCGTGTATTCAATTTGGGAAGGAGGGGCCACGGTTGTTTGTCTCAAGCATCTCTCCGGATAATACTCTGAGGCTTCAAGATAATCAATCATTTGAAACGCCTCGAAGTAGCTGTAATTCCTTAAAAAACTTGAACATCCCCATCTCTCCGTTTATCTCTGTTAAAGAGTTCGAACAAATCCAGTTCACATGTCCGTCTAATGCTACCGTACCCAAAGATTTCGATTTAAGTTGCAATGACACCCAACAGTCCATTGTCTACCGAAAGGACCCGAAAAATAGACAAATTCCTAGCAAGTGTTCACTTATTGAGTTCCGGATGATCAAGACAAAAGAGAATATCAAGTTCCATAACTTATATGCTGGTTGGTTCCAACTTCAGGTGAAGGTAACGAGAGAATGTCGTGACTGTGATCAGAGAGGAGGCCAATGCCAGTTTGACGACAAGGGAGAATTTCTATGTGCAAACGAAATAACAAGTACAATTTCATGTGTTTGTTTTCTTTTATGCTCTCTTGTTAACATGTAATTTGGATGATGTAGATCACTGTTGTTCTCGTTTTGTGAACTAACCATGGTATCTGTAACTGCTAACTATGGATGCAGGGGACGGAAAACCACAGGTGAATCTAGGCCTGACACTGGGTATGTGCCTCTTCAATCAAATTTTATAAATATGAATATTTCCAATTTAGGAAGTTTTCACTGTTAAGTCACTCCATTTTTCAACTTTTCTGGGTTGTGGACTCAAATACGTTAACGAATTTCTCAATAATCAATACAAATCACTTCGCTGAATTTGCTTCTCTTTCTCTGTAACCTTAAATAAAAAGAAATTCGACAAGCTGCAGTTTGCTGCCCAAAAGCTTGCTTAGCTCTTTTTTTTTTTTTTTTTAATTAGGTATTGGCATTGGAGTATTAACCGTCCTGATTGCGCTTTTCTCCATCTGTACTATTCGGCGTTACAAGAAACCAAAATATACTTCTCCAAGCTTCAACTCAAGATTCAATTTTTCTGACCCTTCCTCAAAATCAGAGCTGGGTGTACGGTGTGGCTACTATGGGATCCCCGTCTTCCCTTACAGTGAACTTGCAAAAGCCACTAATAATTTTAATGATGAGAAGGAACTTGGAGACGGAGGCTTTGGAACCGTATACTATGGTAAGAAAATAAGCTTTGTATTCTTTCTCATCATTAAATGACCAATTGCTAGTGAAAAGAAGAAGACATTTGGTAGTCTTAATTGCTTGTTAAATAACCAATTTGATCCTTTGCAATCAGCCAAACTAAAAGACGGACGGGAAGTGGCTGTCAAGCGCCTCTACGAGCACAACTGCAGAAGGGTTGAACAGTTTATGAATGAAATTGAAATCCTCACACGTTTGCGCCACAAAAATCTCGTTTCCCTTTATGGCTGCACTTCACGTCACAGCCAGCAGGGTCTCCTCCTCGTCTATGAATACATTCCCAATGGAACTGTTGCTGATCATCTTCGTGGTGCCAGAGGAAAGCCTGGTTCACTATCATGGCCTACTCGTATGAAAATTGCATTAGAAACAGCTAATGCATTGGCTTACCTCCACGCTTGTGAGATCATACACCGTGATGTGAAAACTAACAACATTCTTCTTGACAGCAACTTCTCTGTTAAAGTTGCCGATTTTGGGCTTTCCCGATTGTTCCCTACTGACGTTACTCATGTCTCAACCGCTCCGCAAGGAAGTCCAGGTTATGTTGATCCTGAATATCATCAGTGTTATCAGCTAACTGATAAGAGCGATGTGTACAGCTTTGGAGTTGTCCTTATTGAGCTAATATCATCAATGCCTGCTGTTGATATGACTAGACATAGAGATGAGATTAATTTAGCTAACTTAGCAATAAACAGAATTCAAAACTGTGCAATTGAAGAGTTGATCGACCCAAGTCTTGGATATCAGTCGGATGAAGAAGTTAGAAGGATGACAACTTCAGTTGCAGAGTTGGCTTTTCTATGTTTGCAACACCGTAAGGAAATGAGACCTCCCATGGAAGTGGTTTTGGAAGAACTGAAGAGAACTGAAATTGGAGAGTGCAAGTTGAAGATTCTAAACAAAGAGCAGGATGATAATGATGGTTTGAAGAGAATGCAGCAAACGGAATCACCACCAGATGGTGATGAGGCTTCATTGTTGAAGAAAATCCAGAAAATCCGGCTGCCCTCTTCACCTGTATCAGTGACAACAAAATGGGTTAGTAGTGACACTACATCTAATGCCAGTTGTTAAAAGGGTTCTCATTGCCTGATTCGCAAGGTGGATAATAACAAATTTGGTTTAACGAGCGTCTGCTTTCTTGTTTTTTGGTGTTGTTCACAGAAGGATATAAGGGTTGGTTAAAGTAAGATGTAGTATATATAGTCAATGGAGCTCCTTCTTGTACTTCTTTTAACGCTCCTGGCATGTTTTAGGAGTTCTCATGTTTTGGAATTGCTTCCAAATCATGCCCACTTTTGAAATGTTCCTCGTCATTGTATGCAAGTGTTCTGTTATTTGCACATCCATCCTCTTTTTCTATGCTTCAATCGGAACCGATATAATTAGTAGTTTACTAGTTTGCAAAGGGGAAAAAAAAATGACAGCAATTTGTTAGTGGCTACGTCTTGTGATATGAGTTAACATAGAATTTATATCTAAAGAGAAATCTTAATTCACTTTATTTTGGACATGTTACCTTATTGTTTATGCTTTACAAACAATTGCAGTGTCTCGGGCCTCGGAATTAGAAGCTATGGTCGTCCTTCTCAGCCATCATACCTGCAGAATAATTGTTCTCCTTTTTCTAGATTCAAATATAACACCACCAAGTATTGATCATATAGATCTCATTTAAGTTTGATCAAACAAGAAATGGCAATGGAACTTTTTTAAGCGCTCTTACTCAGTCTCCCTTTCTTGTATGAGCATGTATCCACGTCTTGATCATAATTTAATAGAAGTATTATAGAGATATGTCAATTAATAAAAGTTTTATAAATACATGTCAACGCAAGAAAAGGATTATAAAAATGAGAGTATTGCTTACATTTCTTCAATTTTACTTGTTTCATAGTTGAAAACAATATTTATGCCGTGCTAAGTCATCAAATTTTATTCTAATATTTTTATCTAAAACTATTTAAGAACAAAATATTAAAGAAAAAGTACCTGGATACACTATAATATATTTTTAATACGATTTGTATATACGATACAAACTCTTATATAAGGCAGATCAATAGAAGAGTAATATTACGTATATAAATTATTTTAGACAAAGTAATTGTCTAATATTTTATTTTTCTTTAACATGAGCAAGATTGATGCTCTAGTGGATGGGCCAGAAAAGCTCAATTCGGAACTCTGGACCATATTGCTATAGGTCCACAAATAGACTCGTACACTGCATAACGCACATGAAATCAAAGTTGAATGGCTAATGTTGAATTTTCAATGCACTTAAACGCCATGGCAAGAAGGGAAACTCTTTAGTCACTCTAAGATTTGATTTAGTCATTGAGAGAATTATCTTGGAAAATGAACCGCACCAGCACCAATCTCTCTTTAATCACTTTTTCCAATTCCATTCAAAGCAACAACTCCAACTTTTGAATATCTTCTCGAAAGAGCAAAAGACAGAATTCTATTTAGATCCTTTCTCTCTTTTACAAGCAAAACAACACACGCTTAAGCTGCTTTATATACATCAAACGCAATTATCGTTTACCATTATCATCAGAACATTCAAATTTCAGGTCCTGAACTCACTAGGTAGAGACTGGAGAGAGTTTCAGAGGAAAACCTGAGAAGTATATGGCAGCGTTGCAGAAGTTCAAGACCCTAGCAACACAATGTGGGGTCGCTCAGAGCCCGACAAGGAGCCCCAGGACGAGCCCGCTTGTACAACTTCCTCGTAAGAAGACCTCCCTGCGAATGCTGCTGACTCGGAACACCAGCCGCCGGGGACCAAAGCAATTGCCAAGTCAACAAGAGATTGTCGTGGATGACATGCATGAGAAGAGGAGAGACAGAGACTTGATAGGTCAGAGTCACACTTTGAAGGATCTGTTTGTGTCTTCATCTACTTTCGGAGATGACAACGTCGGAAATGAGGAAGCAGTTGATGAGAGGATTAGAGACAAGAGTGAAGTTCTGGGTACCAGGAAGTTGCATGGGTTGGGAGGTGAACCGGGCTTGTCTAGACCGGTTTGGCTTGGGTTTAGGCATAGGATGCTTCTGAGGAAAGCTTGGAGACCTATGCTAGTTACTATTCCCGAGTAATCTCCAATTTTTGGGCTTTGATCGATGTGTATTAAATGGTTCTTACAATGGTTTAACCTCTGTTAAAATTTTTGTACTCTAGCATCTTGCTTAAGGTGAAATTTGTAATATGAAAACATGAATCCATGACATGTTATAAATTGGAAATTGCTCTGTCACAAATTAACTGTTATCTTATTGCCAATCCTGAGTTGGTCCGTTTTGTATTATAAATCGACTTCCTTTGTTTTAAGTTTTGCTTGGGAATAGAGTAAATTAGCTAATCAATTGAACCTTGTTAAACAAAACTTGTTGATAATAATGACATGTAAAGTATTTCGGATGCTTTATTTTACTCGAATGCGAATGCATTGTAATCTTTCAGAGTGTTAACGAATGAAGAAGAATGAATCATGAATGATGGTTTGAAGCCTGTGCTTTCCGGCCTTGCCTGATATATCGAAAGGAGGTTTGTTGTCACCAGGGATGGGGATGTTTGGATCCTTTTCTTTCTTCTAGTGGGAGGTTCAAAGGTGCCTCGGACTGGGACTTGTTTTACAGGGGACCACTGAAAAACATGAATCATGATAAAGCGAGAAGTTCAACCTCCCAGGAAAAGCCACGGATAAAGCAAGCAACACCTTTGGTTGGCATTTGAATGAAATGGAAAAGCATCACAACTGTAAGAGTTGCAGTGCTTGATGGTTGATAATGCGTTCTTTCCGTCTTCAAACCATGAAATATTTGCATCTATTTCTGCTAAAACGAAGCCAATTTTCTCGAGAAAAGTTTCTACTAGTTACATCCGCACTTTTCTTATCACATTAGTTGAAAATATTGTAGCTAATCTAGCAGGCTTCGTTTATTAGAGGAAATTCCAGTTCTGCAAGGCAAGAACCACATATCCTTTATCCTGGCATATTCCCCACTTTAATTGCTTTCCACAACCCTAAAATGTTATTGTTAGTTCAATCCAACATATCATTCCACCATCCATGTCACTTCCCCTAAACGAAAGAAAAAGGAAAAATCAAATCGATGGCTGAGACCGAAAAAAAAAAAATTCCACTGTCCTGAGGGAAGAAGATATTTGAGAAAACGAAAGAATGAGCCATGGCTTAAAATACTTGGAAATCTTGTACATCCCGAAAGGCAAGAAAATGAACTACTGCACAATTGATGACAATAAAGCTAATTAAGACAAGGGAAAAAATAAACTGACTTTTTATTCAACATACAGTTGATTTATGCAGTTAAATTTTGCGGAAAATCTCCCCAGCAGGGAAATAAGTTGGAAAAGAACAAAAAAGAATCAATGTCTTGCCATAGGAATTGAGGGAGTAATCTTATTCGATTGGATTTGTGATTGCCGCAAAATGCTGTTGCCATCCTCATCCCCAGCTCCCCTGTTTTGCTGCTGAGGCTGCTGGACATTTCCATCAGATTTAGGGTGGGTCTGTGAATGGTTTGTGTCTGGAGGTAACAACCGATGCAGGAACCTCTGTATCATCTCATAACTGGTAAATGTAATAACAGCAGATGGTGTTGTTCGCAATAGATTTGTTGCACAGCCACGGTAGAAACCAGGGAGACCTTCCTTTTGGAACACCTTCTTGATGCAATCAACAACACCTGCATACTGTACACCTGCCTTTCTGTTCTGCCCTTGCTCTTGAAGCCTTGAACGGATAACCTAATTATATGAATTTAGACATCAGGAGCAGGAGGAAAGAAGATATAATTGAATATGCACCACAGATGGAGAGAGATACTAGGAGATAGGCCCCCACTGCAAGCAGAATGTAAAGAGAGCCTAGCCAAACATACCTCATGGGGGTAAGTCATTACAGACGCAAATACTTTTGATACTGAAGAGGCAATCGCAACACTTCCTGGGCTTAGGTTAACGACATCTGTATTATCTGATAACTTCAAATTGAGATGATTAGCAAACCAAAATATTAAAAATCAGAAGATGTACTCATATCTTCAACCAGGAAAAGAATGAGAGAAAACAGTGATCATATTACCCTTTTTAGCCATATAAGACTTTATTCTCTCGTATGCGGGAAACTGAATAGCAACATGACTAATTCCAGCCAATGAAGGCAGAATGCCACTGTTTTACAAAGAAAATAGAATTAATACGCCAAAAGTATTGAAAGGGAAAGCAAGGAGAAAATAAAAAAGTGAAACGAAAATAATAATTGTTGTTGTTGTCATCATCAAACTAGAACTGTAGCAATGAAGTTCGAGAATTGTTTCAAGCAGCCTAGATCTTAATAAGTTATATCCAGTTGCTGTAAAAACAAAGAATGACTTGATAGCTGCATCAAGTACCATAGTCTAACTGACCTATACAACCCACGAATGCCTTCTTCATGTGTAATCCTTCTCAAAGCAGAAAGTATGCTTTTGTAGGGGACCACACCCGGCCTCATTCCTTGCGTCTAAAAAAGGATGAAAAAAATACATGAATGTCCAAGATAGGACAAAACTAATGCGATAAATGTGAAATGTTAGATGCATCTTATATAAACATAATAACTATTAAAATCTTTATTGAAATAGCATATTAAGAATTTCAATGTATCCAAAGCAACGAGATTTTGAACTGGGTTTCCTACAATATAATCGTGGAGTATTTCCTTGCTAGATGGGCAGTTTTTAAGACTGCTTGGGGTAATCAGACATTTTTCATCAATTCAATGTCATTTTCCCTTCTCATAGCTCAGGTTGTAATTTGAAGGTTCTGTACAATGAATCCATCAGTCACAGGAAGTCAACGTGATGTCCCCAAGGCTTCATTAAAGCAGGCATGGAGAAAATAAAATCACCAGCATATATGCACTGAACATCAAGTAAATTTATCAGACAATATTGTGCGCGGATTCAGATAGACTAGACTTTTAGGACTTTATCCAGAACACCTAAGCAAGTATTCTTAATCTCCACTCATCAAATTTCAGTGAAGATTCACGGACTCAAAGGGAGGGATGATCTATAAGAGTTGTGAATGTTCAATAAATTATATGTAATCTATATTTAAACACCCCCACTTTGAAATGTTCTACAGATATGATTCCATCTTGCATCTAAATGTTATTCTGCAAGGATAAACATAGTCAGTTTCAAACTATCTTCAATTACTATCTCCTTTGAATAGCTTAATGTCACCATACTGAATTATGCATTAAATAAAACGGTGATTCTTTGAAGTTGCCTTAAGTTATATGACTCTTTGATGAGGAACGAGGTTCCTTAAATTAAAAGAAAGAGAGGGAGATGTAAACTGAAAAAATGGGAGAAAATAATAGAAGAAATCATGGGAGAAGTAGAGTAAAATTGAGAGAAAAAAATACCCTTTTTACTAAAAGATCAAAAATCTATATTCAACAACCTAAGAAATAAAATAACTAATGACACGTATTTATAGTGTCAACAAACATAACTTGACTAAGAAATAGAATATATTAGGAAATAGAATCTAATCCCAACTATACCACAAAATACTAAAAAAAAAATTCCTAAATGAAATAGGAAAATAACTTAAACTAGGATTACTTCTAACTTAGGAAGTCAAAATGCCTAATTTATTAAAATCTACGAAAAATAACTTAAATTAGGATTACTTCTAATTTAGGAAGTCAAAATCCCTAATTTATTAAAATCTACGAAATCAAACAGAAAACCCTAGTTTTATTCCTAATTGTAATCTAATGGATCCTACATCACTCTTACTTTTTTCCAAATCTCACCTGGAAAATCCTATTTTTTATTTTTAAAAAAGATGGGCAATATATGAAGGGGAAAATTCTGATAACATGATATATATATATATATATATATATATATTAAAAAAAAAAAAAAGAAAATCTTGGCTCATTATTCTCGCAAAAACTGATATCATTTCAAATTTGCTTTCCTAGAATCTTACTCTTACACTCCAAAATCTATGCCTGCTTTCAACCATTCATTTGCAAGACATGGATCAGGGGTTTGATAATCCAAAATTTTATATATATATATATATATATCTTTACTAGATTCTGCAAGATTTCAGTGCAGAGAAAATTGTTCAGCTGCAACAAATAAAACATATTCTGATATCTATAAGCAAGAACAACTATTTAATAAAGGTCTTATAGAAAGCTAAACTTAACCTTAGGTTTAGAAATAACAAGTAATCTAATCATGCAACCAAGTATTACATAAGGCACAACTAATAATTTCCTGGTTTAAATAAATTGACACATAAACATTTTTAAAAAAAAAAAAAAACTCACTAACTTGAAGTCTGGTCTTAACAACCCACAACGGATTTGTTGTGATGGCTGTGGCAGCTCCAGCCCCAGCAGCAGCTATCATATTTTCACCAACTGTGAGTTGATTACCATTATCCCCTACAATATGACAATATAAAATGTCAATCAAAAATTAAACCAACCCACCAAATTATATTCAACAATCATGGAAAACAATAACTAAAGTTGAACAGTAGAACAACATGTCCCAAAATTGAAAAGAATCGCCAATAAACATATCTCAAGCAGATAACAATGGAAAGACAAACCATGTGAATGGAGAAGGTCTTTTAGCCGCTCATAAACTGTGAAGTATACCTACATATACAATGAGCAATCCTGTCACTTCTCAAAATATTAAGACACATGAATAGGTATTTCATGTATTGCTAAGAGATAATATATATATATATATATATATATATATATATATATATATATATATATATATATATATATATGTATATGTATATGTATATGTGTGTGTGTATATATATATATATATATATATACACACACACACACATATACATATATATATACATATATATGTATGTATGTATGTATATGTATGTATGTATGTATGTATGTATGTATGTATATGTATGTATGTATGAGACTAATTAATTTAATTGGGGCAAGAAAGTTGATGCCCTGGACCTGAGATGGATTTTAGAAAGCAACAGTTAGTACAAATTCATGCCAGTGACAAACCCCAATTTGATAAAACAAAAGTTGACTCACAGTTATTCAGGTTGAGTGGGTCTTGGGAATTATTGTTTTAATAACCTTGTTAAACAAATTTCCCTGTCAACCTAATAATGCTAGAAAGTATAGGCAAAAAAAAAAAATCCAACATTCTAAAAAACACATTCCCCAGGAAGGCTAAAATTTATTAAGAAAATAGGCCTTAACCTTGCTTTTCATGAAGCAGAAAAAAATTGGGTGACAAAAGATCTCTTCAAACAAGCAGGCTTTTACAGACATCCCTTTTGTAAATAGATATTTAAAATATATGGCCAAACAAACTAATTTTAAGGGAATCAAATTTGATTAGTTCAAAATATATGACCAAGGAAGAAAAGGAAAGAATAAGGAAAGGTAGGGTAAGAAAGAGTTGGAAAGTCTTGCATGAGTCGTACATCATAGAACTGATCGCATTTTTTTCCCTACTGATTGAAAGAGGATCTTAGCAAAGTTCATAAAGGAAAAACTGGCAGAAAAAGTTAACAACTTTTAACAAGTTCTGTCGTTCAAAAATATAGTGTTTATTTTTTTGGGGGGAAACGAATCATCAAAAGAAGCACTCACTGCCCAATTTGGAAGTAATGCTAGTATTGTCGGTGAGAGACCACGATACATCCCCTTCAACCCTTCATTCTTTATTATGTTCTGCAGACTTGTAACAATGACACTACCTGAGTAAAGACAAAAAAAGAAGAGCACAAATAATTACCACTTCTAATAAGATGCATATCAACTACAAGCATCCATCATAACATCAAGAATTAATATTTCAATTGAAGTACCATCAATTATCCTCACAAGCAACCAAACAGAAACAGTTATCTTGATCAAATTCAAATTCAGTTTCAACTTTATGTGAAGTTCATCTGATACAACTTGAGCTCGTGATGGATACTTTTCTTCAGAAGCAAAAGAACCACATACGGCATTCATAAGAAGATAAAGCTATAAAATAAAAGCATAAAGATGAAGGAAAATAGGGTTTCAGTGCCAGCAATTTCTGCTACACAGCTCCTAGGTCACTTGCTATCTTAAAATAGTACAGCTGTTCTCCTGCACAAAACTCATGTGAAGAGTCCCTCATCTGCGTAAAATATGAGCAGAATCGCACTCCACTTATTCATTTTTACCAAGAAGCTAAAATGCATGAGTTGTTTTCATATTCATTACACTACTAATGATTACCTTGGATGCCGAGAAACAACTAACTACAGTTAAATGCATATACCAAACATTACACATTTCACAAATAGGCATGCATTACCATGTCCCTATGACTTTGTCAAGAGTTGTTCCATTTCACATCCCAGGTCCATATTGAGATTGCAAAATCATCTGCAAACACAATATGCTCCTCTCTTAAACCCAACCAGCTGGCGATAGCACCAGTTTGCTACTAGTTCATAGACTCCTGCTTGGAATAGCTCCCAAGATACAAAATTTGGGTAAAAGCCCACATGAAGACAACACAAATTAGGAAAGTTATGCCAACCCTTGACTTTCAATTTTGAAAACACTACTCATACAAATAAATTGCGAAGTACATTGAAACTGAAGAAATTGTCCAAGAATTAGAACCAGAATTGCTTGCAGTTGCACAACAAAAACTTACAAAACAATTTTAAAAAAAGGGTAAAAGTAAAAGGGTTTACAGAATCAACCTCTTCGACCGGACTGAACCCCTTCAGGAAGGCCATTAACTTGTAATCTCGTCTTGATCACATCCAACGGGCACACAAAAGTCGCCGCAATTGCACCTGAAAAACCCCCATAACAAAATGATGAAAATTCCTCATAAACCCTTAAATTGAACAAAAACAAAAACCCCATTAAAGAAAAGAAGCAGAAGCAGCAGCTAACCAGCAGATGCTCCGGCAACAGCGTGGCAGAGAAAGTCTCTGGTGTTGGGAGCATGGTACACATCCCCCCCTCCGGTCATATTCAACAATTCCAAAGCAGATCTACGTGTCTACGTTCTTTCAGTCTACTCATCTACGTAACATATAAGCAAATACATATTTATTTATATAAAAAAGAAAGCGAGGTTTGGATTTGTGTTTTTGAGTTTACAATTTGACTCATTCAGGCAAAGTTAGAATTAACTGAACAGATTTGTCTTGTTTGAACGGTTAGGGAGGGGAGGGTTTTGGAGTGTTGGACGGTCCCAGTGAGCGTGCAGAAACAAATTTCTCTGACGGTGCTTTGTATTGTGTGCTTAATGGTTATTATGCTGTGTTTTGTTGTTGTCGCGTAAACTTTGGTGTCCCACGACTGACGAGTTTTTGGTCTATCTCTTAGTTTGAGATTCCATAAATGGACAAGGGAAAGTCGCATTGACGCATACTTAGCTGATGATGTCACTATTCCTCCTGTAATGGGTTTACAAATACAGTCTTCAGAAATAACAACTTCTCATTCAATTCAAATGCCTGAACAAATGGGTTACTCTGCCCCAGTCCTTTTCACATAGAACCATTTTTTATCAAAACTAAATGCTCATTTGAAAAATAATCATACACTAAAAAGTTTTGAACGGTTTGATCATAATTCCACAAATCGACATTTCCTTTTACTGTCGGATCTTAAAGATTTGACAGATCGACAACTCTTCAATACAAAGGCCAATGATTTGAGAGATCAAAAAGAGTGTTTGAGCTATGGAGGGTTAGAGACCGATAATCAAAAGGAAAACCAAAAAAATGTTAATTCGTCAAATTGTTGATTATAATCTGACATCTAAATTTTTTTTTTCATTTTTCGTACCGCCTTAGTTTAGATATTTTAGCAATAACCCCTTCGTATGCCAACCTATGGCTCGACTCAATACTTTTTATGACAAACTAGGAAACACAAAATATGCAAAAATAAACAAATCAAATAGCAACTATTAGAGCTCTTTTAAGAAATAAAAAAATATATTTTTTATAGACTAAATGACTAATCAAATATTAAGCTATCTAGCATTGTATCAGGTTGTTGAATAATCTTACAGGTTTATTGATAAAAGTGTTAAACGGTCAAATTTTAAGAATTGAGGATGCATTTAGGTTATACTTATTTACATAATCAAAAAGATCGATCCTATAAATCTCTCTGCAGGTTATAGTTTTAAAAATCTCACATATATTCTCTCTTCGTTAATAAATGTTAAAAATTCTATTAAAAAAGTACAAATTTTCAAAATTGTCCATAGGTAACTATCAAAAATTTTAAAATAACAAAAATTAAAATCAAAAAACAAAAAATTATCATTAAAGACTTAAACTTTATAAGACAATTTTTTACGTGTAAATATTATAAATTTTTTATTATTTCAATATTTTAAGAAATGATTTTAATAAAAAAATTTTATTAAATTTTTTAATTTTATGTATCATTTATTAGGTAGTAATTTTTTTAAGATTCTTTAGGTGGTGTTTAATTTGAAGTCTATTAGTAAGTTTTAGATTTTATTTTTATTTTAAAATTTTGAATATTTTTTAATATTCAACTATCGATAATTTGAAAAAATTTATACTTTTTTAACAATTTTTAACGAATGTAAAATGAAAGTATATTAGATTTTCAGAATAAAAAATGATCATTCCATATTTCTACAAAACTTAAGAAAGGTATATGAGATTAACCCTAATTTTAAAAATAAAAAACTCATTTATAATTAAAATAATATCATAGTTTACTCCAACCTTTTAACTTAGTATCATGCATATAAGCATTTTATACTTTCGTTTGAATTTAATTCCTATATCTTAAAAAACTTATCAAAGACCGCTCTTTAATCCTTCGTTGGTAGATGACAACATTCTTCCGTCCAACTCATCTACATTTACTGAAATACCCTTGACCCCAATTTAAATGGTAGATGACATATTTTTCCGTCCAACTCATCGGCATTTACTGAAATACGCTTGACCCCAATTTAAATGCACATGTGTTTAATTATAATATTAAATTAGAGCTGAAATGACGTTTTTACCAATAAAGTATTAAGAAAAAAAGGGTTATAATAGTGGAACTACTGAACGTAGCCTGAAAAATAACCAAAAAACCAAAGCACTGGTTTCTAATCCTAAGAAGAAACGGCGTCGTCTCCAAGTCTGTGATCAGCCATGGCAAAGTAGGAAACGGAGCAGCGGCAACAGAAGCGCGAGACGAGCTAGCTGGCAAAGTCATTGAACGATCTCTTCACCAGCATCTCCACCATGGTGAAATCTGAGCTTTAGGTCAGATCTCAATTCAACCCCAAACAAATTTTCATAAAAAGAGAAAAAAATTCACAAAAAACCCTAGAAAAAGTTGTCTATTGGTGGATGTATGCAGCGGACGAACAACAAGCTCGGACTCCCGGAGAAAATGAATCTGAGAGTGGCAGAAGGGTACAAAGGGTTTGGGTGAAACCCTTTTGTCGAGTTTGGGTGAATCGATGGCGTGTCGCGAAGAGAAGCTGGAGATACCGTTAGATGAAAGAGAAGCGAAAAATTACGGTACAGTAGCCGGCACAGTTACTGTTTATGCGTATAGAGACGTGAACGAACGAATAAAAATTGTATATAAAAAAGTGTATAAAAATCGTAAATAGAAAATATATATAAATTATAAATACGATTTTTTTCAGTTAAAGTACGATTTTTAAAAATATATTTATGATTTTTATATGTTATAGTATAACGATTGTATCAATATATTTATTGTATTGTAGCACGACTGGAAGAAAAGCTATGGTTGCTTTTAAATGAGAGAGGAAATGAAAATAAGTGAAAGCATTTCTTTTTGTGGTTCTCTTTTTAGTGTTTCTAGAAACAAATTATAATCTGTTGTGTATTTTTTTTTTGTTTCGTATGTTTTTGTTTTCAAAATAATTTCGAAAACGAGATTATGTTCTTTTTTATTTTCAAATCTTATTTTCTGTGTTGTATATTTTTTTATGTAATTTATATTCAATCTTAATCACATATTCTTTTCAAAATTTAAAATAATTCAAAATTAACTACATATTCCTAAATTCAGTTGAAAACAAAAATATTGGATTTATAAAAGAACACGATGAATTTTTATGATTTAGAGAATGTATTTAAGTAAAGGATATGCGTTTAGAAATGAATTCGTAAAATGTAAAATTGAAAATAGTTTTAAGAATACGTGTTTGGAAATGAATTCGTGAGCTGAAATTTTGAAAACAAAAATAAGATATGTGTTTGAAAATGAATTGTTGATATAAAATGAAGAGAGAAGATGAAAATAGAAGATGAAATCAGAGAGAGAAGAGTTAGGAATGGATGAATTTAAACTCTAAAAATGTTAAAAACAATGTTTTGTGAAAACATATTACAAAAACAGAAAAAAAACACATTTTGCAAGAATTTTATACTCTAAAAATAGGAAACAGTTTTTAGAAAACAAGAAACAAGCGTTTCTTTTCGTGGTTCTGTTTTTGGTGTTTCTAGAAACAAATTATAATCTCTTGTGCGTTCTTTTTTTGTTTAATGTGTTTTTGTTTCCAAAATGATTTAAAAAATAAATTTTTATGATTTAGAGAACGTATTTTAAGTAAAAGATATGCGTTTAGAAATAAATTTGTAAAATATAAATTTAAAAATAGTTTTAAGAATGTGTTTGAAAATGAATTTTTGAGCTGAAATTTTGAAAACAAAAATAAGATATGTGTTTGAAAATGAATTGGTGATATAAAATGGAAAGAGAAGATGAAAATAGAAGATAAAAACAGAGAGAGAAGAGTTAGGAATGGATGAATTTAAACTCTGAAAATATTAAAAATAATGTTTTGTGAAAATATATTATAATAACAGAAAAAAATATTTTTTGTAAGAATTCTGTATTATGAAAATAGGAAACAATTTTTAAAAAACAAGAAAGAAGAAAAGGGAATTTCTAATTGTTTTCATTAGATTTGTCTAAGGGAAGGAAAACAGTGGACGGAGAAACAGAGAGTCAAATGTTAGGCCGACTGGGACGTGAAACGAAAGAGGGTACTTCAACCATTTTTTTATTTTTGACTCCTCTTTGTGTACTGCTGACCTTGCTATGTAAAATAACTAATCTAGCCCTCTAAATTTAACTTATTTATAATCATTTAACAGTAAAAACAACAAAAAGGCGATGAGTTTTTCGAAATATAAGAATTAAATTTAGGTAAAAATGTGAAAAATTCATCTATATAAAATAAAGCCAAAAGTAAAATAGTTAATGACATTAGCCCTTTAGCCAATTTGACGCGCTGGACCATGTGATCGACCAAAAAAAGAAACGGATAGCATGCATAGGCTAACGTGAAAAAGAGTTTTGTGATTTAAATCCCATCAAAGCTCTTTTTAAACCATTTTTTCTAATATATTTTAGATAATTCTAAATTTATCCCTTTCTTCTATACTTATTTATAATAAAGTATATTATTTTCCTCCTTTTTTATATTTGTTTTTCTTTGATCTTCTTAAAAGTAAGAGATCTAAGAAATCAATTTCTTGTTTTTAATGATAAATTAAATTTAAATCATTTCATAGTAATTATCTCGTAAATTGCTTCTCATTTAATCCAAATGCCCAACTTGTGATTTGAATTCTATTGAAAGTAGATACAGCAGCGATAACTTTCAAATAGAAACCTGCATAAAGTCATGATATGAATTCAAAACAGTGATCAAAATACTTAAATGAGGATAAAGAAAACAAAAAGCTATTTATTGAAGAGGCTTTGCGCAATTGCACTTGAAATAGGATGAATGAAAATCCGAAAGAGTGAGTTCGGGCTTCCCATGAATGGTTACTCAATTAGTTATTTAATTAATTATAAATTAATTGGTAAAACTTTTTCATAATATTACGACTCTATTAAGTTATTCGATGAATTTTAAAGAGAAGCACAAAAAACAAGGAATAAAAAGAATTTTACTGTTATCTAAACAAACATTACTTAAAAAAGATATTTTAAATAAAGATAATTTTAAAATTATGATATATCTATTTCAAAATGGGCTTAAAAAGAAAATTTATAAGGCCTGAATAACAATACGCTCTGAAAACTTATAGCTTGGGCCGAATAAGTAGTTCCGCATCACTAATATCCGCACCATTGGCCGTTCTTAGGCCTGTGAGGAACAAGTTGAGCCTGGTAAACCCAAGAAACTGGGCTAATGGAAGTTAATCTAAGACAGACTGGCCCTAAAATTATGGTGACTGGACCTGATGTCCATGGGCCGCGCATGGCAGGAAGGGACAACTTGGTCCTGCTAAGACAAATTAAATTATGATTCCTCGACGAGAATTGAGACACCTATTCTGTCGCTTGATATGATCGGAAAATAAGTCTTATGAGTAATAAAAGATCATGAGTTTCAATAATCTTCATTTAAGGGATCCTTCATCTGGATTTAAGTTTGACTTGTTACGAGTAAAGGAAGAGTATAAAATAAGCAACAAGTAAATATGTTTATTTGATATTCAAAATTGGGATATGCCATTTACCCCCTTATACATTGGCCCCTGATTTTTTAAATCCGACATTAAATTAAACAAAGCAGGGATATTATTAAAAATAAAATTAATGGAATAAAAATAATTAAAAAATAAGGCTGAAAATAATAATAATAATTAAAAACAATAATAATGATAAGTGTCTATCTCCATGTTTCTTTGCTATATTCATTGGTATTTTTATGTTTTTGTGTGGTTTTGATATTTGTAGGAGTTTTGGAGCAACTTGCACAAAAATGGAGTAAAACCCTTCATTTTCACCTCTGCTAGTCAGTGATCTTCTCGGATTTAATTGTATTGATATACAATGGAACCCGATGACATGTTATATACCGTTGGAAAGCTCTCGAAGTCTATTTTCTGGAGAAATTTACGGTTTATAAATCCATTCAGTGTACCAAAAGTTGTAATCAAAACAGTGTGAGAAGTATAGAAATGTAATTCCACAAATCACTGTAGCATGTATAATACGGGACACTGTAGCAGGTTACTGTAGCAGAGTATTTAAACACATTTTAGGGTTTTATTTTGATAACTTGAAGAGGGAAGAACGTGGTGGAGGCTGCAGCTCTGGAATTCTTTCATCTCCTGGAGTTCTTGAAGGAGAAAAGAAGCTTGGAAAGAGGAAGAACTACAATCCAAATAGAATTACATCAAATTTGCTAAGTTTTCTCTTCCCTTTCATTTTCTGGAATGTCTCCATGTTGTATTGTATTTACCACGTTCTTAAACATGTGTAACTGAATCTGAATTGGTTGAGGGTGATTTCAAAGCCCCTGATATGGTTTTTGTAAGTTGATTGTGTAAGGAATTGTTATCCAATTCTCTAATTGAAGTTGCTTGTATTTTCCCATATTAATGCTTATGATTGCTTGCTGGATTGTATTTGAATGGCCAACTGAATATAATCTGGTTGTGTCTATTGCTAGACTAGAAATCTTGATCCGTAATTGTCTTTAATTTCTAATCCTTAGTAGCAAAATTGTGATCAGAGATTGCAATTGGAGAATACAACCTAAGTTAAATAATCCGAGCTTGTGTGTTTATTGCTTAGATCAACCTATCTTTCTTATCGTAATGCATCCATTGAATTAAATTTAGAGAGCTTGTTCTAGGTTGTTTAATGGATAGAGATTAAATAAAGAGCCTGTTTTATTTAACAACAAAGTAAGGAAAGATTTGGATAGCAGAGCTTGTTGTTATCTACGGTTGATAATTTCAATTGTGTAATTGGATGACAATTCTACAATTAATTCGCAAATCCATATCTTGTGGTAGAGAAGGATCCCTTAACCAGGTTTTTCTCATTGATTTTTCAATTTGTTTAAATATGCATTGCGTTATTCTTTACTTGCATTAATATTTCATCTAGTTAATCAATCAACAAAACCCCCCTCATTTAGTTTATTGTTGCTTTCGAATAACAATTTTAATTAGAATCAATCCTCGTGGAAACGATATCTTACTCATCACTTTATTACTTGTGCGACTAGTATACTTGCTAGTTTCGGACGCATCAAATAATAATTAAAATATTTAAAATTTTATTGAATAAATAATAAAATGTAAAGTAGAACTAAATTGAACCCACCCCTTTACATCTTCAACTGAGACCCAACACCACCTGAACTTTCTTCTTTCATCATCCTCTTTTTCATCTCTTCCCAAGCCACAAATCGTCTTCCTCACAACTCAACAGTCACTACATAAAGAACTCATCACACCCTGAATTGTACCCATTTTTTTCCAAGATCAGAGCTTTAATTAACAGACGCAAATTGGATGTCAACCACCATCTTCACTCACCATTTTTCAAAAGAACGGAATTGGAAAGAGGATCCAGAGAAGCTTTGACGACAAACTGAGGAGCTCTGGTGAGAGTAATTTCGCCAATGAAGAGAAGGGAACAGCGATGGTGGTGTGGGTGATTGGAAAGGGGAAGATCTACTAGGGAGGCACAAGGGAGAGGTGGCAACGAGCTCTGGTAGAGGAGAGAGAGCAGGAATCGATTGCAAGAGCAATTTTGCCAATGAAGAGGAGGAAACGGTGACGGTGGTGTGGAGGAAAAGATCTGATGAGGCACTAGGGAGAGGTTATGGAGATTGTTGGTAGAGAAGAGAGAGAAGGAGGAGGAGGAAGAAAGGAGGGTAAGGGTGTCTGAGTGATTTTGAAAAAGTGGGTGGGGGTGTTTGTATTTATATAAGGACATTTTGATGAATAGTATATGGGCAAATATCGCAGACTACCCCAACCTTTTGCTTTAATTTTGCGCATATTCACTATTTACCATTTTTATTACCGTCTATCCCTCACTTTTTGTTCCGTTATCCTATAGCACCCTTTTGTTAAGATTTCTATTAAATTAATGTAATTATGTTGAATATTGAGGGGTATAATAATTATTTTGATATAATTTTCAACAATAAATAAAATCACTTCCATAAAACTCTCTTCTGTCACCTGTCATCCAAATCACCTCTCTGCCTCCTCCTCTCATCTCATCCCACCTCCTCCTTCCCCTCCTCCTTCCCCTCCTCCACCACAACCGCATCGCCTCCGCTTCCTCCTCTACCACCATATCCACCCCCCTCCTCTCCTCCTCTTCTGCCGCCCTTATCATCTTCTTCACCCTCTCCTTCTTCCTCTCCTCACTCTCTTGTACAGATTTCAGATTTTAAAAACTAATCAATAATACACCAACCAACAACAATATAACCAAAATTCAAATCGTGATCGAGATGGGTTCATAGTGGTGATCGGGATTGGTTTAGAGGGTTCATAGGCGACGATCAAGATGGGTTTGGAAATTTTAATTAGTTTAAATACTTATATTATTGAATTGATGTTAATTTGTTGGTTTAGATTCAATGAACTGGAGTTTGTGGGGCTTTTCTTGTTCTTTTTATGTTTCATATATTAGGGTGGGTTTGTTGTGTAGATATGGTGCTAAAGTGTCGGTGAACTGAGGCTTTGGTCTTTATTTATTTTTTCCATTTTTATGTTTGATTGGTTATGTTGTGTAAGGGATGGTAGCAGAGATGGTGGTGTTGCTATGTAAGGGATGGTGGCAAGCTTGTTAATTGCGTTGCCAAGCTTGTTAACAGACTTTGCAAATAATCAATTTTGCAAAGTTGCCTCCATGTGTCATCACAAATACATAAGACTTCAAACAAACCAAGAAGTCAATAGCAGCTAAGCTTGTTACAAAACAGTGGCTAATTTTTTTTTTTTTGTTTTTCTATTGTATAAATCTCTTTTTCTGAACTATTTGTATTTATTATGCTAATTAATTAGAAATATTTCTAATAAATATTTTGTTCTTAAAGCACTAGGTTTTATTTCGATAAATTTTGAGGGGTTTTGTTTTATTTGCTTTGTTAGTTTTTTGTTTTTTTGATCAATTTTGGGACAAAAGAAACAGTTTTCAAGTCAAGAAAAATTTTTTTATCTTTACAAGCTTGTTATTGAATTTTGCATTTGTTTTTTAAAATACTGTTGGTGTGGTTAGTTAGGTAATTA
The DNA here is from genome assembly GCA_013180625.2 of Boswellia sacra. Lineage (NCBI taxonomy): Eukaryota > Viridiplantae > Streptophyta > Magnoliopsida > Sapindales > Burseraceae > Boswellia > Boswellia sacra. The sequence goes on along the minus strand of SNVD02009397.1, from coordinate 187,799 downwards.
CGTTGCAAATGGATGGAAAAGTACACCTTGTTAACAGAAATTTTATCAGAATGGTGCTATAGAAAGACGGAACAAAGAGTGAGGGGTAGACGGCAATAAAAAATGGTAAACAGTGAATATGCACGGAATTAAAGCAAAAGGTAGGGGTAGTCTATGATATTTGTCCAATAGCATATATTATCCTCTCTCTCCCCTTTTTCCGTTTAATTTAATGTCGAAATTCAAATATCAGCGGACAATATGCAATTCAAAACATGCACGGGAATTCTATTTTTTGCTTGACCTCAAGGGGGTAAATGTAATATCCCATTCGAAATTTTGTGCTGAGAATGGTTCCAAGAGTCTCACAAACGCACCAGGATGATATTAGCCTAGAGGGATTGTATATTTGATATGTACAACGCAATTTTATATGCCTTGATCATCTATATTCAATATTATGATTGTACCAACAGATTGGCCTGACGATTTATTGTTGAGTTAGATGCTACAAGATTATGCTTTGACAAGCATGTATGAGCGTTTTCCAAAGGGTAAAATTACTAAAATACAAGAGGTACATTTTGCTCAGTTGAAGGGTGACAGGGTTAAATTGATTTGACTCGACAACCAAAAATGTTTATCGATCATCTTCAATCCAGAATGCATCACAAACAAGTTTGTCTTCTATTGGGAACCTGTACGTGGGGTTCCGTCAGCCTTGTTTCTTATGTGTAAACAAGATACCCGTAACATTTTTGTGACTTGCGATGCTTTTGAGCACGGTCAGTTAGGAAGAGCGAATGGCTTTCAATTCACAGTTTGGTGGGTTGGTTTGGGTTGGGCTGGGTTGGGCTGCACCAGAGCCTGCAAACATCCTAGCTGGAACTCTTCTTGGCTAAATCTTCGGTGCATCCGCTGCACCGAAGTTCCTCTCACTCTTCTTGGAGCACGTTCTTGACCAGGATCTGATATCTTGCCTGGAGGTCCCAGGCTGGTAAGTAGTGGTTGATTTTCCCTAAATTTCTGTAGCAAATAGTGCAGGCAAGTAGGACCCGGAAAGGCCTTTTCCACAGATATCTAGTTGCCAATACATTGCTTATGAACCACAATCTATGCAAATTGACTAATGAGTCGAAGATGACTACTAGATTGACATTCTAAAAGATAAATATAAATTATTTACTTGTAACACCAAGAGCCAAACAAAGAATATATTATCCGTTTTAGGCTTCGTGCATCATTTACTTTTACAGATTTGTTTCTGAGTACATAAACATCATTCATCCAAAGAGTATCTATTTAATCAAGGACTCCAAGCCTTTATAAACTAATCCAATACCTCATTTACTAGTAACATGTGATGTGAAAATACTATTAACACAAAATTGAATTTAAACAATAAGATTAAAGTTCTGAGAGTAAATGCCTTTCTGCTATAGTTAACATACAATTAAGATGTGTTAGCGATGTTCAAACTATTATGGGCCACATGATATGACGAGAGACACAGGTGAATCAATTGGTTCGGAATTAACAACATTATTGTATGATATAAAGGTATATTTGGTGCGCGATATTGTGTAATACTATTTTACTATATTGTATTAAATAGTGTAATACATGTGATTGATGCTAATTTAGCATGATATTAATTAATACAAAGTGTAACCCTTAGATGCATCAACATTGTATTAAATTATGTAGAGCTAATGCATGACATTAGCATTATATTGTATAGCACTAATAAAAAATGTCAAAATTATCTTTATAAAATTCTATATATCTAACAATACCTTTTAATTTTTAAAATTTTTAAAATAAATAAAGATTTATTTCATAGATAAATTATAAAATCAAATTTATTTAAAATTTATTTTCTAAAAATAAAGAAGGGATGATGGGAGTCACCACCCTCACTGAGTGACACTCGAGATCCACTGCCTCCGTTGGATCAATTAGCACCTAACATGTCACCATAAAGTCGAATTGTTTAATGGATTCAATGGGGACATTAGATTCAAAGTAATTTTTTTAACAATTAGCAACTATTCAATAAATTACTAAATAAATAATTTTATAAATAAACTAAAAATATATTTATACTTTGTATATCTTTTTTAAAAAAACTCTTAGTTTTTTTTTATAAATTAATACAATACATGAGTATACAAAATACTATATAATTTTGATATAATATTATTTTTAGTATTATATAATATTATATTATATAATATAATACTATACTATATTATACAATATCACGTAACAAATATATCACATTAGCGCAAGGCTTGAGCTGAGATAAACGATCTATAGGCATTTTCAAAAGCTGTGTATTATCCTCCAGCCACCACTTGTCTCTTGATCTGCATTGTGCAATTCATTATCTAACCGGCCCAACTCCAAGCTAGCAGCAGTAGATACACACGTTGACTTATTATATTTACCCCATTTTGCTATTATAATGGCAGCCGCAAAATTAGCTGCTTGCTCTCACACAAGGATTGTAGACTAATGGTTAAGAATTTATATTGAGGCAAAGTAATGTCAATGGGGATAAATAGTAGTTACAATTAATGCTATTTCATTTGTTTTACCCTAAAAAGTTAGACTCATGAAAAGAGTCAAAAAAATATATGGTTCATCACATCTTTGACATTTTGAATTGCTACTATCGATCCATTTGTTTCGACTTCTTCAAATTTATGAGAATAATATGGATAAGGTACACATCACCTGCTTTTATACTAATATGGATTCTACATGTGAATAAATCTTAGGGTAAATCTTAAAGGTCTCCAAAACTAGATATATAGCATTGGCAAGCTCCAAAGTGGTTTTAAAATTCATTGTATAATCTTTTCTTAAACGTGTGAAAATTTTTCAGAAATATCAACTAGGATTTTATATAAAATATTTAACAAAATTAAATTCCTGAACCATGAAAATTCTCTGCTGATAGATTGAGATAATAATGGAGGGAAGGTTATAAAAATTCATCCCCAAATTCAAGAAAACGATAAATAAATAGGTCATGTGTCTCTTGAAGGAGGATGTCCAATATATTAATGGTTTATAGATACCCCAATTAATGGACACGATCTTCTCAGAGATATCATAAATATTCTTATCATCTCTTGGGTAAGTTATAACTTCTTATGCCCATGCGCTACGTAGCATCTTATAGCATGGCTTTGCTTCTTATATGCTTATTTAAGTTATAACAAATATTAATACTGCAGCTTTACCAGGAGCAGAAAATGTGAAAGTAACTACTCCAGCTACAGGTTTTTAGTCGCTCCATAAATATATAACCTTTTTCATCGACTGTCATAAAGCACTTTGGAAGTGATTCCTCTTCTCCTTATTATACAAGTAGACAAGCTGCTGACTCAGTTGCTTAGTAAATTTGAAATAAGGGTAATTGCCATTTAACGACTGCAAAGCCAGAGCATAAGTAGAAAGAGAATCGTAAAGCTTGTTAGGTTTGACAACTAGGCAGAGTGGATGCTTATTTAGCTAGCTGGATACTACTAGAGTTTCGTGGGAATTTATCTTCAATTATGTGCAGCATGTTATCTAATTGTTTTTCAAATGAAAAAGATCCTCAGCCCTACGTACCATAACTTCTCATAGTTGATTTGTGCAGCAACATATTACAATGCCACATGCCACTTTACCTTATTTTTTGACCAAAGAGCTTGCAGCTGTTTGCTTTTTTTTTTTTTGGCATAAATGGCTTGGCCTACCATTTTGTATCAACTTTAGTATTTGAGACTTTGAGTAAAAGGTGTTGGCAGTTTCCTATTTGTCCAAGAATTAAGCTTATGATATCAAGAGAAACCATTAAATTTTTTCGAAAAAGGACCAAAATAAAAAATACAATTTAAAAACGATCACGCACTTAAATACTATGATCATAATTTGACAAATCGATAGACGGTCATATTTTTTACTGTCAAATTTTGAAGATTGACAACTCAAGAACCAAAAAAAAGTTGTTAAACTGTTGAACATATGAAATTGAAAACCAAAAAGATATGTTAGTTTGTTAGATTGTGGTTATGACATCTAAATTTTGTTACAGCATCGGCAATTTTTTAAATTTTTGTCTAATTGTGATCTTTTTTTTATTACCCAAAACTATTAGGGTCTCAATTCCATAATATTATTGGATGAACACCTTCAATTTAAGTTTAAGGATTCACAAGTTTTCAACAAAAGAAAATTGGGATTGTCTTTTCAACCTCTTAAGTAAATATGCAAGTTGTCAAGAAATTAGGTATATAAACAAAAGTATTTGTGGGAATCAAATCTCAAGTGAATTAATTGATGGTTAAATGAACTTAATTCCAATCGAATTTTGTGGCACTCATTTAAAAATGGGAGATGGATAGATACCTCGTGCCAGCAAAATCATTTGGAAGATTCTTTTTCCCTAAGAAGCTATTCTTTTGATGTCCTGTAATGGGTTCCTAGATTTGCTCTAGCAAAAGTCGATTCATGTTACAACAGATAAAATTTAGGTTATATGTATGTCTATATTAAAAATATGTCAATAAGAGTCGACATAACATTATATCAAGTGTCGGTCCGTGCATCCGACAAGACTCAACACGTTATGTCTAGTATCGAGTAAACACCGACGATGATGTCGAGTGTCGGTTGAAGCATCCGATAGGACTTGACACGTCGAGTGTCTTCTTCATCACAACAAAACGCGTCGATTTTCACCATTTTACACACATCAAACCAAAAAATCAATCAAATAACACTTCATTTAGCCCCACAAACACAGAAAAAATACAAAATACAAATCCAAACTCAAATCCTCAAATTCAAAATCCCTAAAATCTACCCCAAATCCCTAAACACACAATAAGTTTCTCATTCTTCTTGCTGCGTTTCGGACTGCGTTTTTTACGGTGTCGAGGGGTATTGAAAGCTGGATAACAATAGACGGTTATGAAATATGACACAGTTATGAAAATAGGGAGAGGTAAGTGAAGGAAAGAGGAAAATAAAGAGTTTATGAATAAATTGAATTTCAAAGGGTATTTGAGTCTTTTTGTCAAGAAAGTGTCTGTGGCATGAAAATTTTTTAGGACGTATCCAAATTTCATTAAGGGCCCCTAATTGTGTCTATTTTTTCAATTTTCTATATATCTTTCTTGATCTTACCTTTGTTCCAACAAAATATGAAAAACACCTAACTTTGAGGGTTTTTTTTTTACAAATAATAATATTTTGAAAATTTTAAGTATTTTAACTAAATTTAATATTAAATATCAAATTTTATGTTCAGTTTTCTAAATACAAAAGTAGTATTTCTACGTTTGACTATTCCATGCTTATTAGATAAATATTTAATATCTTTTGACAATTGAACACTTCAGTATACCTTTATCAAATACTACCAAGTTGTTGATTAAACCAATTTGATATTCGATGCCTTGTCAATAACATGAGATTTGTTAGATAATAACTTGTAAGAATTGGCTTTTTTTTTTTGGTAGAGTTCTTAATTTGAATTTGAGAATTCAAACCTAGAAAATTCAGACTCATAAAATAATAATCCTCAAACTTGTTCTAAACTGGACTCCATTTTATTAAGATCAAGTTTAACGTTGTTAGGCCAAATTGGAATAAAATCCGAGTAGGAATGGCTGTAATTGGTGTAATAAATTTGAAGATTGGACAAATAAACAAAATCCAAACCGGAAAATCGGGTGGGGGTAGAGTGGTCCCTCTGGTTCCCACCGAGGGACCACATAAATTGAATACTAAAAAATTGGGAAAAAAAAAAATCACCGTTCGCACTACATGGGGAGGAGTGGCTGTAGCGTACACTTGTTGGACATCATTGACATCACAGGAACACATGCAAACCTCTCCCTCGCGTGTCAGCTTTTTCCCGATCCACGCAAATTTTTACTATACCCACGCAGTACGGACCGTAAAATTTTGCTGCTTTTTACTTCTCCTTTTGTTGAGACTACTAGTGAGAGGGTGGATGTACTTGTGCTTTGCTTTAATCTTTAGGAAAATTAAAAATGGTCTCAACTTTAACTTTAATAATAAATGGCAAAAATGGCAATGTTCCTTCGAAGTTACATTTTTTTTTTTGTGTAACTGGGTGTCCGAGTCAGCTTATGCGTATAACGATTAATCCTCCGAGGAGACTAACGCAACCACAACCCACTGTCACGGTTTCCCACTTAAATCATGGAGGAGGCCATTGTGGAGACTTAAATCATGGAGGAGGCCATTGTGGAGACTCGAACTCAGGATTTCACCATTGGTGCTGTACCAACTCCATCCTGACCCGCTTCACCATTTGAACCAACCCATTGTGGGTCCTTCGAAGTTACATGTTATGACCTTGTGTCAAACATTATTAGATAATATCTTTCCAGTATCGAACATTGTCAGATACACTCATCAGACATCGTCCGTCGTTATTGGACACTGTTCGACACACTTGTTGGACACTATCGAGTGTTGAACAGAATCATAATATACAAATTTTTAATAACATGATTATTTATCAACGAAACCCCTAATTTAATTTATTTTCTCAATTTTCCCTAAAACTTTTGGAGAAAACATAGGAAATAATTAAACTCTGTTCTTTTAGTATTTTAATCAAATGTCAAATTGTTTAGTTAAATTACTCATAATAATATTAAACAAATATCTTACAATAAGTCATGTTGTTGAATATTTATTGCACAACTCATAACATTATTTAGTAATATTAGACAAATATCCATAAGATGTTATGTCATCGAAAATTGTTCGATGATGTTGAAGAACCTTATAGAATTGTAGAGTATTATCTGTTTATTTGAAGAATTATGATAAATTTGATAATTATTATTAAATTTGGTTATAACATTTAAGTTTTATAAGAGGAACTCAAAAAGACCTTTTAAAAGTTGGATTTTTTTTATAAATATTTTTTTAAAAAAATTAATGTATAAAATATGATGTAAATTGAATTAATGAAATTATATGTTTTACACACATAAATATTGATATGACACATTCATATTTACTCTATATGCACATAAGTTGGATTTAGTAATTTTTTTTTAATATTACAGAGTTTTTTTAATTTTTTTAAATCATCAAAATTTTTATTAAATTAACAACAAAATTATGAGTTCAATGATGTTTATTAACATTTATTATTCATCATTTTTAATATAGGACTTAAGACACATTATGATGCCTAATTATAGTGGTATAATTACTAGCTTGATTATACACAATACTATTTATAAATGATTGACAAATTTTATCATTTTCACTTATTAAATGATTTAATAATATCATTAGAGATGGTTATAAATATACGATGGTATCCTATTTTTTTAACGCAAAATTTATTAATTATAGTGCTTATCAACCATATTTAGCGTAAGCTTAACATCTACACAATAAAAACATATATCAATAACATTATCTGTATTGTAAATAGGTTTTCTTTAATTATAATAACACTTAAAAATTCTATAATTTTCTCCGATCTTGAGCTAATTTAATAAGAACAAAATGTTGGATAGAATACTTTAAAATGAGAAATACTAGCTTGTTTTAAATTTTATCTTAAACGATATATATATATATATATATATATATAGTCATTGAAAAAAAATTATATCCTGATTAAATTTGAAATAAAATAAATTCTTTCACCTTCATTTTATCTACTCTTTTTTTAAAAAGAAATGAACCCTTTGATTTAAAATTAAAATAAAATTCTTTATTTTCAAGAAACTGTTTTATAAATTTGAGTAAAACATCTCTGATTATAACTAGATTTTAAAATTCTTTCGAGTTAAAAAATAAAATTTATTAACATATAACTCAATTATTTTTAATTTTAAATTATTACTCTGATAGAAGAATGTGGGCTAGTGGACAGACCTCTTTATAAATGTCGGCAGCAAAGCTCACTTTCACTTTCAGGCTTCCTTTCCTCGCCAAAACAAAACAAAACAAAACAAAAAAAAATAAAAAAATAAAAAAACAACATATTTTGGACTTTAAAAAAAGGCAAAGAAAACAGAGCTGTCCTTTGAAGCAACCAAACCATACATTTATTTGTTTGTGGGATTTCCTTTCTCTTCAAAAATCATTTTTAAACCCCAAAAGATTTAACTCTTTGTTTAATCTGGGAAGGGAACTGGGGTGTAGTCACAGATACATGTATGTGTGAGATATGAGCTTTATATTTAAAAATTGTAAATATATAAAGAATACTTAGTTTAGTGTATTGGGGTTTACAGTTCATATCTTGTCACCAAAACGCGTTGCGTTTCCGTGTTGATATCTACTTATCCCTTTTGCTTCAACGTGGGAGTCGCTGTTGCTGTTGTTTTTGTTGCTAGCACTTGCAGATCTGCATTTTGGGTTTCTTCCAAATCACCCGACTGACATTCTCCTCGGTAACTTGTGTTTCTGTCTTCCTGTCTCTTGGAACTTTGTTTTGCTTGTTCACAAAATTCAGGAACGGAAATGACAATGCCAAGTTTCAGTCTTTCTTTCAAAGTTCACAGCTTTGCTTAATGTTTGGAATCTTTAGTTCTTGTTTTGTAATTGATGCTGTTTTAGTTTAACTTAAGTTTGGTTTTATGGGGTGGCTGTCTATAATTGTAAAATGATATTTTTATAGTGCGATTTGTTTTCTTGCCTATGTGGGTTTGGCTGGCATTACTTTTATGAAATCTTAGCTTAAATTTATGTCTGTTTTGTGGTTGATGATGCAGATCAAATTGGGAACTTCAGTTAGTGTTGGTTTTAGGAAGTAAATTGTGTTTTAGATTGAATCAAGTTTGTGATTCTATCAGAAGATTGTTGAGTACAAAAAGTTTGCATTTTGATTGAGTAGAAATGAGTATGCTCACAAGTTATTGAGGTGTAAAGAAACAGTATGGTTTTGAAGTAAAGGATTTAGTAATTTTGAGGTCTTGGGCCACAGCTGAAGACATTGGCGTGGCAAATATGGCATCTAGAGAAGGGAGGCGTCATCAGCATGATCTTGTGCCCCTTGCTGCTTTGATCAGCAGAGAGATGAAATATGAGAAGATGGAGAAGCCGACTGTTAGATATGGGCATGCGGCTCAATCTAGAAAAGGGGAGGATTATTTCTTGATTAAGACAGATTGTCAAAGAGTGCCCGGAAATTCTTCATCTACGTTCTCTGTATTCGCGGTAAATCTTGCTATCTCTCATGGATAGTTTATGTTGGATTCATGAATGTTGTGTCTCAAGGAATGTTATCTAGCAATTTAACTGCATGCTTTTGTTCTTAAGTTCAGAGTCTTCTTAAAATGTTAGGCTGGGTTATTATGGGACATTTTATACAATCTTTTTTTGCTGATACTTAGGGGCTGTAATAGGTTAACCAATTAGAATAGACAATTTTCTATCTTGTCTAATGAGTTGAAGTGAATCAAATTCAGATTTACCAGTCTCTTGGACGTAACATAATTTTCTTTGGACATGTAAAAGTGTTCGGCTCATCATTCTCTTTATCTTCTATACTTATATCTTCATATTATGTGTAATTTATGGATTTCTTCTATTTTCAGATCTTTGATGGGCATAATGGGAATGCTGCAGCAATCTATACAAAGGAGCATTTGCTGAATCATGTCTTGAGTGCTATTCCTTGTGGGCTTGGGCGCGATGAGTGGCTTCAGGCTTTACCTCGAGCCTTAGTGGCTGGATTTGTGAAGACTGACAAGGAATTTCAGAGCAGAGGCATGGGATTGATCCTTTTTCTTGTTTCCATTCTTTGCGCTCCTTATCATTTGATATATTCAACCCTGGTTGTTAAGGAAAACTAATGCTCTCTATATATGTTTAATCATCAGGAGAAGCCTCTGGGACCACAGCTACATTTGTAATAGTTGACAGATGGACAGTGACCGTTGCATCTGTGGGAGATTCTCGTTGTATATTAGATACTCAAGGTGGTGCAATTTCCACCTTAACTGTTGATCATAGACTTGAAGAGAATGTGGAAGAGTAAGTTTCTATGTTAAAGCTTTGTTTCTTCTCTTATTCTAAATGGACATACTAATTGGTTCCACTATGACTGCAGGAGGGAACGTGTAACTGCTAGTGGAGGTGAAGTTGGGAGGCTTAGCATTGTTGGTGGTGCTGAGGTGAGGTGCCTTCACATATAACACATATTACCAAAAGTTTCTTTCATAAGCATTAAACTAAAAGGGCATGATTTCTTTCTTTTTATGATAAAATTGCACACTTTTATTTTAATAAGATTTGTGTAACCTGTACAGATTGGTCCACTCCGTTGCTGGCCTGGTGGTTTATGTCTTTCCAGGTCAATTGGAGACATGGATGTTGGAGAGTTTATAGTGCCAATACCATATGTTAAACAAGTGAAGGTATCCATCTATTTTATTCTACTTATGTTGATATGGAAAGTGCTACATTAGTTTATCTGTTAATGCTTTAATATTCTTTTCTCAATTCTCTGTTGCCTTGCCTCCTACTCTGGTGCCTCTGCATCTGATATGGAAAGTGCTACATTAGTTTTCAGCGTGAATTCTAAAATTATCTGTTGGTACAAAAGTTATCAAATGCAGGTGGGAGGCTTATTATTGCTTCTGACGGGATCTGGGATGCTTTATCCTCAGATATGGCTGCCCAAACTTGCCGTGGATTGCCAGCTGAACTTGCTGCCAGACAAGTGGTCAAGGTGAATTAACAATTTGATGCTTTAATATTCTCATCATGCCTTGGGTGCTATATTTTCATTTAAATGAATTTTGAACTCTGTATCTTATTGCTATCTATCTATTATTGTTTAGGAAGCCTTAAGGACAAGGGGACTAAAGGATGACACGACTTGCATTGTTGTTGATATAATTCCTCCAGACAACTCAATATCACCTTCACCTCCACCCAAAAAGCAGAACAAGTTAAGGGCACTACTATTTAGGAAGAAGTCCCATGATTCTGCAAATAAACTATCTAAGAAGCTTTCAGCTGTGGGAATTGTTGAAGAACTGTTTGAAGAAGGCTCAGCAATGCTTGCTGAAAGGTTGGTAGTGCCTCTGCGTGTGTGAATTGTTCTTTTTGTGAATAATACGAGAGGCTTATTATTATGCATTGCTTTCCTTAGTTCTCCATCTGTAGAGCTTTCTCTTAAAAGTTACACATTATGAACTTAAATAAGGTTATTAAGGTCGGGTGTGTGATTGAAAATGATAAGACAAGTGAGAAGAAAGGCACTAGACAAGACTGATGTCCTTCCGAAAATTGTGCTCTGAGAAGAAAAGCACTAGCTAAGACATCCTACTGAAAATTGTGTTCTTGTCTAAAACATTATCCTTGAACTTAATTTATTCATTCCAAAGATTGATAATATTTTCATGTAATTAGCATATAAAAAGGAAGACCATTGACTTGATCACTGGACTTCTTAGTCAGTCAACAGATGGTTGTACATGGTGTGTTCCTGAATACGAACTCTTTATAGTGGAACATGCAATGAACTTGAGAGCTGAAACTGCAAGTTCAGTGAACTCTTCATCAGCAAAGAGAGCTCTACCTGTAGCTAATTAATGTTTGACGTGGGATCATGAGGGTTGACACATCTTTCATTGCCTCTAACAAATGTTCTAATACTTGAACCCAAGTCCTAGTTTGTTACCCTATAACAGCTACTTTTTTGTTTAGTAGATCTTTCTTGCCAATGCGAAAGTTTCTTGTTTTCTATATGCCTGCTTGTTTTATCTTTTTGTAATGCATGTCTGGCTGCATCAAAGTAGTTGTGTTTTATGTATCTTTCAGACTGGGAAATGATGACTCCACGGCACAATCAACATCTGCTCTTTTCATGTGTGCTGTATGTCAAGTTGACCTCGCCCCAAGTGAGGGCATCTCTGTTCATGCGGGTGGCATATTCTCCACCAGTGCGAAGCCATGGCAAGGGCCGTTTCTTTGTGCTGATTGTCGTAATAAGAAGGATGCCATGGAAGGGAAACGCCCTAGTGGAGTTAAGGTGGCATGATTCTCTTAATGTAACCACCTCTTCTTCTCTTTTTGTTCTAAATTTTTGCCCGTAGACTAGTCGATTGTTTGAATCTTACGACACTGCTACAGGAATTGTATATGTAATATGTAATATTCAAAATAATGTAAAATGAGTTTTGGCATCTAAAGAAGCTTTGACTGAGAAGTATGATGATTGATCTTTGGGTGTCTCATTAAATCCAGAGTTACTGTAGAGTATGCTAGAACTTATTGCGGATACAATTGAAGGCTTAGGTCAACCAAGTGTTATACTGATTCCAGGTTCTGGCTCATATTTGATCAGTAATCAGAATTCAGGGCGAGAAATACTGTTTTATGTAAGAATGCAAGTTTACTTATTCTGTAATCGTACGGCATCCACTGATTCAGAAATTGCGGCTGCTTTACAGCCAGTCATGCTCAAGCCTTCTCTTTTTTACCCTCTTCCAGGTATAAGCTCAAGCAGAAAAAGGCTATTTCTTGCAAATTTGTCGGTTAGATGTATTTGTCGTCTGACCTCAGAATCTTTGGTACAAACCAAGGTCTCCGCTGCCATTAAAATAGTCGGCCTGGATATTGTACATAAACAGTGCCGAACCAAGCCATGAGAAAACCGTCCAGACTTTAAGTATTGTGGATGCTTTAAAAAATTCAAGAAATGGAGTAAACATGATGATTTTCACATTTATAATAGTCTAGATTTTCCTCGGAATACATCTATAAATGAATACAATTCCGGATGATATGAGTAATAGACAGTGACTGCTAACATGAAAAGTGAATTTCAATTAAAACTAAATAAGAAGGGATAACACTATACTTTAACAACAATCAGATGACATTTGTAAAGAACAAACGGTTAGGATTAAGAACGCAACTTATGTCTGCCTATCTATGCAGATTAAATTGATTGGTTAAAGATTTTGCTTTCCCACAATTCCAACTCTTGAATATTTTCCCCCTCTCTCTAAAGATGTTTCACTAAATTAACTCCTCACTAATTTGATCGTCGAAGGATTAACACCAATGAAAAATCCAATGTACTCTGACCTTGTTCTGTCTGCGGAGGGATCCAATGTGAGGGGGAGAGAAGCTCAATTTGCGCTTTTAAGTCTCAAGAAGCATTTCTGACCGCTTGAAGAGCAGCTAAGTACACAAGCCTCTGCTCATTTTGTGTGATTTGGCTTAAAGAAAGTATGATGATCTGTGATTTGTCCAGGTGGATCCACTGGTTAGAACTACTTTAACCTGATTTGAATCATTTAAGAGGAATTAGTGAAGTTAAATACTGTTTTCCATAAAGCTTGAAGTTAAAAGTGTGAATCGACTTGATTGAAAAGCTTTGCCAGTTGCTCCATGGTAAATCGGTCATAAAATTTGGTTTCACCAGCGGATTAGAGACACGAAGCTGTTTATGTTGATCAAATTCCTTGTATCAACAACTCTTAATCTAAAATTAATCAGTCATTTCAAGGGGTAATAGTTAAGGAACGGATAAATCGTTTTATGACATTCCTTAGGCTTTTTCGAGGGAGTAATGAGCACCCTGCAACGAGAAACAAAAGCTTATAAATGTTATTGTTTTGGTCTGTTGTCTGAAAACGATTTTAAAAAGCTAAAATATACAATTAGAATTAGAAACTCTGAGTTATATCATAATCTTTGGATTTCAGCACGCCCCCACCCCCGCCACCGCCACCGCCGCCCCAACCCCCCCCCCCCGCCCGCCTTACCCCCCCCAAAAAAAAAAAAAAAAATCTGTCTAAGCTTCACAGTGTATCTGCACAAGATAGATTACTTAGTCATTAAAAACTATAACCATAATCAACCACATTTTTATACTAAAAGAAACATGCTTTTGGAAACTATAAATTCATATTAGTTGTGGGTTTGAAGGGGATGGATTTGTCATGATATAAAACACGGAAGCAACCACGGATAATATAATAGAATTGTAAAAACTACACAATAATTTTACATCGTTCATTTTATCAAACAAACCTACATCTACGGGCAGTATGAACTATAATCTACTATATAGTATATTGGTTTATAAGACATAGGAGACTTTTATAGTGATTTGAGTCTCACAAATCCACTAAACTATTTTATGTAAAGCTGCTCACCCTTGAGATCTACACTAGTAAATCAGTTCACTCCTTACTGCACTCATACAATCTGTTAAACAAACCTTAATGGAAAAACCATTAATGGCATATATGAATACTCAACCAGATATGAGCTACATACGATCACACTCAAACAAATAAAAACTCAAAAAGTTTAAACAAATAAAAGATACTCTCAAAACTTAAGTTAACAAGCTCTCTAAACACTTAATGCATCTTAAACGTCCACTTCACAATACAATTGTGATTTCTTCTTTATACATGTTCTAGTTTTTGTAGATCAACTCCATTCAAGAAGTGTAGTTCAACTACAATTTGTTTGCTACACTTACCACATAAGAAGTAGAGTTTAGATAAAACATATTATAAGATAATCCTAGATAAATATGAATTACAAAACTAAGTGATTATCTCGGACTAAGCTTTTATCACAAGATGTCAAAATAAAATAAAACACAACTACAATGTGCCACATCATCATTATGCCATGTTGGCATGCTGTCCTGGAGCTAATAATCTCCTCCTTTTTGGCATCTTGTGAGAAAACCATATTCTGTTGCAATGAGTATAACATACTAATCTCAAGCTCTGCAAGCAAACAAGTTAAAATAAAACTCAAACAATAAAGTTCAAAATTGGAATTTTCAAATAGGATAAATTCAATTGGAATGTAGTATCTGGAAAACAAATGAGTTAAAAACAAGCAAGTTAAACATTCAAACATTTTGCTAAAAGAAATCTACTGAAATAAAAATTGTAGGAATTCAACAACCGTAGTAAAATAAGCAAATTCATCCTATAGGTATCAGACATATGCAAGAATCCTAAAAACACCTAAAATATATTAAGTTCATTACCAGAGCTAGCTAAAAACATCATTAGAGCATTCAGTTCAAAAACATCAGAGCTTAAACAAAAATATCAGTTCTTTCTCCCCCTGGTTTGCTCACAAGAAGCCAAAACAAATCAATGCTTCCTGTTGGATCTGCAAATTGTTTTAACGGGTGTTTTTGGCTGTGATTGCTATTTGTTAATAGTTTTCTTCATTTTCTTAGGAGGTTATTTCGGTGTAGCTTCACTATCATCATCACTTTCATCAATTAGTCTGGGTGGAGTAGGTGGTGTTGTCTTTTCCCTTTTACTTTTTCTGATAGCTTTGTTGTTGAAGTTCTAGCTACAGATTTTGCAATCTTTGTTGGTGCTTTCTCTTTTGGTGCAACTTTCTTTGGCTTCGAGGTTTTTTCTTTGGCATTGTAGTAGGACGAGCCTTTGCTATTATGGTATGAGTAGCAACATATCTAGCCTTTTGCACCATATTTTCACGATGTTCTTTCTCAACTTCAACAAATGTATCTGGATAATAATGCTTCAAAACAGTAGTTATAAGATCAATCTTACCAGAAAACACCTTCATATTAGATTTTAAATCAGTAATAGCATTAAGAGCAGTATTCCTTTGGTATTTTGTGGATTTCCAATCTTCTGTTGGTTCTCCCTCTGGCACTACATGTATTTGCTGCAAAAACAGCTTTGAAATTGGAGCTTTGAATGGTGCAGGAGCCTTATTTGCTTCAATTTTCACTTCTAGTCTCTTCAAAATGCCAGTAATCAACCAAGGGAATGCTAACCTATGATAATTAGACTCATAAGTTGAAGTATGAACCATCATCCTATAAATCCATAATCCTAGATTGATCGGCCTATTTGTTCCTAAGCAATATAGAAAATTTGCTATGTGTTTCCTAACATTAGGTTGGTTGGTTGAAGGAAACTAATTGAATTGAGCAATTTTGTGCCACATTTTGTACTTAGTGTTTAAAACCTTTTGATTCAAAGGTGCATCCCAAGTAATGTCTGTACTAGTCAACTCCTTAGCAATGTCAGACATATCAATTTCACCACCAATATCATGTGCACAGCCTAGCGGCATATCTAAATAGTTATTTATCACATTCAGAGAAAATTCCACATGCTTTCCACGATAATAAACTATGTGATAACACAAACTATTAGGTTTATCAATGGAAGGCTGAATATTTGAGTAAAACTCTTTCACCAAAGATTTAACAAGAGGTTGGAAACCATTTGTCGCATGAGACCATGATCTAGTCTCTAACAAGATGTGCAATCCAAACTAATTGAAGTCATTGACTTGCCTTTCAATCTTTAGTTTTCTATTGGATTTGTGATCTTTGAACTTTGTTTCACTTTCCTTTGTAAAGAACTTTTTTGAGATTGGTGTAGCATGTTGTTGTTATGGTTGTGTATTGACATCAACATGAGGTTGAGGATCGATTTCAGTCTCCTCTTCTTCATTTCCTGATTCTTCCTCCTCCTCTGATTAATCTTCCTCACTTGAATCATTTGAGTCATCACTCTCTGTTTCTTCCTCCCCCTCACTCGAATCATCATATCTTGTTCCTGTTGAGCTTTCTAATGCTGTTGATGAGAGCATTTCTATGCCTTGATTATCTGAGTCGATGTGGCTATCTCGATCACTAAAGTTATTTCGGTTTGAGGCACAATTTTGTCTTCATTCTATTCTTCTGTAGAATTAGTTTAAGATCTTTTGGGATTTCTTGTTCACTACTTGAAGAAGAAAATTGTGTTAGCTTCACCATTGTTAATCGATTGAAGAGTTAAGGATGAAGAGCTGCTGAGATTTATGTGAATAGAGTTATTAGAGAAAACAAAGAGACAAACAAACCCCAGAATGGGATTGATTTATATAACCATGGAATTTGTGTTATTCTCTAATTCTCTTTCCTAGAATATTAATCCTATTCTAAGATAGATTTTGTGTATAATTAGGATTAAATTACTAATATTATCTCACAAATTAATGAGATAATTTTGAATTCCATTTGCGAACGGGGCTTTCATCCCGCCAGAGCGTTTGCGACCACGATATTGTGTCAAAACCTCTTTTGAGACTTAAGAGAATACAAACGAGCCATGGAGACGTCTAGAGAAATGGAGTCGCCACCTAATTATTAAATTGGGAATGAATGCGGGAAATCCGATCCCTTGCTTCAGGACCTAAACTACCCTTATCTCTTTAAAGATGGGTTTGGAAAGTTAGGTATGAGCCATTTGCCTCGCTCGGATCAAAATTTGGCCTCCATTAGAGTATCCCAAATAAAAATAACTAATGTTGTTATACAATCAACCTAAGTGATTCGTTTTATGCACACATTTCCAAATTTATCTTCTGTAAGCATGTAAGGTGATATTCAATCAAAACAGTTTTATATTCATACGAAGAAAGAGAGAAGAGAATAGAATTAAATTTCCTTTCAAACATTGGGGACAAGGGATAGGATTACATTACTCTTCAACAAATAATAGAAATTTACTTCTAAACACTTCAAATATTCGTTCGTTCATTCATACGAATCATAGCACATTTATGTAAATCACATCTTCAGTATAATCAATCAATGTGAGATTCGATAAATAAGGAATTCCTCACCACCATATGTGAGTCTATTCCATATGTATCAAACCTCTACATGCATATTCATACATGCAATTATCATTCTTAGTGATGGTCCATCACCATCAATGTGAGTCCACCATCATTTCATGACATTATTTTAATCCTAGTATATTCATGGCGCATTCATACATTCATAATACATTAATCAATTAAAATCCAAACAAATCCATAATCTAAAATCATGACACTTCTACCTAGGTTTGATAATTCTTATCATGGTAATTCTACCTCTTACTATTCTAGCACAATTCAATTGATTTAAAACAATTCAAAATATGACAATTCCAGTCTAGCATGGCATTTCTAGCCTAAGTGAATCAATCATAACAAAACATGGCTATTGTAGCCCAACTCAATCAATCAATCAATCAAAATAATCATGACAATTTCAATCAATCCAAGCAATTCCTACATATTCTATGCTATTTCATAGCATACTGCAAAACAATTTTTAATGTTTACTAGCATGATTCTAATGATTCTAAACGTATGCTCCTAAGCATGATTCTAAGCATTCGCAAAGAAAATAAACTCCTAATAATGTTTCTAGATAAAAGAGGGAAAGATAACTTATCTTGACACGCATTTTCACCTTGCAAAACAAATAAAAGATTAAACAATTCTATAAAATCGTAAACATGCTTCTAAGCATCAAATTGAAACGTAAGTATGCTCATTCTAAGCATAAAAAATAGAGAAGAAAAATAGAGGGAGAAAAGAGAACTGTCTCAAGACATACCCTTTTCAGATTTAGAGCAATAGAACGCCTATAAAAATTTTAAACTAGAAACTACTCCTTGAATTCTCAAATTTGTCTTCAAGAGAGAAGAGAAGATTTGATTGTGTGAGTGAAAGTGAGGAGAGGGGGTGTTTATATAGGAGAGGTTGTGAGCTGAAAAAAGAAGTAAAAACTAAAAAAGGAAGGGTTAAATCGCAATTTGTAAAAAATACAAGAGGAATAGCTGGCCGGCTGTGTGAGGACTACCGACCGATAGTGGGACAACCGACCAACTATGGTTGGACCGCCGGTCGATGGTAGGAAAGTCGGCCAATTTTGGCCCATTGAACCCCCTTGTTTCGCAACTTTTTGGTGTAGAACTTTTTGGTATAATCCTCCTTTAACCTTTATCTATTCGATTATGCGTCACTTTTTGAGTTCCACTCTGATTTACAATCCATAAAATTCTATGAAAACTAGACATCCGTAGCTTCGCAATGGTATATGACTCATCAACAGATTCCTTCTGGATTAATTTCTATGATTTTTTGAAATCATGTGTCAGCTTTCAAAAACCTTTCTTCCTTTTGCTTCCAAGGGCATTTCAATCATTTTCACTTGGCATCCATCTTCATTTCATTATCAAGCCTAAAAAATCCAATGTCTATAGCTTGTCCCCTACTTCAGAGAAGTTTTTGAGACACAAAAATCGATAAAGTACTCTTGCTTCGTCTTTCCACCTTTCATCTTGGCATCCTCGCCTTCATCTACAATCTATCAGATTTCTCATCATCTGTTTTCCTCTTCAATTCTTGCAAAAAAGGTGCGCCCACTCAAGGGCTAGTATGCTTACTCAAGGACAAAAATGCATCCTTCTAATGCATGCAATACACTCTTCTAGTACAGACAAATGCATCCCTATGATGCATAATATGCACTCTTCTAATGTAGACAAATGCATCTTTCTAATGCATGAATGCATCCTCACAATGCTAAGATAAAGCACTCTTTAGTGCACCTACTTTCTAGGGTTTTTAACACTCTTCAGTGCACCTAATTCTTAATGTTTTTTAGCACTCTTCAGTGCGTATATTTTAAAGGCTTTAAACACTCTTAAGTGCACTTACTTCTTAGGGTTTTCAACACTCTTCTATGTACCTCTTTTTAGGGCTTATGTCTATTTTAAGGGCTTAAAACACTCTTAAGTGTACCCACTTCTTAGAGTTTTCAATACTCTTTAGTGCGCTTCTTCTTAAGGTTTGTGCCTATTCTAAGGGTTTAAAACACTCTTAAGTGCACCTACTTCTTAGGGTTTCTTCTAATGCATGTCCATTGGGAAAATGCCTATCATGCACAAATTTGCAGTCTTTAGAGCTCTTCATTCTTCATGCCATCGGTTGATTACATTTTTGATATATTCAAACTTTGCATTCATTGGGTTTCATGCTTTTTTCTAAGTATTCTTCATTCTTCTTTTCCACCGGGAAAAATTCTTCATTTGTAATGCTTTAGCATTCTTTGTTCTTAATCTCTTTAGATTTTGCATTTGTAAGACCCTTCACTAGGGGAGTTCATATTATGTTGTTGATTCTCGGACTCACTGGGAATCTTTCCATCATCCTTGCAAATTCTTGCAAAATATCAAACATCTTTTGATGGTTACAAATGAATTCAAATTTTTACCTTATTTGGTATGTTCTTCAACAAACTGCTTTTTATCTTTAGAGGAATTCTTCCATGTGATTTCGATCGAAGATTCTATCGATTATTATTACTCAACTTTTCTTGTGAGTTGCTGAGCTATTGCCATGGTCGAGTGCTTGTTAGCGGTACATTTCGATAATTCTTTAATTGTTTTAAGGTCGATGTAGAGTTTTTCTTCTCCTTTCTTTTTCTTTTTCTCCTATTTTCCTTCTTTCTTTTCTTTTCTATCTTTCTCTCTTTTTCTTTTTCTTTTCTTCTTTTCTTTTCTTCTTTCTTTTTTCTTTCTTTTCTTTTCTGGCCTTTTACTCTTTTGCCCCTCATTAAAGGGACAACAGGCCAGCTGTGCAAGAATAGTTGGTCAGTGGTTTGATTGTAGCCCGGCGGTGGTAGGTCTATATAAGGACCATTCACCTTCCTCCATTTCATTCGTGCACCGTTTCTTCGTTTTTCATTCGATTTGGCTCTGGTTTTCTCCTACGCGCTCATCTTGACTTCTTTTTTCTAATGGCGAGTCATCCAGTTCATCTTAACTTGAATGAGAAAGATCAAGTCTGGAGATTGACATTAAGAGGTCTTTCAACAGACTAAGAGGTGCCGTTGTCTACGATGTGGATTCCCACATGATCAACCAGGTATGCATTCGTCTTTATTTCCTCAGTCTTCCATTTTCTAGGAGTTTTCTAGGCTTGTATTCATGTATAGACTTTAATTTCTTGCTTTAGGACTTCCATGAGAACAGGAGTTCTTAGAGATAGAGAATGATGCTGTCAGAAATAGGATTGTTGCTACTAGCTTCTATGAGTTTATTACTTGTCTCCATATGCTTCTTGACACACCGATCGTCCAGCATTGGCTGCTCTATGTTTCAGTTGGTGAGATGACCATCACGCCATTCGACATTGCCACTCTGACTGACCTTCCGTGTGGTAGAGAGGTTATACCAATCGATGCTTGTATCGTGGACTCAAGAGATCAACAAAATTTGGTTCACCAGCTTCTTAGGTGCGATGTGAAGATAAAAAACAACATAGCAATTTGGTACACTGTCTTGTACAAATGTTGGAGGAGGAGATCAAACCTGACTCTAGTTAAAGTGGATCAGTATGCACGTAGCTTTATCTTGTATCTGCTCAGTTCGATACTTTTTGGTAATACGTTGAACATTACCTTTTTGACTCTGCTTCCTATCCTTTGGGATTTCGATCGAGTGAGGACTTTTGATTGGGGCCGTACTACTCTCAACCAGTTATACTTTGGTTTAGATTGTACATGTCCAAACATCACTACAATTACCGGTTTCGCTTCTTTGCTTGAGGTAATTTTTCTTCTTTTTTTATGTCTTTATGTTTTGCATAAATTTTATTTCTAACTTTGTCTTGTTTATAACAGATGTGGGCTTACGAATTGGGCATCCTGCCTTCCCCACTTCCTGCTTGTCAGGACTTTTCTTTGCTACGGATGAAAAGGTGGGCTGCACGTCATGCAGAGCTCGAGAGATCTCATGAGCTTTTCTTTTGTGATTACATGATTACCTCCAGATGTTTATCTGAGAAATCCAACTCCCATGGTTCATCATCATCGACCGACTTCATGGTCAAGAATTCTGCAACTACTTTTCCTTTCATCACTTACTTAGTGACATACTCAATATCGAATTCTGACAACTAAATAGCCATCTTGCTAGCTTTTCTACCAAGGATGGCTCTTTACAAAGATACTTCATTGGAGCCTCATTTAAGATAGCTTTAATCTTATAAGACTGAAAGTAGTGCCTCAACTTCTTCGAGAGCCACACCACGGCTAAGCATGTTTTCTCCATCTAATTATATTTCATCTCATATGGCAACAACTTCTTGCTAAGATGGTTATGGCATTCTTCACACGATTCTCATCCTCTTATGCCAGTATAGCACCAATGGCCTTCTCTTCAAGAGCCAAGTAATGAATCAAATTCTTGCAAGGTTTTGACGATCTCGAAACTAGCGGATTCTACAAATACTTCTTAATCTTCTCAAATGCTTCTTGGCATTGATCATTCTATGTCACCTGCTAATCATTCTTTAGGACTCTAAAGATTGGTGCACAAATAGTTATCAATTGGGTGAAGAACCGACTGATATATTAGATCTTCCCAAGAAACCCTCAAACCGTAATCACCTTAACCTTGTTTGGATCTACCTTTATCCCCTTCTTGCTAACTAGGAACCCTAATAGCTTCCCTGAGGTGACTCCAAAAACACACTTCTTTGGATTTAGCTATAGCTTGTACTTCTTCACCCTTTCTAGGAATTTGTCTAAAGCTTCAAAATGACCATCTCGAGCCTCAGATTTCACTATCATATCATATACATAAACTTCTATCTCCTTGTGTATCATATCATAAAATAGTATTGTCCCTGCATTCTTCAATCCAAAGGGTATCACCTTGTAATAGTAGGCTCCCCACTCTGTAATGAAGGCTATTTTCATCTTGTCTTTATTGACCATCATTATCTAGTTGTAACTAAAAAATCCATCTACAAAGGAGAACATCACACTGGTGGCATCATTGTCCACTAGCACATCTATGTGAGGCAAAGGAAAGTCATCCTTAGGTGAGGCCTTGTTCAAGTCTTAGTAATCAACACACATTCGGACCCTTTCATCCTTCTTTGGCATTGGCATGATTTGGCATGATTTTGGCTAACCATTCTGGATAGTTCACCATAGCTAGAAACTTGGCTTTAATCTACTTGGAGACTTCTTCTTGATTTTATGAGCCCATTCTAGTCTTAACCTCCTCAGCTTCTGCTTAACCGGCTTCATATGTGGATACGTTGGAATCGTATTTTTAGCGATAATTTTATTAATTCTAGGCATGCCATCATAGAACTAGGCGAAAACTATGAATGGGGCTTTCATCCCGCCAGAGTTTTTGTGACCACGATACTGTGTCAAACATCTTTCGAGACTTAAGAAATACAAATGAGCCATGGGCACGTCTGGAGAATGGAGTCGCCATCCAATTATTCAATTCAAAATGAATTGGGGTAATCCAATCCTTTGCTTCAAGACTTAAACTACCCTCATCTCTTCAGAGATGGTTCGAAAAGTTAGGTACGAGTCTTTCGATTTGCCTGGATCAAGATCCGGCCTCCACTAGGAAATATTAAATAATCACATCTCATGCCATTACTTAGTCCACTTATTGTTGTTCTACACACATTGTCATTTTATCTTCGTTAGTCATGTTGGGTGATTATTCAATCAATGTCAATTATATAAGCATCCATAGAAAGAGGGAGGAGAATGGAGTTACATTTCATTTCAAACATGGGGAAATGGGAAGAGGATTACATCGCTTATATTCTTTAATAAAATAAATTCTAAAATGTATATTCATCCATAACATAAGTTTAAATATCAAATACAAATGGTCTATTCGAGACCCACTAAATAATGAATTCCTCACTGCCACACGTGAGTCTATTCAACGTCTATTGAACCTCTATTCATACATTAAGTCATTCATTCCTAGTGATGGTCCCTCACCATCAATGCAAGTCCATCACCACTTCATGTCATCACACAGTTACACTTGCATCATAATACAAACATTTATACATTCGTAAGTGAACAGATTAGAAATCATACAGAGCCATAATCTAATATCATGGCATTCTAGCCTAGATTTGATAAATTCTATCATGACAATTCTACCTATAGCTATTCTAGCATTATTCATATCAATTCATGAAATTTCTAGCCTAATCATAGTTATCGTGGCATATTCTAGCCTAAACATGACATTCATGGCATATTCTAGCTTAATTGAAGCAATTGAAATCCATCATAGCATCCAAGGGCAAAATGGTAAGTCTTACCTATTTTATGCTATTTCTTAGCATACATCAAAGCAAATACAAGTCTTCCTTAGCATGATTCTAATCATGTTCTCCTAAGCATGATTCTAAGCATTCGCAAAGAAATTAAATTCCTAAGCATGATTCTAATAAAGAAGGGATAGCGGACTTACCTCGGCACGCTTATCCATCTTGCAAAACAAACAAAGGTTAGAACAATTCATAATAACCTTAGCATACTTCTAAGCATCAAAATAAATCATAACATGCTTATTCTAAGCATAAATTAACCTAAACATGCTTAATTCTAAGCAAAAAAAAAAAAAAAAAAAGAGAAGAAAACATAATGGAGAAGAGAAAACTGCTCTTACGACGTAGCATTTCCAGTTTTAGAGCAATATAAAATGCTTGAAAAGAAAAATGTTAGACTAGAAAGGACTCTTTAGAATTCTCACAAGTGTGTCCTAGAGACAGGGAGAGGATTTCTGGATGCCTTGAGAAGTGTGCCCAAGGTGTACTTATATAGGCTTTCCTTGGAGTGGAAAAGTCACAAAAAACCAATATGGGATTCGGATGAACAATAATGCATGAACAGTAATGTGTAAACAGTGTGTTACCGTTTGACCCTTCCTATTTTACAAGTTTGTAATGCAGTCTCTTCTGACCTTTGTCCATTCAGTTGCTTATAACTTTTCGAGTTCAACTTCGATTCATAATTCGTAAATTTCTATAAAAATCAGACATCCTTAGTTTCTGTGATTTTTTGAAGTCATATGTTAGTTTTTGAGTCCTTTCACCAACTCTGTCTCACCTTTCCTTTCTTGACCTTTAAGGGCATTTTGGTCATTTTCTTTGCTCAATATTCATCTTCATTCCTTCATTGAGCCTCAAAACTTCAGTGTCTATAAAAACTTCTTCATGTTTCTTTAATAAGTTTTTAAATCTCCCTCTCTTTTTAGGAGTTGTATTAAGTGCAATGCATATGTTCTTGGGTTTTTCAATTATACTAAGATCAATGTCATGAGTTGATGAAAAGCACAATATTGATGATGACAAAGACGAAGACATTTGTTGGTGACATGGCCAGTCAGTTGATGAAAAGCACAATATTGATAATGCTTATGATTGGCTGGATGTGCATTCTATGGAGGTTTTGATGCTAGAGGGAGTAACATTGATTGGGCTTAGAGCTCTTTGAATACTTGGGACAAGGGCCGTCCCAATTGACTAAACTTCCTCGGTTGATTCGTTAGCCCATTGGGCTAGTTCAAGCTTCCTTTAGTAACCAAAGTTGGTGTTGACCGAAATGGTATTTAAGTTGGAGCAAGTCTTTGGGCAAACAACTTTGTCAATTGTGCCACTTGTTGTTTTAGTGTTTCTATCTTTGCACTCATCTTACTGATCCTCTCGTCTTGATCGCCATTGCGATTGTAATTAGCTCACCTACTTCTCTCAAAATCTCAATGACTTGAGCCACTTGTTATTTCATCTGTCCCATTTCTTCATTTTTGTTGGCCATCTCGTTTAACCCAAGTTATGATGGCTGCAAAAAAAAGATGTTAATGTCATGCATGATATGATGCATGCTTATACGAGGGCATATACAGATTTTCGGCCTTCCAATCTTATTCCTCCCACACACATAAGGTTAAGTCTCTTTTCCTAAGATTTTTGGCCTCATTCTCAAGTTATCATCATGGAATGTGGGAATGTGAGATTCTCTCTCAGAATTTTAACATTTAAGTTGATGTTATATTCTACATGATTATCATAACATGGCTTCTAAACGTCATGATAACCTTAACTCATGGCACATACCCTATTTTATTCTTTTGGGTGACTTGACATGTGGCATTCGTTCATCGTTCCATGAGGTTTGAGTCATTATTATTCTAATCATGTGGAACTTACATCTATTGGCATGCATTTCAATGTGGGTTTTGGATATTCATCCTATTAGAAATTTTTATATTCATCTACATGGAATTGAGCTATAAGGGTCCAATAGTTTGGGCTCATTCGAGCAAGAGATGCCCCTTTAGGTTGGTCTGTTTTTATACCAAATCAATGGTACGTGCTCAAAAATGGTGACACCAACATGAGTCGTCTAAGGGTCAAGTCGAGCCAAAGACTTCTCATGCCAATGCCATACGGCTAGTTTAAGCAGTTTGTGCTCATTGTATGCAAAGTGTACCAATGCAAGGACTCAAAATATCAACATGAGGTTTAGAATTTGGTATCCCAATTGGAATTAACTTCTCTTATCCCCAATGGAGTTGCCACTGTGAATGGGGCTGTCATCCCATTAAGGCGTTGTGCCCACAACACTATATCAAAGCCTCTTTCGAGACTTAAGGAAACACAAATGAGTCATGTGCACATCTGGAGAAATGGAGTCATCACCCAATTATTCAATTGGGAATGAATGGGGTTAATCTAATCCCTCGTTTCTGGAGATAAGCTACCTTCATCCTTTCAGAAATGGATTTGAGAGGTTAGGTACGAGCCATTCGCCTCGCTCGGATCAAAATCCAGCCTCTACTAGGGTATACCAAATAAAAATAACTTATTTATTATACAATCCACCTAAGTAGTTCGTTTTATGCACATATTTCCAATTTTATCTTCTTTGAGCATGTAAGGTGGTATTCAATAAAAATAGTTGCGTATTTATACATAGAAAGAGGGAGAAGAATATAATTATATTTCCTTTCAAACATAGGGGATAGGGGATATGATTATATTGCTTTTCAACAAATAAAAGAAATTTACTTCTAAACACTTCAAATATTCATTCATTTATTCATACAAATCATAACACATTCATATAAATCACATCTTCAGTATAATGAATCAAAGTGAGATTTGATAAATAAGGAATTTCCCACCGCAATATGTGAGTCTATTCCATGCTTATCAAACCTCTACATGCATATTCATACATCCAATTATCTTTCTTAGTGATGGTCCCTTACCATTAATGTGAGTCCACTATCACTTCATGGTATCATTCTAATGATAGTATATTCATGGCATATTCATACATTCATAATTAATCTGAAATAATGACACTTCTACCTATGTTTGATAATCCTTATCATAGTAATTCTACCTATTGCTATTCTAGCATAGTTCAACTGATTTAAAATAATTCCAAATATGGCAATTCTAGCCTAGCATGACATTTCTAGCCTAAGTCAATCAATCATAACAAAACATGGCTATTCTAGCCCAACTCAATCAATCAATCGAGATAATCATGACAATTTCAATTAATCCAAGCAATTCGTGCCTATTCTATGCTATTTCCTAGCATGCTTCAAAACAGTCTTTAAGTTTTCCTAGCATGATTCTAATGATTTTAAACATGTGCTCCTAAACATGATTCTAAGCATTCGCAAAAGAAAATAAACTCCTAATCATGTTTCGTAATAAAAAAGGCAAAGATAACTTACCTTGACACATATTTTCACAAAGAGAACTACTCTCAAGACGTATCCTTTCCGGGTTTAGAGTAATAGAATGCCTAAAAAAACTCTAAACTGGAAAAGACTGCTTGAATTCTCAAGTATGTCTTCAAGAGGAAGAAAAGAAGATTTTGATATGTGAGTGAAAGTTAGGAGGGGGGTGTTTATACAAGAGAGGGTGTGAGTTGAAAAAGGAAGTAAAAACTAAAAAAAAGAAGGTTTAAATTGTAATTTGTCAAAAAGAAAAGAGGAACAGCTAGCCGACTTATGAGGACTATCAGTCGGTAGTGAGATAGCAAGTCGATTATTGGTGATCTATTAGCTGGTGGTAGGATAGTCGATCGGTTGTCCTAAAACCGCCAGCCAATTATGGCCCATCAAACCGGCTTATTTCGCAACTCTTTAGTGTAATCCTCCTTCTATCTTTGTCTATTCGATCGCGTGAAACTTTTTGAGTTCCACTCCGATTTATGATCCGTAAAATTTTATGAAAGCTAGACATTTGTAGCTATGCAACGGTGTATGACTCATCAATAGTTTCCCTCTCGATTAATTTTTGTAATTTTTTGAAGTCATGTGTCAACTTTCTAAAACTTTTCTTCCTTTTGCTTCTAAGGGCATTTCAGTCATTTTCATTACTTGACATCCATCTTTATTTCATCATTGAGTCTAAAAAATCTAGTGTCTACACCATTTGAAACCAATACACAACAATACAAAGATCAATCTCACCACTGGCCATTGTGGACTATTAATCTACTTAGCTGATGTGGCATATTGACACAATAATATAGTCAAAGTCATTAATCTAAGTTAGCTCAAGGCATTAAAAAAAATTAGTTAAAACATGCATAATAGAAACTAATAGACAAAGTATAACAAACATGTCTGGACATCATAAAATGTATTCTATTTGAGTATGCTTTTGAGTAGAATTTAACCAGAAAATTATCACAAATAATTATGCTACAAAACATCAACAAGATAATTTTAACAAACATAAATTCATCTGAGTTGTTAATCAAAGCATACTTCTTACAAACACTTGAATTAATCTAAAATTTTTTTTATTCAAATGCAGTAGCTTTCACTCATGCAATAAGGTAACCCTTTTCCTCTAGAATGGGCAACCTAGACATATCTCCAAAATACCTCTAAGTTGCTTTAAAAGGCTAGCTCTCACACTTCATTAACAGGTAGCCTTCTCTGCATATTGTTATACAATATTGAACAACACACATTAAACAATTTGCTTAAACATACACTAAAATAGAATCTATCTTATGATGCTTTAGACATGTGAAAAATTAAAACATGCATTGATCATTCATTCAATTGACAGATGCCAATTGCTTTTCTCAGAAATTCAAACCTTGAAGCATCAAGTGCCTTTGTGAATAGATCAGCAAGTTGATTTTTAAATGTTAAATGTTCTGTGTGGATTATCTTGGTTTCAAAAAGTTTTCTAATGAAATGGTATCTAATATCTATATTTTTAGTCCTAGAATGTTGGACTGTGTTTTTAGATATGTTGATAGCACTTGCATTATCACAAAATAAAGTCATGGAACTTGATTCAACACCATAATCTTCAAGCATTTGCGTCATCCACATTAGTTGCGTACAACATCTTCTAGTAGCAATATACTCAGCTTCCGCTGTGGATAGTGAGATAAAATTCTACTTTTCACTATGCCATGACACCAAATTGTTTCCTAGATAGAAATATCCACCATTTGTGCTTGTTCTACCATCCATATTTCCTACCTAGTTTGCATCACTATACCCTTGTTATCTTTTTCACAGTAGTTAAGTGAGATTCCTTAGACTTTGATTGAAACCTTGCACAAAGACTTACACTAAAAAAAGAAAATCAGGCCTATTAGCAATAAGATAAAGTAAACTTTCTATCATACTCCTATACAAACTAGCATCAATGTCATTCCCTACATCATCTCTAGAAAGCTTTAAGTTAGTACAAATTGGAGTTCTCATTGGTTTTGACTTTTCTAACTTAAACTTCTTGACTAGGTTCTTAGCATATTTAAATCGTGAGATAAATATCCCATCATCCATTTGCATGGCATGTAATCCAAGAAAGAAGTTAAATTCCCCAACCATGCTTATTTCAAACTCCTCTTGCATCAACTCAACAAATTCATTGGTTTTGTCTTTGTTAGTTGACCAAAAACAATGTCATCAACATATATTTGTGCAATGATAATGTAATCAGATGCATGTTTAATGAAGAGTATCTTATCATTGTAGCCCCTAGTGTAACCTTTATATATCAAGAAAGTGGTAAGCATTTCATACCATGCTCCTGGAGCTTGTATTAAGCCATAGAAAGCCTTTTTCAGCTTATATACATAGTTTGGATGCTTAGGGTCCTCAAACCCTTTGGGTTGCTCTACATATGCTACTTCATTCAAGATGCCATTTAGGAAAGCAATCGTGACATCCATTCGGTATAATTTGATATCAAGTAGGCATGCAATGACACGTAACAGTCTTATGGATTCTAACCCAGCTACAGGGGCAAATGTTTCAAAAAAATCCACCCCTTCAATTTATGCGTATCCCTGTGTTACTGATCTTGCCTTATTTATAACAATTTGACCATGTTCATCAATTTTATTCTTGAAAATCCACTTAGTCCCTATTACATTTATATTCTCAGGTCTTGGCACTAAGGTCCATAAATCATTCCTTCTAAATTGATTCAACTCATCCTACATAGCTTGAATCCATACATCCTCTTTCAATGCATCATTCAAATTTTTTGGTTCAATTAAAGAAACATAGCAAGCAAAGTTTATCTTGTTCCTTACCTTGCTCCTTGTGTTCATTTCACCATCTGGGCTTCTAATGACTAATGAAGTTGGATATGTTTTCTGAATCCATGAGGGTGGATCCTTTTTCCTTGTATCATTTCTGACTTTAGCTTTATCTAATTCTGTAGTATCAAACATGTCTATTACATCGTCCTTCACAAAGACTATGTTGTCTAGTGTAACAACTTCTTCTATTTCTCCACTATCCTGATTAGACTATTGATTTTGTCAAGTGCATGATTCCTTCTTCCTGAGAATAATTTACATAATCATCCAAATTTATAAAAAACAGCATGGGTTGATTCCATGATTGTTTCTGTTCTCATGTTGTACACTCTGTATGCCTTGCTATTGAATGAGTAGCCTATGAATACTCCTTCATCACTCTTGGAGTCAAATTTTTCCAACTGTTCTTTATCCTTTGGTATGTATCACATACACCCAAAGATATGAAAATACTTTAGATTAGACTTTCTACCTTTCAAAATCTCATAAAGGGTTTGAGTGGTTCTAGGTTTAAGAAAAACTCTGTTAGAAATGTAGTAAGCTCTGCTAATTGCTTCTGCCCAAAGTCTCTTATTCAACTTCTTGCTATTAAGCATCACCCTGGCCATTTCTTGAATGGTTCTATTCTTTCTTTCAAAAACACTATTTTGCTTAGGTATTTTGGGGGTTGAGAATTCATGTGCAATTCCATGAAACTTGCAAAATTTAACATAATCAGCATTCTCAAACTCTTTAACATGATCATTCCTTATACTTACAATTCTTCCAATGTTTTGATTCCTTTCAGTTTCTAACCTGACACACAAATTTCTAAAAGCATTAGATTTTTCTTTTAAGAAATCAACCCAAGTAAATCTTGAGTAATCATCCACACACACAAACACATATTTCTTTCCTACAATACTTTTAACCTCTATGAAACCCATCAAATCCATGTGAAGCAACTCTAGAATCTTGGATGTGCTTAAAATAGTTTTAGAGTTAGCTGAGCCTCTAATTTGTTTTCCTTTTTGACAAGGTCCATAAATTTCTTTGGGTTCATCAATCAGTGATGGCACTCACTTCACAACAGCCATTTTAGATAGCTTAACTAAATCCTTATAGTTTAGGTATCCTAATTTTTTATTCCAAAGCTCTAAGCATTTACTCAAGCACTAATTGATTTTAGGTTAGTTAACAGATAACAATTATCAGATGACCTGTTTCCTTCTAAAACACAATTGCTTTTGAAGTATAGAACCTTAGATTTTGCTTATGTGAATTGCACTATGTATTCATCATCACAAATTTGTCCTATGCTAATCAGATTTGCTTTAAGACCTTTTACATCTTTGAGTTCAGGTAATTCATTCACATTTAAAATACCTTTACTTGTAAACTTACCTTGTGCACCATCACCAAATGTAACTGGCCTTTCATGACATGGTTTCCTGTTTTTAAGGAACTCCTTGTTACATGTCATGTGCCTAGAATAGCCACTATCAAAATACCAAAGTTTATCAGTAGAAAAATCTAATGCAGTTAAAGCAACATTGCATTTTATGTTCTTTTTCATTACCTATTGCATGTTTATTTTTTGCGGTTTGCTATACATGAACTTAGCATTTCTTTTTAACGAGTTCTACAGTTTAAAGCGTTTAGGCTTTATGTGACCTTTCACACCACAAAAATGACAATTATGGATAAATTTTGTTACCTTGTATTGACAGTCTTACTTGTTGGAGTTGTGTTCTTAACAATCTTACTAGTTACGGTAATGTGTTTGTTACTTGCCAAAGTCTTAATTTCAAAATCTATAAATGATTTTGAGGATGCTTTCACCAATAATGTCATGGCCTTTGGTTTGTAACTGTGTTGCTCATATCCGAGACCACTCTTATTTGAACTGTTCTTTCCTTGACGTAAAATTTGATCAAGCTTTGCTAAGCCAATCTAAAATTGATTGATGCATTTCTTTGCCTCATCAAGTTTTGCAGTGAGGTTCTCAATATGTTCTGTCTTGGTTTTTACCAAAATCTCCAGTTCCTTCTTCTATTCCAGAATGTCTGATAGCTTTCTTGATTTCAGCAACTAAATAACATCAGAATGTTCTTTAATAAATTCAACATTTCTTTCTAGCTCAACAATAGATTCTTCTAGTCCTCTATATTCTTTCACCTCTTTTTCTAGAATTTCTTTCCCATCAACCAAAACTTTTATTGTTTGTTACAACCTTTTGATTTTGATCTTGCTATCTTCCCATTCCTTGTATAGCTCATTGTGGGCTTCTTGAAGTTGTTCATAGTAAGCAACATCACACACAACATCATCATTTTTTGCATATTCTGAGTTTTCTATTTCTCTAGATTTTATAACTTCATCTTTGACAAAATTCTCAGTATTAACAATTTTGCATGTAAATGCTACAAAACCAGTCAATTTATCTTGATCATCAGATTCACTATCTAAATTATCATCACTCTAGGTTGCCACGAACCCTTAGCCCTTTTTCTTTATATTAGTACACTCAGATTTGATATGGCCAAATCTAGAACACTCATAGAACAACACTTTCTTCTTCTTCTCATCAGTTTTTGAAAATTTTTTGAAATTTGATTATGTATCACTAGACTTTTGGAACTGAGGCTTGTTTTGATTTTTCTTTCTGAAGTTCTTCTTTAGAAACATGGTATAGTTCCTGACCTTATAAGCAATATGCTTGTCTTCAATTGAGTCACTCGTAGTATCTTCGTCATCAGAATATGCTACAGTAGCTGTAAAGACTATGCTTTTGCCTTTTCTTTTATTTTTCAAATTCATCTCGAATGTTTGCAATGAGCCTAACAACTCAGTAATGCACATCTCATCTGCATTCTTTGTCTCCTCAATTGCTGTCACCTTAGCCTGAAACTTATATGGTAATATGTTAAGATCTTTCTTATAATTTTTGAGTCATAAAAGCATTCTCCTAATAATGTAGATGCACTAGTTATGTCACATAACCTTGAATAAAAATCTGAAATAGTTTCTTCCTCATGCATGGTTATATTTTCAAATTTAGGTGCACGCATGTTTATTTTGTTTCATGTTACAAAATCTATTCCTTCTTTTTTTCGTTTTAAGATAATCATAAGCTTTTTTAGTACTAGTACATGATGAAATCAAACTAAATTGATTAAGACTTACTGCATTGAAGATGGCGTTCATTTTGAATTCTAGTTTGTTGAGGCATACTCTCTTTGATTCTGTGTTGACTGTGGTTTCTTTTCAGTCTCTCCAAATTCTCCCATTTGAGTTGGATGAATACAACCATTAACAACACTTCCCCATACCTTTTCATCAATAGATTTGAGAAAATACGTCATTCTACATTTCCAATACCCAATAGTTGTCTTCATCTAACATAGGTGGATGGTTGATAGAGCTTCCATTCCTTGGCAAATCCATTTCTTCAAATAAAAAAACTCAGGATCCACGCAGATTCTTTAGTGTTTCCTACTATAACACCAATTGTGGGTTTGGAGGGGATGGATCTATCACGATGTAAAACATAAAAGCAACCATAGATAATATAACAGAATTATAAAACTACATAGCAATTTTACATGGATTGGTTTATCAAAGAAACCTACATCCATAGGCTGTATGAACTACAATCCACAATGTAATATATTGGTTCACAAGACATAGGAGAGTTTTACAGGTCTCACAAATCCATTAACCTATTCTATGTAAAGCTGCTCACCCTTGAGACCTATACTAGTAAATCAGTTTTACATATATGAATACTCAACCAGATATGAGCTTCATGCGATCACACTTAAACAAATAAAAACTCAAAGAGTTTAAACAAATTAAAGATCCTCTCAAGACCTAAACTAACAAGCTCTCTAAACACTCAATGCATCTTCAATGTCCACTTTATAGTACAATTGTGATTGCTTCTTTATACACGTTCCAGATGTCGTAGATAAGCTCCGTTCAAGAATTGTAGTTCAAGTACAATTTGTTTGCTACATATCATATAAGAAGTAGAGTTTAGATAAAACACATTATGAGATAAAATAAAACTAATTGATTATCTCAAACTAGGCTTTTATCACAAGACGTCAGAATAAAATAAAAAACAACTACAATATGCCACATCATCATTGTGCCACGTTGGCATGTTGTCCTGGAGCTAACATTAGGAGAAGATTTTAATTTTTTTGCTAATGAATTTATAAAATTTATTGAACATATGAGGCAACTTGGCCGTTGATGAACTGTGGCCCCCAGTATTCATTGGTGGTCAATTTAAGCAAATGAATCTAATACTGTGTTCTAGTGCACGAAATAGAGAATCTTGATCACCATTGCAAAAGTTTCAACAACAGAATCAATTAAAAGTGTTGGAGAAAAAACAAATCGAATCAAATTAGAAACTTTAATCGGAGTTTTTGGGGCAATTTGTGTTCTATTTTTGTTGATTCTTTAGTACTAGGATTAAATGAATCTATTATTGAAATAAGCAAATTACAACATACTTGATCAATTGCATAAATCATCATTCCTTCAAAACTCTCCTTACATAGGGCTAACTTTTTTGTTAGAGCATTTTTCAAATTTGCATCCATAATATGCAACAGAAGCATAACAAGCAACCTAAAATTCACATAATTGTCTCTAGCATGCGTTGTTCCTAGTACATTTATAATGTACTCCATCTTTACAACTGATGCGTTTGAAACTAGCAAGTATACTAGTCGCACAAGTAATAAAGTGATAAGTAGATATCGTTCCCACGAGGATTGATTCTAATTGAATTTGTTATTTTCTAACAATAATAAACTAAACAGGGGGGGGGTTTGTTGATTGATTAACTAAACTTAATACGAAAGCAAATGAAGAATAACACAAAGCAAAGTTAAATGGAGTGAAAAATCAATGAGAGACACTTGGTTAAGAGTTCATTCTCTGCCACAAGATATGAATTTGTGAATTAACATAGAATTGTAATCCAATTACAGCATTGAAGTTATCAACCGTAGATAACAACAAGCTCTGTTATCCCAATCTTTCCTTACTTTGTTGTTAAATAAAACAAGCTCTTTATTTAATCTCTATCCATTAAACAACCTAGAACAAACTCTCTAAGTTTAATTCAATGGAAGGATTA
Source organism: Boswellia sacra (assembly GCA_013180625.2). NCBI lineage: Eukaryota > Viridiplantae > Streptophyta > Magnoliopsida > Sapindales > Burseraceae > Boswellia > Boswellia sacra. Next base: position 152,427 of record SNVD02009397.1, on the reverse strand, counting down.
CGATGAGAAAGATAGGTTGATCTAAGCAATAATCACACAAGTTCAGATTATTTAACCTAGGTTGTATTTTCCAATTGCAATCTCTGATCACAATTTTGCTACTAATGATTGGAAATTCATGACAATTACGGATCAAGATTTCTAATCTAGCAATAGACAACAACAGATTATATTCAGTTGGCCATTCCAAATACAATCAGTAAGCAATCATAAGCATTAGATATGGGAAAATACAAGCAACTTCAATTAGAGAATTGGATAACAATTTCTTACACAATCAACTCACAAAATCCATATCAAGGGCTTTGAAATCACCCTCAACCAATTCAGATTTAGTTACACATATTCAATCAGAATAACAAATACAATACAGAGAAATTCCAGAATTGAAAAGGAAAGAAAGAACTTAGCAAATTCTTTGAAAATCTTCTTTGTAGATGAATCTTCTTGGAATTGTAGTTCCTCCTCTTTCAAAATCTTCTTTCTCCTTCAAGAACTCCAAGGGATGAGAGAAATCCAGAAATGCAGCCTCCTCCCATGTTTTTCCCCCTTCAAGTTCTCAAAATAAAACCCTAAAATGTGTTTAAATACTCTGCTACAGTAACGTGCTACAGTGTCCCTTATTATACATGCTACAGTGATGTGTGGAATTACATTTCTACACTTCTCACACTGTTTTGATTACAACTTTCGGTACACTGAATGGATTCATAAACCGTAAATTTCTCCAAAAAGTAGACTTCGAGAGCTTTTCAACGGTATATGATATGTCATCGGGTTCATTGTATATCAATACAATTAAATCCGAGAAGATGGTTGACTAGCAGAGGTGAAAATGAAGGGTTTTACTCCATTTTTGTGCAAGTTGCTCCAAAACTCCTACAAACATCAAAACCACACAAAAACATAAAAATACCAAGAAATATAGCAAAGAAACATGGACGAATTGATATGAAAATGATATATAAATAGACACTTATCAACAACTTTTGTTTCCACATCACTTCTAGGGCATCTTTTCATAATTTGGATCAGATACATCCTCGTATTTGCTTTGTTGTCCCTAGAGTCATATAGCAAGAGCAAACGTAAAACTTTTCATTAGGAAACAAAGGTTAAAGTAGATTATAATAAACAAGATACAAGCAGGTGAGACAAGCACCAGTAGGCAATGCATTACTGTCTTTCATTATGATTATCTCTTCAAACTTCTTCCTTGAAAACATATTCTGTCTAGTGGCTACTTTAATAGACTGTCCAAAATTTGCTGGATTGAAGACTTCTTCACCTCTTACTTTTTAATCTAGAAGACAAAAAAAAAATGAAGATAATTACTATAAAGGTAAAATATTACACTTCCAAAGAAAGACTGAAATACCCTCAAGAGGTAGCACGAACTACATCCCCTTGAAAACCTACTAGAGACATTGGATTTTTGAGGCTCGATGATGAAGTAAATATGAATGTGCATCACCTTGAAAACCTACTAGAGACAGTGGATTTTTGAGGCTCGATGATGAAGTGAAGATGAATGTTCAATAATAGAAATGACTGAAATGCCCTTGAAAGTTAAAGGAAGAAAGTTTTTGAAAGCTAACACAAGATTTCAAATAATCGCATAAATTAATCCAGGACGAATCAATTAATTAGTCATTTACCTTGCGAAGCGACATATATCTAGTTTTCATAGAATTTTTTAGATTACAAATCGGAGTTGTACTTGAAAAATTATGCTCGATTGAAAAGACGAAGGTCGATGGAGCACTACATTGAAAAAATACGAAACAAGAGGGATTGATGGGCCACAACCAATGACAGTTGTAGAACGACCAGTTGACTATCCTACCATCGGCTGGCAGTCCACCCATAGTTAGTTGACAGTCCTTACACAGCCGGTCGATTATTCTCAATGTAATTTTGGAAAATTTTGTTATGAAGCTTCCTTTTTTGTTTTTTGCTTCCTTTCTGAATTCCAGACCTCAACTATATAAACCCCCCTCCTTCTCACTTTTCAACACATATCAAAATCATCTCTTCTCCCTCTTGAAGACACACTTGAGAATTCAAGGAGTCTTTTCTAGTAAAATATTTTTTTAGGCGTTCTATTGCTCTAAACCCGAAAAGGGTACGTCTTAAGAGCAGTCCTCTTTTCTCCCTCATCTTTTCTTTTTTATTTGTCTTACTTAGAATTAAGCATATTCAGGTTTATTTATGCTTATAATAAGCATGTTTAAGATTTATTTTGATGCTTAGGAGTATGTTTAGGGTTATTATGAATTGTTCTAACCCTTGTTTGTTTTACAAGGCGGAAATACATGTCAAGGTAAGTCATCTTTCCCTCCTTTCTTAGAACATGTTTAGAGGTTTACTTTCTTTGCAAATGCTTAGAATCATGCTTTAGGAGCATATGTCTAGTATCATGCTAGGAAGACTTATGATTATTTTGAAGCATACTAGGAAATAGCATAGAATGGGCAAGAATTGCTTTGATTGATTGAAATGCCATATTGATTACTTGAATTGGGCTAGCATAGCCATTTTTGATATTAGTTGATTGTATTAGATTAGAAATGCCATGTTTAGGCTAGAAATGCTATGATTCACTATGATTACTAAGAATAGGCTACAATTTCCATGCTTAGGTAAAATTGCCATGATAAGAAATATCTAATCTAGGTAGAAGAGCCATGATATTAGATTATGGCTTTGTTTGGATTTTAATTGAGTGATTTATTATTATAAATTCATGAATATACCATGAATATGTTATGGCTTGAATGATGCCATGAAAGAGGCTTGATAGACATTGAATAGACTCATATATATGATGATGAGGAATTCATTATCTATCGAGTTTTAACTTGAATGTTTATATTGAATTTATGATATGCATGAATATGTAAAGAATGTTATCAATGTTGTGAATGTGAAATTTTGAAGTGTTAGACGTAGAATTTACTTTACTTGTTAAAGAACAATTGTTGTAATCCTATTCCTATCCCCCATGTTTGAAGAGAAATATAATTCTATTCTCCTCCCTCTTTCTTTGTATGAATATACAACTATTTTGATTGAATATTACCTTACATCCTTAAAGATAATAAAATTAAAAATGTGTGCATAAAATGAACAACTTAAGTGGACTGTATAACAATGTAAGCTATTTTTATTCGGTATACCCTAGTGGAGGCTAAATTTTGATTCGAGAGAGGCGAATGGTTCATACCTAAATTCACGAACTCCTCTATGAAGGCATGATGACAGTTTAGGTCCTGAAGCGAGGGATCACATTGCCCCCATTCATTCCTGATTGACTAATTAGGTGGTGACTCCATTTCTCCAGACGTGCCCTTAGCTCGTTTATGTTTCTTTAAGTCTCAAAAGAGGCTTTGACATAGTATCATGGTCGCAAATGCTCTGGTGGGATGAAAACTCCGTTCATAGTGGCAACTCCACTGGGGATAAGAGAAGTTGATTTCAATTGGGATACCGAATTCTAATACCTTTTTTTTGTTATTTTGAGTCCTTACATCACTACACTTTACACATAATAAGCACGAACTACTTAAACTAGCTGTGTGGCATTAGCATGAGAAGTCTTTGGCTCTATTCGACCTTTAGAGGACTCATGTTGATGTCACCACCTTTGAGCATGTAATATTGAATTGGTATAAAAAAAGATTGACTTAAGGGAGCATCTCTCACTCGAAGGAGTCCAAACCATTGGACTCTTGAGACTTAAACCATGTTGATGATTCTAGAAATTTCTAATGGGATGAATATCCAAAACCCATATTGAAATTCATGTCCATGGATATAAATTCCATATGATTACATTGACTCAAACCTTATGGAACCATGAACAAATGCCACATGTCAGGTCACCCATAAGAACAAAGGGGGGCATGTGCCATGAGTTAAGGTTATCATGACGTATAGAAGCTGTGTTATGATAATCATGAAGATTCCAACATCAACTTGAATGTTAGAATTAGGAGAGAGAATCTCACATTCCCATATCCCATGATGATGACTTGGGAATAAGGCCTAAAATCCTAAGAAAAGAGACTTGACCTCATGTGTGTGAGACAAATAAGGTTGGAAGGCTAAAAATATGTCTATGCGCTTGTATGAGCATGTATCATATCATGCATAAATGCATGCATGCATGGCATTGACACCTTTATTTTACAACCATCATAGTTTGGGCTAGATGAGGTGGTCGTTTAATAAGACAAGAGGAACCAGTAGTTGAAATGGCCGCACCCAACAACAACGATCAAGAGATGGTCCAATTGAGAGCTAACATGACCGCGCTCCAACAACAGATGGCTTAACTCGTCGAAGCTTTACAAAATGGGCCTAATCGCATGTACCAGCCATTGCCCAAAGGTAATGGTGGCAATGAGGGTAGGACTAGCCATTATAGAGATAGGGGAAGGCTCAGCCAATCAAGATGAGCCCTAATCAGTCAGATATTTGGCCAAAGACATGGAAAAGGTCCAATGCCTCTTAAAGAAGAAGGGATGAAAGGGGTCAAAGACCTAGACGACATCTTGCTTATTGAGGATAATGATTTGCCTATGAAGTTTCGTATGCTAGACTTGCCCAAGTTTAATGGAGAGGGTAATCTGAAGATGCATTTGAGAAAGTATGCTACTATCATAGCCACCATTCTTTTGTCGAAGGAGTATATCTTGATGTACTTCATGCTATCCTTAGAAGATGATGCAGTAGTATGATACTATGATCTTCCCAAAAGAGTTCGAGAAGATTAGGAGGCGTTATCCGAGCAGTTCGTGGAACTATAACGTTATAATACCCAATTGGGGGTAACCTTGAGGGATTTGGAGACAACACGCCAATAGCCTAATGAAACCTTTTAAGAATACTTGGTTCGTTGGAGGGCCAAAGCTATTAAGATGACCACGAGGCCCACAGAGAAGGAACAGGTCCATACGGTGATCAATGAAGCCCATGCCTTCATCAGTGATCGACTCGTGGGCTTTCCAATCAAAACATTTGAAGACTTGTGTGATTGAGGCATCCAAATAGAAGATTTGGAGGCTAGGTAGAAGAGAAGTAACAACAGTTATCCTAAAAGAAATTAGGGATAGTATCATCAAGCTAGTGGGTCTAGTACAAAGCATGTTGAGGTGAAAGCAATCACCCAACAAAGGAAATTCAGTCGCTTGGAAAGACCATTATCAAAGATCTTTACAAAATTGAAAGGTGAAGGGATCTTGTAGCCATTACCACCAAAAGAGCTTCTAAATCCATTGCCAAGGAATTGGAGGTATCATAAGAAATGTGAATTCTACCAAGTGACCAGTCATAAGACTGACGATTGCACTCATCTTCACCATGAGATTCAAGAGTTGATAGATAATGATTAGATTCTTAATCTAGATCTGCAAGAGCCTAACACAAGAAATAACCCACTACCCAACTACAACTAGTGCCTCCACCATCGACCAACATGATTGGGTCAGGCTTGACCAAAGAGCAACTCATAAATTCTTTTGAAGAGAGTAGATCTAACAAGGCTAAGAGAGCAAGAGAAGGGAGAAGACCAAACTTGAACAACAAGAAGGGTCCATTAGAAGGATGGCTACAAAGAAGAAGCCCAAGATAGAAGAGCTTAAGGAAGAGAAGCCCAAAGAGATCATTGAAAGTGGGAAAGAAGAGCCCTTTCCATTGGTAGCCTAGATTTTCACCAAGAAGGGTGGATGGACCAATATTGTTGTGAAAAGGGTTAAATGAAACATGGAATCTGAATTTCTATGCGTTAGTGACCATGAGGAAGAGGAACAAGAAAAAGAAAATGAAGAAGAAGTTGAGGTGGAAGATAAAAAAACATCCGCCAAAAAGAAGTCCACACCAACAAGTACATTTACTAGGAAAAAGGTGGCTAAAAAAGGGGTTAGAAGAGGCCCACCACCTAGAAGACTCAAAGTGAAGAAAGGTAGTGAAACTAGAAAAAGGAAGCAAGGTGAAAGCCTTGTGAGAAGAGAAAGCTTGCTTAGAATATGCAAGGAGGTAAAAGTCATGGGTATTTGAGATGACATTCCTAAAATCAATACCCTTTCAAACTTTTGGTTGACTTTAGTAGTGATGAAGAAAAGGAAGTGAGAGTCGAAGGAGAAACACGTGATGGAGAAACACTTAAGGGTGAGAATGAGGATATCCAAGGAGTGACAAGAAGTGGTAGGTTTTACCATAAGAAGGAAAAGGAAAAACCTGTTGAGAAAGAAAAGAATATTGAGAAGGGCAAAGAAATTGCTAAGGAAGAAGTCAAAGAAGAAGAAGACCAAGTTATCAAGCAGTTGAAGAAAACTCAAGCAAATATTGGCATTTGGGACTTGTTGATCTCATCTCGAAAGCATAGAGAAATGTGAAGGCTTTGACAGAGGTGGAGATATAAATGGGTGCTACTCCAAATGAAATGTTGACTGCTATGATCAGAAGAGAACCCAAAGGGGTAAATGAGAAGGGTGTAATCACCTTCACAAATGATGATTTACCTTTTGAAGGAAGGAATTACAGCAAACCATTGTTTATCACTGCCAAAATTAGTGGAAAGACGTCTCCTTATATCATTATGGATGACGAATCTGCCATCAATATCATGCCTATGAAGATATTGCACAAATATGGGGTTAGTGAACTTGAGCCTTGTAAGATGGTGATCAGGGCTTATGACGACTTAAAAATGAGTGCCATTAGGATTTTTAAGGTGTTATTGAAAACTGGGCCTATTAAAGTAATGACTAAGTTTATTGTCCTTAACATTTTGGTCACCTTTGTTACTTTGTTAGGTCAAGCATGGTTCCATTCGCTTGGTGGAGTTCCTTCCACTTTACATCAGAAGATCCGATTCAAGGAGGAGAAGCCTCAAGATCAAACATCGCCAATGGACCCATCTGTCGACCTTTCTCCTTTCATTGAAAAAGAATCAAAGATGTTTATTATGAAGATGTTTTTATTTCTAACCTCTTTGAAGAAGAGGAAATTATTTATGTTTCAAAATTTGATGCAATGAAAAATCAGTTTGCTTACTTGTATCATGTTTTTCTTGATATAACTGTGCATGATAATTTACATTTCACTAGTATATTTGACATCAATACCATTCAAACTCATGACATTAATCTTGATACAATTGAAAAACCCAAGAACATATGTATTACACTTGATACAACTCCTGAAGATAGAGAGAGAGATTTGAAAAATTATTAAAGAAATATGAAGAAGTCTTCACCTGGTCCTAGGATGACATGTCTAGAATCAATAGAAATATTGCTGAGCATACGATTCCAATAGATCCGCACATGAAGTTGGTTAAGCAAAAATTGAGGAGGTTAGACTAGAATGGGCTCAGAAGGTCAAAGAAGAAGTATCCAAGTAGATTGAAGCCAAGTTTCTAGATGTGATGAAGTATCCAAAATGGTTAGCTAATATTAATACCTAAGAAGGATGGAAGGGTCCAAATGTGCGTTGATTATCGAGACTTGAATAAGGCCTCACCGAAGGGTGACTTTTGTTTGCCTTACATTGATGTATTAGTGGATAGCACCATCGCTAGTTTGATGTTCTCATTTGTAGATAGATTTTCCAGTTACAACTAGATAATGATGGCCAAAGAAGGCAAGATAAAAACAACCTTCTTTACGAAGTAAGGAACCTATTGTTACAAGGTGATGCCCTTCGAACTGAAGAATGCAGGGGCGACTAACCAACAAATAATGACGATGCTATTTATGATATGCTGCATAAGGAGATAAAAGTTTATGTAGATGACATGATGGTGAAATCTAGGTCTCGAGATGGTCATTTTAAAGCTTTAGATAGATTCCTAAAAAGGGTGGAGAAGTACAAGCTACGGTTAAATCCAATGAAGTGTGTTTTTAGAGTCACCTCAAGGAAGTTGTTGGGGTTCGTAGTTGGCAAGAGGGGGATAGAGGTAGATCCTGACAAGGTTAAAGCAATTATAGAGATGCCATCGCCTAAGAAGGAAAAAGAAGTTGAGGGTTTCTTAGAAAGATCCAATATCTCAGTTAGTTCATCGTCAAATTGATGACAGTTTATGCACTAATCTTCAAACTTCTAAAGAAGAATCAGCAAATGACGTGGAATGATCAGTTCTAAGAAGCATTTGAGAAGATTAAGAAGTATTTGCAGAATCTGCTAGTTTTGATACTACCAAAAACTTGGCAAGAATGTAATTCTTTATTTGGCTCTTGAAGAGGAGGCCATTGGTGCTATATTGGGATAATAAGGCAAGAATGGTGTAGAATATGCTAAATTCTATCTTAGCAAGAAATTGCTTTGGTATGAAATGAAGTACAATTACGTGAAGAAGACGTGTTTAGCCATGGTGTGGCTCTCAAAAAAGTTATGGTAGTACTTTTAGTCTTATAAGATTAAGGTCGTCTCAAAGGAAGATTCAATGAAGTATCTCTATGAAGCACCATCGTTTGAGTGGAAGCTAGCAAGATGGGTTGTTAAGTTGTTAGAATTTGACATTGAGTATGTCACCGAGAAGGTGGTGAAAGGAAGAGTAGTAGCAGAGTTCTTGGCTATGAATTTGGTCGATGATGATGAACAATGGGAGTTGGATTTCCTAGATGAACATCTGAGGATAACATCAGTAGTAGGATGGAGGATGTTCTTTGATGAAGCTGTCAATAGAAATGGTGTTGGAATAGGAGTTATGTTAGTATCACCAATGAAAGAAGCAATTCCCTTTGCTAAAAAGTTAGAGTTTAGAGTCACCAATAACATGGCTGAGTATGAAACTTGTGCCTATGGGTTAGAAATCGTAATTGTGATGGGCATCGATGAAATAAAAGTGTTGAGAGATTTGAAGCTAATCATCTCCCAAGCCAATAAAGATTAGGATTGAAGGGCAGGAAGACTCAAACCATACCTCGAGCACATTAGAAGCTGATTGGGAGGTTCAAGCAGTGTACCTTCATCTATCTTCCTAGAAACGAGAATCAGATGACTGATGCTTTATCTTCTTTGGCATCCATTTAGGTGAGTACTCAAGAGCTATTGGTAAGGCCGCTCATGATATCATAAGTATAAGGCCCTTGCTGTATAGAACCCCATGTACTAGAAACAGAAATGGATAAGAAGCCATGGTTCTATGATTTGAAGAGATACCTAGAAGATAGAATTCTGCTAGATGAGGCCAATGAGAAAGGATTTAATGTACTACGAAGTTAGCCTAACAATTTACTTGCTATCAAGGAGAGAGGTATAAGAGAATGTCAGAAAGGATACAATTGAGATGTGTTGATGAGAAAGAAGCTAAAAGGCTTATGGAGGAGATCTATAGTGGTATATATGGGCCACATATGAACGGGCTGATGCTTGCAAAGAAGATAATGAGGCAGGGTTTTTACTGGCTAACCATGGAGATAGATTGTGTCCAATTTTGTGATGAGGTGTCATCAATGCCAGATCAATAGAAATTTGATTCACCAACCGCCCTTAGAGCTACGAGGAATGAAAATAATATGGCTATTTGTTGTATAGAGCATTGATATTATTGGCGAGATACGACCGTTAGCCTCTAATGGGTATCGATATGTGGTGGTGGTAATTAGCTACTTTAACAAATGGATAGAAGCTGAGTCCTACAGATAACTAGAGGTAAAACAAATGGCGAAGTTCATCGAGAAGAACACCCTATGCAGATTTGGAGTACAACATCACGTTGTGAATAAAAATGGAGTTCATTTCTAGGCTAAGACTAAGGCCTTGTTTGAGAACTATGGGATTGAACACTATAAGTCGATCGCATATCGGCCATAAGAAAAAGCGGTAGAAGCAGCCAATAAGAACATTAAAAAGATATTTGCTAAGACAGTGCACACATACAAGGATAAGGCAAAGAAGCTATTGTTTGTGTTATGGGGGTTATAGAACGACACCCAAAAGTTTGACAGGCATGGCACCCTTATCTTTGGTGTATGGTTTAGAAGCAGTCCTACTAATTGGGATAGAAATGAAATTAGTGAGATTTCTAATAGAAGCAGAAATTCCTGAAGGGGAGTGGATTCACAATAGATGTGAACAGTTGGCCTTAATTGATGAGAAAAGAATGAAGGCCAGATATCATATGCAGTTGTACCAGAAGCGGGTTGCTCAAGCCTTTAATAGGAAAATAAAAGCAAGGAAGTTCAAAGAAGGGGAATTGGTCCTTAATAAGCTAGGCCAGTAGTGTTTGATCGGAGAAGGAAGTTCAAACCCAATTGGAAGGGCCCATTCACTGTGACAAAGTTCATATCCGGTAGAGCCATCATCCTATCAGACATGGAAGGAAATGAGTTCATTGAACCTATCAACATGGATAGCCTGAAGAAATACTATGTGTGAAAAAAAGGGGAAAAAGAGAAAAAATAGAAAAAAAGTGTGAGAGGAAAAATAATTAATAAAAAAATCAGAAATGGCTAATTAATGATAAGAGTTGTCTCATTATGCACATATTGTTCGAAGAACAAATGATTGTATTTTTATTAATGAAATGAAATTGTTTGGAAACAAATATGCTATTAAAACATCTTATTATTTTTGTATGATGATAAAAGGAAAGCATCTAACACCTAAGCTAACAATGACACTATCAATGTCGTCTCTACCTCTTTACGAATTATGATGATAAAAGGAAACAAATCCTTGTACCGATCATCTATCTCAAAGTTAGGATCATGGAACAAATTCCTCTCAATAGTCCAATGCGCCCAAGAATCGTTTACATGTTCTAGTTAATGAGCAAACAGTCTTTTAGGATCGAAAGTAGTCGGTGAATCCATGATCTCCTACTTAAGTTCATACTACCGATGTAGTCTAGCAGGATCATAGAATGAACTATACAGAAACCTACTAAAGGTACACATGTGATATAAGTGTCGACTGTCATGTGCTCTAGTCTCCACCATGGTCAGTGCCAACAGATCCGAGCATCTGGAATGACTTGAAGCCAGTCAACCCAAGAAGAACGTCTCTTAAGTCTCCTCTTTGTATGAAGCCAAGGGCTATACTGAAAAATATCTCCCTCAAGCGGTGTTAGATTAGACAGCCTCTATTGTAACCAAATCTAGAAAAGAAAAATAAGAAAAATAAGAAAAAACATGCTAAGTCGAAAACCTAAAAAGCCAGTTTAGGCAAAAATTAAAGCAAGCCCACTAAGTTGAAAACCTGAAAGGGCAGCTTAGACAAAAGTTAGGATAGAAAAAGAATAAAGAAAAAGCCCGTAAAGTTAAAAACTCGAAAAGGGCGGCTGAGGCAAAAGTTAGGGCAAGCTTACTAAGTCAAAAACCTGAAAGGGCGCTCAGGCAAAAATTAGAGCATGAAAAAAAAGAAAAAAAAAGCTCACTAAGTCGAAAACTCGAAAGAGCGATTTAGGCAAAAATTAGAGTATGAAAAAAAAACCTTGCTAAGTTGAAAACCCAGAAGGGTGATTTAGGCAAAAGTTAGGGTTAAAAGAAAATATCTGGAGAAGCAGAAGACTACTGCTGAATCTCTGACTCGGATCGATCCTGACACGGCCCAGGCCAATTAATGTCTCAATAAGAATCAAGGGAACGTCTATGAAACTAAGTCCCATATGAGGAATAATGGTTACAAGATATGGGTTGCTTAGACCATCTGGTGAGACCAGTAGAAACTGTGCAAGGAGGCAGAACTGAAGAACACGATGGCATGATGGAAGATAATGTCACTCTACCATCTTCGGTGTAAATGCTTGTAGTAGGAATCAGAAAATCAAAAAAGTTAGCAAGATCAAACATCGATAGTGTCTCAACAGTAGGCAGAATGATGCTCTTAGAATTTGATGAATGACAATTGAGTGTGACAGAGAATTCCTCATATAGGGGCTAAAGCTCTTGCCCACTGAAGTAGAAGATGTGATCATGAGAATCCCAGAAGGTAGTATAATCTGTAAGAAAAGAAATGTCAAGTTTCACATGACGAAGAAACTTCAAATTGTAAAGACCATTGGATTCGAGTTGCTTCCAGTTATCATTCTTTAGAAGTTTTAAGAGAGGCTGGAGGGGCTTGAGAGAGGCCTAGACATGTTGAAAAGCACGAAGAGTCATCAAGAACTGCAAAAGAAAACTTGAGAAATGAGGAAGGAAATATTGAAAAGTATAGGGACAAGCACAAAATGATCAGCACTTAAGTAGTGCAAGAAACAAAGTAGAAATGGAAAGAGGAGGGTGAACCATCGATAGGCAGTGGAAGGATGGTAAGACAGCCGACCATTGGTCCAATAGTCAACCGACGGTGGTTAGGGCAAAAAGCCCTCCAACTCCCCTTTTCACATGTTTTTGGCTTCTGCTTTGCGTGCCTATGAGCAGTTTCAAGCGCACGACTTTCAAATTTTGTAATTTTGTTTAGAATTAAATAAATGATGATGTAGAAACGAATTTGAACCAATTTGGATGTAAATTGGTCAAAATACACACAGTTTAAGAAGCAGTTTATGAAACTAAAAATAGAAAATTTTCACTAAGTCTTTGAAATTTGTTCACATAACTGATTGCTTTGATTGTACATCTTGAAAATTCAAAAGCATGAAAGTTCATACATGGAAACTAAATGAACAAAAGAAAGAAATCAATATGAAGGAAGCTGATGGTGATAGTTCTTACTCATCACCATCAATAGAGAAGGCAACAACTTAAGCCTGAAGGTGCTCGATCTCTTGCTCCAAACAAGCATTCTCCTGATGACTTATCTAATTCAAGCAAGTAGCATATAGTTAGAAAAACTATTAAGATAGAAATCATGCATACATGAAGCATAGAGCAGTGCTTTACATGATATTATTGAGACATTTGTAAGACATACCCATGAGAAGTAGCTTGCATTTAGAAGACAAGCTTCACGGAAGATTGTAGTACCTGTATTGCATTGTATTTTTATGACTAATAGATATTTGAAGAATAACAAAAAACTTGAAGAATACATAGTCAGAAGACTTACTAGAGTGGTATCATGAGGAATGAAAGGAATAGGCATGATCTGATCCTCAGTGATCACATGGTTGATAATCTACCCATCGGCATCCGTGTATAGACTACATTGTTGGGGTCGGCCAAGAGGTCGCCAATCACATGACTAGTTGGAATGACTAAAGTAGCTGTGGGGGTCTGAGATGGACGTGGCTACTCATTAACAATAGTAAAAAAGGTAGGTGTGCTAGTACCAGAAGAAGAAACCTTCTATCTCTTCCCACGACGTGTGGAAGAGCTAACAACATGGCTGGAAGAGCCATTAACAGCACTAGAAGGAGGATGAGGAACCTCATGAACAGATCAACTTGGCTTAGTATATAGCAATGTGGCTCAAGCCCACTAAGCACAAGAAATTATCATCACTAGGAACTGGATCTCACTTAAGTGAATCCCAACTGTGTAATCTGGCATCTCTGGTTCCATAGCCAAGTCTACTGTTTCTATCATCAGAACTGGTAGAGAAGGAGGAACTAGATGATGCTTTATGCTTTTGAACTAATCCAAGACTTGGTCATCTAGATACCACATCATGCTTTCAATGCATAAGAGAAGGATGCAGTAGTTGATATATGGGGCGATGACCCTCACAGTAGTCGACCAACCCTCAATGGGCCCTACCACTCAGAATGAATCTACAAAGGCTAGAAATATGGTAAGATTATGATATAAACTAAATACTGACTGTAATGTCTTTTACCTTGTCCGAGGCCATCTTGTGGATGTAATTACGAAAGAAGTCTAGCTCATGAGATATCTTGAGCTCTGCACAACATGTAGCCCACCTCTTCATTTGTGGGAAAGAAAAGTCTTAACAAGTAAGAAGTAGGGAAGATAGGATGCCCAACTCATAGGCCCACACTTGTTATAAACAAGACATAATCAAAAATAGGATTTATACAAAACATGAAGATACAAAAGAAGAAACATTACCTCAAGCGAAGGAGCGAAGCCAGTAATCATAGTGATGTCTCGACATGCACGGTCTAAACAAAGTATTATTGGCTGAAAGCAGCACGACCCCAATCAATAGTCCTCACTTGATTGAGATCTTGAGGGTAGAAAGCAGAGTCAAAAAGGTAGTGTTAGACACATTGGCAAAAAGCGTTGAATCAAGGAGATACACGATAAAGCTACGTGCATACTGATCCACCTAGATCGGAGTCAGGTTTGATCTCCTTCTCCAATATTCATATAATGTAGCGTACTAAATCACGATGTTGTTTTTTATTTTCACATGGCAACCAAGAAGTAGGCAAACCAAAATTTTTTGAACACTCGAGTCCGAGATTCAAGCATCGATAGATATTACCTTCTACCACACGAAAGGCCAGTTAGAACGGCAATCTCCAATGGCGTAATAGTCATCTCACCAATCGAAAGATGGAAAGTGTTTAGGTTGTGTCCATCCACCTCTCACATAAAGTAGCCAGTGCTTGATGATCTGTGTGTCAAGAAGCATGTGGAAGACAAGTAATAAACTCATAGAAGCTAATAGCAGCAATCCTATTTCTCACAACCTCATTCTCTATCTCTAAGAACCAAGTGTGGGCTCTAGAAAATGATCTACAAATCTTGCTCTCATGGAAGTCCAAAGGTGAGAAATTGAAGTCTTTACATGAATACAAGCCTAGAAAATTTCTAGAAAGCAGAAGATTGAAGAATGAAGAAGAATGCATTCCTGGTTGATTGTGTGGCAAGCCACGTCGTAGACAACGGGCACCTCTTGGTCTTTCAAAAGACCCCTCAATGTTGATCTCTAGATCGGATCTCTCTCATTCAAGTCAAGATGGACTAGATGATCTACCATTAGAAGAAGGAAGTCAAGATGAACACGTAGGAGAAAACCGGAGGCAAATCGAATGAAAAATGAAGAAATGATGTGAGAATGAAGCGGAGGAAGGTGAAGGGTCTTTATATAGACCCTCTACCACTGGGTAGCTATTGATTGACCACCGACTAGTAGTCAAAATGTCGACTAGCTATCTTCCCACAGTCGACCAGTTATTCCTTTAATGAGGGGCAAAAAAGTAAAAGGTTGATGAAAGAAAAGAGAGAAGAAAAGGAGAAAAGAAAAAGAAAAAGAGGAAAAGAGACCAAAGAGAGAGAGAGAAGAGAGAGAGAGAAAAGAAAAAAAGAGAAAGAAAAGAGAGAAAAAGAAAAGAAGAGAAGGAAAGAAAAGAGAGAAAAAGAAAAGAGAGGAGAAGAAAAACTCCATATCGACCTTAAGACACCAAAAGAATTTTCGAACGAATCGGTGACAAGCACCTAACCATGGCAATAGCTTAGCAATTCACAAGGAAAGGAGAGTAACATCAATCAATAGAATCTTTCGACCGATGCGCCTGAAAGAAATCCTCTAGAGATTAGAAAACAGTTTGCTGAAGAACTACCAAATAGGGTAAAATTTTGAATTGATTTGAAATCATCAAGAATTGTTTGATATTTTGCAAGAATTTGGAAGGACAATAGAAAGATCTCCAGTGAATCTGAGAATCAACAATATGATATGAACTTCCTCAGTGAAGAGTCTTACAAATGCAAAATCTAGAGAAGTCAAGAATGAAGAATACCAAAGCATAACGATTAAGAATTTTCCTTAGTGGATTGGATGAAATCCAGAATAAAATGAAGAATCCTCAGGAAAAGTTATGAAGCCCAACAAATGCAAAGTCTGAATAGATCAAAGAAGCATGAAGAAAGCCGAAGGTAGGACGAATGAAAAGGTCTAAAGACCGCAAAGTAGTGGATGATAGGCGTTTTCTCGATGAGCATGTATTAGAAGAAACCCTGGGAAGTAGGTGCACTTAAGAGTGCTTTAAGCCCTTAGAATAGGCATAAGCCATAAGAAGAGGCACATTGAAGAGTGTTGAAAACCCTAGGAAGTAGGTACTTTTAAGAGTGTTTAAGGTCCTTGAAATAAACGTACTAAAGAATGCTAACAGACCCTAGGAAATGGGTGCATTGAAAAGTGTTAGAAACCTTGGGATGTGGGTAAACTAAAGAATGTTTTATCTTAGCATTGTAAGGATACATTTATGCATTAAAAGGATGCATTTGTCTGCACTAGAAGAGTGTACATTGTGCATCATAGGGATGCATCTCTTCACACTAGAATAATGCATTGCATGTATTAGAAGGATGCATTTTAGCCCTTGAGTGGGCACATTAACCCTTGAGTAGGCACACTCTTTTGTAGGAATTGAAGAGGAAAACAGATGATGAGAAATCTGGCAAAATGTAAATGAAGGCGAGGATACAAAGATGAGAGGAGGAAAGACAAAGCAAGAGTACTTTATCAATTTTTATGTTTCACAAACTTCTCAAAATAGGGCGCAAGCTATAGACATTAGATTTTTGAGGCTCGATGATGAAGTGAAGGTGAACGTCAATCAATAGAAATGATCAAAATGCCCTTGGAAGCAAAAGGAAGACAGGTTTTCAAAAGTTAACACATGACTTCAAAAAATCATAAAAATTAATTAAGGAAAAATCTATTGATGAATCATTCATTGTTGTGAGGCTATAGATGTCTAGTTTTCATTGAATTTTACGAATCACAAGTCGAAGTTGAACTTGGAAAGTTTTGTGCGATCGAACAGACGAAGGTCGAAAGAGGACTACATTAAAAAAATGTGAAATAAGAGAGATTAATGGGCCACAACTAGCCAGTAGTTGTAGAATAGCCAACCGGCTATCCTACCACTGGCCGACAATCCACCCAGAGTTGGCCAACAATCTCACACAGCTAGTTGATTGTTCTCCATGCAATTTTAGAAAATTTCTTTATGAACCTTCCTTTTTTGTTCTTTGCTTCATTTTTCAATTCCAATCCTCAACTATATAAACCCTTTTTCTCATTTTTCATCATATATCAAAATCATCTCTTCTCCCTCTTGAAGATACATTTGAGAATTCAAGGAGTCTTTGCTAGTTAAATTTTTTTTTAGGCATCTATTGCTCTAAACCTGAAAAGGGTATGTCTTGAGAGCAGTCCACTCTTATCCCTCGTCTTTTCTTCTTTATTTTTCTTGCTTAAATTTAAGCATGTTTAGGTTTATTTATGCTTAGAATAATCATGTTTATGATTTATTTTGATGCTTAGGAGCATGTTTAGGGTTATTATGAATTGTTCTAACCTTTTTTGTTTTGGAAGGTGGAAATGTGTGTCAAGATAAGTCATTTTTCCCTCCTTTATTAGAAACATATTTAGGAGTTTATTTTCTTTGCGAATGCTTAGAATCATGCTTAGAAGCACATGTCTAGAATCATGCTTAAGAGTACATTATTAGAATCATGCTAGAAAGACTTATGATTGTTTTAAAGCATGCTAGGAAATAACATAGAATAGGCAATAATTGCTTTGATTGATTGAAATGCCTTATTGATTGCTTGAATTGGGCTAGAATAGCTATGTTTGATATTAATTGATTGTATTAGGCTAGAAATGTCATGTTTGGTCTAGAAATACCATGATTCACTATGATTACTATGAATAGGCTAGAATTACCATGCTTAGGTAGAATTGCCATCATAAGAAATATCTAATCTAGGTAGAACTGCCATGATATTAGATTATGTCTTTGTTTGGATTTTATTTGAGTGATTTATTATTATAATGTATTAATATACCATGAATATCTCTTGAATGATGCCATAAAAGAGGCTTGATAGACATTGAACAGACTCACATATATGATGGAGAGGAATTCATTATCTACCAAGTCTTGACTTGAATGTTTATATTGAATTTATGATATGCATATATTCACCCAACAGCGGCAAATGCTTGAGCTGATACGCAAACAAGACCAGAAAGACCGGTTACACGTACACCAATAACGGCTAAGTAACTACAAGTGACGCTTTCTCTATCCTTATAGAATCGAGTTTCTTTGGAGTAATCATATCCTTGATACCCAAGTCATTGAAGTCGACTAAATAAGTAATGAATGTTATGAATGGTATAAATATGATATTTTGAAGTGTTAGAAGTATACTTTACTTTGCTTGTTGAAGAAAAATTGTCGTAATCCTATCCCCTCTCCCCCATGTTTGAAAGGAAACGTAATTCTAATCTCTTCCCTATTTCTTTATATTAATAGACAACTGTTTTGATTGAATATCACCTTACATGCTTAAAGAAGATAAAACTGGTAATATGTGCATAAAATGAACCACCTAAGCGGACCGTAAAATAATGTAAGCTATTTTTATTTGGTATACCTTAGTGGAGGCTGGATTTTGATCCGGGTAAGGCGAATGGCTCATACCTAACTTCCTGAACCCATATTTAAAGGGATGAGGGTAGTTTAGGTCATAAAGTGAGGGATTAGATTGCACCCATTCATTTCCAATTGAATAATTGGGTGGCAACCTCATTTCTCCAGACGTGCCCATAGCTCTTTTATGTTTCTTTAAGTCTTGACAAAGGCTTTAACATAGTGTTGTGGTCACAAATGCTCTGGCAGGATGAAAGCCTTATTCACACCTACCCTTGTGTTCTTCTCGTCTTCCTAAGTCTGAGCAGCGTAATGTATTAGACAGTTGGTTGAACAGCTTATATCACCAACCTTCACACGACCAACGAAGTGCAAAAGAGTATTGTACTATAATAGCAGACATGCCCCTCTGAAAAAGTTACGGTCCCCTTCTCCACTTGTTCGCCCAAAATTCAACTACACAAAAGATACAGCTTAGAGAAGAAGAAACCCATCTAGTTGCTCATCTAGCACATGATGAGCGGCCCAGATCATTCACACCTACAAAGTAAGAAGTTTAAAAGCTTTGATTAGGGTTTGACAAGCAGTTGGAATCTTTTTCACACTAACCAAGGCAGTCATCACTTTCATTCTTGATACTAATAATCATGCTTGGAGACTGTGTGTTATCTTGAAAGGCAAGGTTCAACTGTTTACTCTCATTTTTGCAGCTGTTACTCTTCCTCAAACACTCTTCTTGGTTCTATTCTCTTCGCACACCTTGCTTTCCTTGGTACTTTCTCGCTAGGTCATTATCATGAGCAACGTTAACTTGAGCGCCTGAGGGCTTACGTTAGAGAGCACCAACTACCATTGATGTTAGGAATGACAAAATGTACTGTGAGGTTGGGAATCTACACGGATCCGCCTCTACTTGGTGGGGATAGGAGTAGTTTGACATAGGGATGGGGTGGGGATGGAATAGAATTTTTAATCCCTGTATTGTGATGGGGTGGGGATGGGTTTACTACTCCCCACCCCGCACTTGCCCCCTGCATCCTATCATTATATATAAAAATATATTTTATATAATTAACTATTACATATAAAAAATATATATACTCATAAATACTATTTTAATTTGACATTTAATATATCAATTATTAGAAAAACATAGAATTATATTATTGTCTAAAAATAAGAGTTATGTTATTTTATTAAAACCAAAATTTAATTATATAAAAGATATTGACATGGGAATAGGGATTGGCAAAAGCATTTCTTGTATGGAGATCTCCATCTTTTCTTCGCTCTAAAAATCATGGGGAATTGGTGGGGAATAGGGGGTTAGTTTGAATAATGGGGTGGGGCATAGGTAAAGCCTCTTTAGCCCTACCCCACTTCGGCTCATTGCCATCCGTACTTGACGTTTTTTGCTATCTTGTAGGTTCTCTACTTCTTGGAATGAGTTCTAGGAGTAGGTTGGCTGCTCAGAGCCAGTGAACCAAAGGGCAGTCTAGGAGATTAAGATCCCAGCTTAGCGCAGTCACTCATTGGTCCCTTGACATGTGGGGAGCTATGGTTGGTGCTATTTTTAGGCGTCAACAATTACTATGCCACAAACCAAGCCAAATTTATAAGATAAAAACATATTAGGAAAGGACCTTAATGGTTTGTTAACATATTTATATAAAATTATATGACAGCGAGGCAACTTGATCGTAGGTTCAATATTTTTATGGGATAATATCACAGACCACCCCTTAAGTTTAGCTTATTATTGTGCGGAAAGCCTTTTATCCAAATATATCAACGTGGTTCCTAACGTTTGCATTTAAGCTTCATCCAGGTCCAGCTAATGGTTTCCGTTAGCTTTTAAATTAACATTAAAGGGCAAAATAGGAAATTTACAAATTACTATTATATTATATTCCACTAATTGCTAATTAGCTTAATTAAACTTAATTTAAATAAATAAACATAATAATAATAATAATAATAATAATAATAATAGAAATTTAAAAAAAGGGAGGCCGTTTGCCCAAATACGACAAGCAAAATAACCGAAGCACCTCTTTCATACTCAATTACACACCTCTTTCTCTTCCTATTCCTTTTCTACAGTTCCTTCATTCACATTCAAACTCACCCCACAAAATCTCCATATTCAACATTTTCAGTTTTCCAAACCCAAATTTCAATCACACGTTATAGCCTGTTTCACTAACTCTAAATAGAGGCCATTTGCCCATTTCAAACAAATTTGTCAGTGAGAAACGTTAATAATCATATTGAAATACAAGGTAATTGCTAATAACTACTGCCATTTAATTGTTTATTACTAATATTAATAATAATAATAATAGAAATTTTGAAAAAATTTGTCGCAACTGTAGCTTAGCCTCCTCGCACATCTCGCCGTCGCTTCAGCTGCGCATCAACTCGCCGTTGCTCTAGCTGCGCATCAACTCGCCGTCGCTCCAGCCGCGCATCACCTCGTTGCCGCTCTAGCCGCGAATCACCTCCTCGTCGCTCCAGCCTCACATCATATCGCTGCTGCTCCAGCCTCGTATCACATCGTCGCTGCTCTAGCCTCGCATCTCATCACTGTTGCTTTAGCCTCGCATCACTTCACCACCGCTCCATCCATGCATCACCCATCGCTATCCATCCTAACAAGCCTTCCAATCGCCGCTGGTCTTTCTTAGCCACCATCACAACCGTCACTAGCTACCACTCAAAGCCCATAGTCGCATATTTCTTCACCATGAAATCCATCAAAATTCAGTGATTTCACCCTCTTTTAACATGTCCCTAATCGATTTATGAAGCCCAAGAAAGAAATCGGAGGTGTGATCAAGAGTTGGTGGATTTGAGAGTAGCGGATGTGGAGTATTGAGAGCAGCGAAGGATTTAGGCCTTTGGGGGAGCGAAAGAGATGGGAGGGATAAAAAGTAAGGGCAAATTAGTCTTTTAAATCTTTTATCAGTTTAGAATCAAACAGAATCCGTTAGATGTACGTTAGCTGGACTCAGATGAAACTTAAATGTAAACGTTAGGGACCGCGTTGATATATTTGGATAAGAGGCTTTTCGCACGATAATAAGCGAAACTTCAGGGGTGGTTTGTGATATTATCCCATATTTTTATCGTAGGGACAATATTTTTAGCATAGCTTTTAGTCAGATGCATCTGCTATTTCAACCTCCTCATTTTCAGAATCTTTGGAAGAAATCATGGTCTCCTCCACCGTTAAAAGGAGATGCCTAGATATTGTATATAAATAGTGCCAAACCAAACCATGAGATAATCTTCTAGACTTACTATTATGGATGCTTCTATTAAAAAATTCAAGAAGAGGAGTAAACATGTTGATGATTTTCAAATTCATAATAGTCTAGGTTTCCTTCAAATGCATCAATATTTGAATACAAGTCCATATAATATGAGTAATACACAGTAAGACCCCGTTTGGTTTGATTAAAAATGGAGGGAAAGAACTTAGGGTTACTTAGGAATTTAAGTTTTTTTGTTTGGTTGAAGTTTTTGACTTACGAAAAAGTTTTCTTAGGAATTAGGATTATTTAAGTTTCAAATAATCAATTTTCCACTCTCCCACCTTGGAAAATTTGGTTTTCTTGGGAAAACTTTATTAAATTATGAATCTAACCTTGTCTATTTTCTATATGTTAAAAACTAACCTTATTCAAATAATTGATTAAATTATTTTATATATAATTAATAAAATAATTATAAGTAATAAATTGTTAATTTATTTTTTAAAAAAAAATTACAAAATTTATATTTTTAAAAAATTGAAAAAAATTACAAAATATGAAATTACTGTTTCTAACAAGCATCATTGGTGACTGCTGACCCATCTGTACATCCAACATCACCACCAGCACCAAGTTGATCGTTGTCTAGTCCTCAACACATCTGAGTTTGTATCATCAACATAGGATTTGTTGTTCATCGTCAAAATAGAAGCTTAACGACGAATCCGAAAAAAGACCCACCATAGTGGCAAAACAGTGGCATTTACAATGATATAAGCTGCACTGACAGATAGATCACAAATGGCGATTCTGATGGTGTAGGCGGTGACTTCCACGTGCTATCTTCACTGAATGTCGACGGCTATGAGCGATGGTCGACCGACAACCAACGTTCTTTGGAATTTTTTTTATTTTTAACATATAATTATATATTAAATTATTTATTTATTTTAAAAAATATATTAATTTAATAATATTATAACATTCAATATTTATTATATATAGTTAATCTTTTCTTTTTTAATAAGATAAATAATACATATTAAATTTTATTATAATAAAAATTACTATAATTTTGTGTAAATTTATAAGAATAGTATCTAATAAATAATAAATTTGTTTAATAAAATTTAATTCTAATTTAATATGTTTTTTTTTAAATCTTATTGTAGTTTAATACATAAATATAACTCAATAGTTATTTATCTTTAATTAATTCATAGAAAAAAATTATATTTAATAATAGATATTATATATTTTAATAATGAGGGTATTTATGTTGAATTAATTTTGAGTGATTCATTTCTTTCCATGATTCCAATGTTAAACCAAACAAATGAAAACATTCCTCAAACCCATCATTTTCGCTCAATTTTTCCTTACCATGCATTTTTCCTTCCCACTTTTCATGCGTGGTAACTTGAAGAGTGAATTGACATTTAAATCAGATGGGGGCCCAAATTGTTCTTTATCCCACTGTCCACTGTGTGGCGAAGGAGTGTAAACAAAACCAATTATGGTGATTGGAAGTTGGAACCGTCGAACATCTCTTAGTTTTCTTCATTGTCAACGTCTCGACTCATATGTTGAAGAATCTGGCCGTGATTGCAGGGAAGATAAGAAAGGCTTGGGTGGGATTTGTAGGGAACCAATGCTTCCTTCCAACATATCCACTACACTCAATAGTTGGCCGATCGGCGGGTTAGTCACAAGCTCACTATTATCATCTTCCTTGCACGTTCCTTATCATCTTCATTTGCAATGCCTTTTAGTTCAAGTTCTTCGTCTAGTTGAAGACGGTTGTAAATCCGATGTGGAAAATATATTTTGCTAATATGATCAACTTCGACGTTTATATTCTTTCTTCCCCCAACCATTTCCAAAACCATCATTCCATAATTGTAAACATCTAATTTGTGAGAGACTTCTCCGAAGTTTCGACAAAAATACTTCTGGAGCAATATAACCAATAGTTCCTCGTGTTCCCGTTATAGATATTACACTCACTACAAGAAAATTGGCCTTTAGCAACATGCAGTATTTTGCGTTGCTAAAGGTTTTCGCAACACGCGCTCGTGCGTTGCCATTCTTGCTGCTGCGAAAAGTCAATTACTTTCTGCAACGCGCGCCTGCATGTTGCAAAAATCCTTTTTGCACGTTACAAAAAATGTTTTAGCAATGCGCAATGCATGTTGCTGAAACTTACAAAATAAAAAAGATTTAACAACATGCAATGCATGTTGCAAAAAAACTGTTTCAGCAACACGCAATACACGCTGCCAAAACTTACAAAATATTTAAGATTGAGCAACGCAGAATGCACATTGCGAAAAGTTGCCATTTATTATTATTTTTAAAAAATGTTTATTTTACAATACTTTTTTTTGTAATTTGGATTACCTGTATTGATAATTACACATAATTACTACACTGATAATTTCACAAAAATTCAATAATAATTATAATATCAAAGTATACACTTGTATTAACATAAATACTATTACAATGGTACAAATACCAAGTATTACATAGAATAGAATCCCAAATGATTTAAAATAAAGAAATAATAACTCCTACGTATTAAGTTGTGGAAGTAACGCATTTTATCTCGTAACCAATACAATTGACAACTTCATTAGAGCATTATAAATCCGTTGCTTTTGCTCTTCTCGAACAAAACTTAGCTGCTCCTTACAATCCATGAGGGCTGCCTAAAAATGACTTAATTGGTTAAACATATTGTAAAAATACTATAAGACACTTAAAAATAATAAATTTGTTAAAAAAATTAAGTACAATATAATTTTAAAGCCATGTCGTTCTCATATATTCACTCACCTATTTGATTCACTCCATTCAAGGACTTATGTAGCTAGAACTCTTTAACAAAAATTAAATAAAAAAGTACAAATAGTAGAAATGAATTACATCCTATAGAATAATAAGAATTTTTTATGTTTGTATAAGAGCAATGAAAACAAGTATAAGTATAATAAAAATAACTCACTAGCCAATTCAATCTGCTTCTCATATTCACCTATGCTGGCAAGGAGAGCATCCTGCAATGGAAAAGGCAATAACCATATTAACAGAGATAGATTCAGATTCAAACCCCCACATGTAGACAATAATATTGTTAACCCAAGTAACTATTTTGTGATATGACATTAGGATCCCAAGGCAAGTCAAAAATGGCATGAATTAGATTTGAAAACCAAAAAAGAAATCACCAGTTCACATTATGCCTGGATTGACATAGAGAACCTAAAATAATTCCTAAAAATTTCAAGTATATATAATTTATATAAAACTAAATGCTTTTGTAATTATTTTGTTCAAACTCGAAACCTCCAAGAATGTATTTTTACCCCTCTTTTCCAAAATCTTTCCCAGAACTTCAAATGCTACAACATGCTAATTATGTGTGTAAGTATAAATGATGCCTTTGATAAAATGAGCAGAGTAAAATAAAGAAGTTGTGAAATAGTTGGACTTTTGAAATAAAAATTGATTTTGGATACAAAAAAGCTTAATTTATAAGTGGCTTGCTCTGGAAACTCAAGAAGTCAATTCATAAAACTCGAACCATAATAAAATCCACACAATGATTGATGAAACAAAGATTGAAGCCATTGACCTGCCTTCCTAAAGTTTTGGCCCAAAAATTGAATTGAATCCTTGCTAAGTTAAATGATTGTTAGCTACAAAGTTGTGTGAACAATAAGATTTGCTAGTTGAACATGCAAAGTCATGGAAACCATTAAAATGTGACCTCAATTAGGATAAAAAAAGATGAGATGCTAGCATCAAAATGTGATGTGGCTATCTTTTTCTCCACCTAAGAATAAAAATAAAATGTGAAAAAGATAGCCACAGCATAAGTTATAAAATAAATGTCCATTTGCATCATTTGACCTTCTAGCATTAATATTATAATTTACTAATTCAATTAATTATTGCAATTTTGAACTCTTATCTCATGTGTTTTCTCTTGGGCTCTATCAAGAAACCATGCATAACTTTACTTTCTTTATCTAACAAGACAATAAGGTCAGCATTCGATTCTTAATCTAAAAACAAATAGGTTCGCATTCAACATTTGATACGAATCGTAAAATTAACATACAAGTTCCTGTAAACTGAATTTTCCTTTAAGTTTTCCTTCCTTTCATGTGACATTCCTCTACTTCTAAGCAACCAAACAAGCAAGCAAGCAAATTGTTGTGATTGATGACAAATAAAATGAATCCATAATTCTCTACTCAAAATAAATACAAAAATTATATCAAAATTCAGAGCAATTTACTTGTCTAATGCTCAAAATGAATGATTTTTTATTATTTAATTAAATCAAAAAAATTCTAGATGTTTAACATTTTAAATGCTATGTGTGACAATTATTTTTTAATTTAATTCATATGATATTAGTTCATACAAATATATTTATCGGTTTTAAGCAACTTGTAAATAAATTGAGTAACCTATCAAATACACAAAACATTATTTATTTCAATTGTATCAAGTGAATTCTTGTTTAGATATCTTAAACATATACAGAGACGATCAAAATTATTTTAAAAACTTGCTAAACTTAAAAAACCCTAGGACGTTTGGCCATTAATTTCATCCATAGGCATCCATTAGTGGCCTTAACATCTATCACAAACACAACTTTTAACACAACCAATAATTTAATTTGTCGATATCCAAAGAGTGCTATAGAAACAGCAAATAGAATATGCAAGAAAATAAAATAAAAAATTGACGTTACTAGAAATTTCACGGCTTTGAATCATTAAGAAACATTGAAATAGTTCATAAGAAGGGAACACAACTAGCACATTTAAAACATAAAAGCAAAGTAAGAACCGTTAAACAAGAGGAAACTTGTCAAAACATGAACTATGGCAACCAAAAGTAACATTATTTAAACACTCACCTAGATTTGGAGTGAATAGGCAACAAATGCAAATCCCAATGCTTCTCTATGCTTAGAAGCTTCGTTAAAAACCTCAAATACAACGTGCTTTAAAGCAAAATACAAACAACGAAGTCTGACCTCAATTTTCTTAATCAAGAAAGCCACAAAGCTGTCCTGCACCTGCACCATCATTAACCACATAACAAAGCCCAAAATCAATCACAATATCTACAAATTCCATACTATATATTCAAATTGCAACTAGTGAAGGTAGGCACAGAACAATACACAATATCGATATCTTTTTCCCTTCAATTTTTTCATCACTTTTCTCTCCCCAAACAATTTCCAAATATAATGTCAATTTTCCATTATTTTTCCTCTTCCCAAATAACAACTCTATAATCTTTTTTATTTTGAAAAACAAAAATAACATCGATTAGCCAATATAATTTGTGTTGATTTTTACAGCGTATGGTAGTTACGAATAATATAACTGACAATAGTAATATAAATAAGAACATGATTTTTACGTGATTCGGTTATAATCAACCTACATCCACGAGCAACAAGAGTTGTAATCCACTATGTTGTATGTGTTTACACTCGACTTAGGACTCTTTACAGTGGTAGACACCTGCTCACTCACTAACCTAATCGATGTAAACTTGATCAACCTCGGTCACAACCATAGTTCTTCACACACCTTCTGATGCTGCTCTTTTTCTGTCACGATTCTCTTAACTACACGTAGTTAAGAATAACATAACATCCGTAACTAATACAGACACATATGATTACTCAACTCCCTTAAGCTCACACGATCTATAACAATTAACCAAAGCCTAAAGCTTTACACAAGACATAAAAACAAATAAAAGATGCACTCAAACTTGCTCTTGCTTGCTCTCTCTCAATTTGCCTTGAATGCGTTGAATGCCCTCCCTCCAAAAGCTATGAAGATAGCTTTATATAATATTTGATATCAATTGCAATCCATGTCAAGATCCTAAAAAATCTCAATAAAACTCAGAAGAAAAGTTTGGATAACAATCAAACATTACAGGAAGTGATAATATACTTTCATAAGTAAACTAGAATACTTAAATAATATCCTAATCTAATAAGACATAATTAATACAAATACAAAACTTCCTATTCAACTAGGATACCAAATCCAAACTTATTCCTATTCAACTAGGATACCATATCAAAACTTATCATATTCTAATTAAAATTCTCATTATATAAAATATCTATATAAAATAAATGAGGTTAGGAAAATATCCACATTTAATGTTTTTATCACATATAACAAAATACTCGTGCAATGCACATGCCATGTGTGTCACGTCTAGAACCAATAATTTGTACAGTGAAAAACTAGCCAAATCACAAAAAAAAAAAATAATAATAATAACAATAGAGACCGAACCAACATAATAACAAAAATCTCCGATAACAATAGCACTAAACAATATAATCTATAAGGAACAAACTCATATAACTAGCAAAATGGGGTTCAGTGAAAATTTTTCAAAATTTTAGGCCCAAAATAATGTATAAGGACCAAACTGTTGCGATTAGAACCTTGTGGACCACATCAATACTTTCCATGCAAAAATCGCTATAGGGCCTTGTCCAGTGAGCAAAACGCGACCAACTCTCCAAGGCTTTATAGATCGGCCAAAGAAGGATTGAACAAGGGTAGAGGTGATATCTAACTCGTCGAATTTCTCTAGTCTCCATGGTGAAGGAAGGTGGCGGCTTAAGGGCATCTTTTGGGTGGATAATGATGGATTCTGGCAGAAATAGACCCGTGGAGCAAGACAAGCAGCAATTAGAGATCCTCTCTATGTAGACGATGATGGCTGACATGTGGTTAAACAATACCAATTGCAGACTGGTAGCAAGCTTGGGGAAAGTTATAGATGGATAGTGAAGAGGGAAAATGAAATCGAAAAAGGGAGATCATCAGTTTTGAGTGTAAGTAATCAAAAGAGAGAGGGAAAAAAATTTCATTAAGCTAGGGCAAAGAGGGCAAAGAGCAAGAGGGAAAGTGAAATAGAATAAGAGGGAAACAAAGAAAGAAAGAGGGCTTTTTATTGCTTTTATATATTTGTCCCAATTTTTTCAATATGACAAGTTTGTACATTGATCATCTCACAAATAAAATGGAAATCTGAATTTGACTTGTACATATTATAGTTGTCAGAATTACAAAAAAACACTCAAATATTTAAAAAGTTATATGACAAGTATGCAAAAAATTCCTGTAGTGTCAATGGTTTTCTAATATTAGTTAAAATTTTAAATTTCTAATATTAGTTAATATTTTTGTTCAAAAATTTTAATTCTAATATATCTATGTTTAATGTTCAAAAATATTTTTTTTAAAAATTCACATTAGTTAAATTTTTAAATTTCTAAAATTGGCATAAAAAATTTATATTAAAAATTTTTAATCTAATATATCTATATTTAATGTCCAAAAATATTTCAAATTTTCATATTCTAATATTAGTTAAATTTTTAATGTTAAAAAATTTAATAATAAACTAAAAATTAAAATATACAAAACTAAAATAAGACATTTGGCAACGTGCAAGAAAGGATGTTGCTAAATCTTATAGCTATAGCAATGTGCATTTTTTACATGTTGCTAAATGAGGCTTTTCACAACATGCATGCTTTGCATACTGCTAAAAGGAACATTTAAAAACTTTTCACAACACGCAAGAAATGCACGTTACGAAAGGCCTTATTTAGCAACGTGCATGACTGTACATTGCGAAAAGCCTGTTGTTGTATCCAAGTTTTCTTGTAGTGACTCTTCTTCTGGGGCATATTTTAGCCTTGCTAAAATATGAGATCTTTGTACAAAAGTTTTTGTCGAGGAGAATGTTACAGAGCTTTATGTCAAAGTGAAACATTCGTGTGCTACGGCCACGATTAAGTACTCTAAACCTCGAGCAGTGCCTACTGCGATTTGGTACAAAGTTTTCCACTTCAACTCATTAGTTGTTTACAAAGGATTTTTTTTTTTTTTTCATAAATGAACTTATCAAGAGATCCATTGGGGACATACTCATAAATCAGACATCTTCTACTACCCTCAAAGTAGAAGCCGTAAAGAGTGACTATACTAAAATGGGAAGTCCTACCAATATAGCCACCTCGTTAATAAATTCCTCACCATTACCTTTGACTTGCGACATCACGCCCATCAAATAGGTTACCTTTGTCAACACCTCCAAAGCCTCCTTGGCCTAGTTTATGTTTGAATGGATTTGTCATTTTCTTATCATCTGAATAACTATATCTTTTAGGACCAAGGGATCCATGGTTCTTTAAAAAAAAAAACCTTAATGTTCTGATAATTCTCATTTCTTTTCTTCGAAAAGATCATGGAGTTATCAGAAAAAAAAACATTTTCCTGAAGCCAAATGTTAGAAGTATCAATAGCCAATTCCAGCAGCTGTTATGCCTGCAATAAAAGAAAGAAGTCATCTAAAATGATCAGAAAAGAAAAAAAATAAATAAATAAAAATATAACCTAAATGGTTACAATGATCATTACTGCCATGCCAAACACACAGAATTAGACACGAGGAACTTCACAAGATAAATAGATGCAATATCATTTTACGAGTTATTCTGCAATACTGGAATGGTATGATATGGCAGATTAGAAGCATACTAGATATAAAGATCACTTTAGCTTATGTAAAAGTTCTCAGCCTTCTCCAGTCACAATCTATCAATATATCTCACTAGATATTAGAATTTTTTCTTAATTCGACAGCATTTCAATATCTTTGCTTCAGTAAGCTGAAAGAAGCATAGAAATAAAAACTTCAAAATGCAAATAATAATCATCAGAGCACTAAAGAGTCAACATTTCATCTGTAATGAAAAAGATAGATGACTTGCTACTTCCAAGGAATCTAGGAGTTGAACGCAAACAACAACCAGAGACATTTAAAATAGTAGAAAAAATAGACAATTTCAGATGTTCCCTCATCGTCATTTTGGTCATTTGGTTCTTTAGTATTTTTTAGTGGTTGCTTAATTCCATTGACGTTTGCAAAGATGTATATTGTAACACATAAGACCTAGCACTTCTTAGGCATAGATTCTACAGAGAGTACCAAGATTGAGCCTTTGGGAGTGGCTCTAAAACCAAACTCTTTTAGAAAAGCTAAAAAGCAAAACATGAGGGACAATATCATACAGATAAATTTGTAATGATTTAAAATGGAGATACAAGTTTTCCATCTATTTAGTAAACAATCATCGTCCCAATTTAAATCAAGGCATAAATTACAAAAGGCCAATTTAAATATCAAGATAAAATTGTAAGAAAATTACAAGAAGGTAAATAAATAGGGGATGAGCTATAACGCAGTAAAGATTTTATGTTCTTATAATCAAACGTCCAAAAATGGAATCACTAGATATATTAATCTCTTAGACTTTTAGTAAGGGAAGATGTGTTTTACCAAGTGTCAGGCCCAATCACATGTTTTTCTTTCCTGCAGCCGAAGATATAAAACAGAATGGTGCTAGTTTATACGACAAAAGCTACATGATAAAAATGTTATTAGGAAAAGTGTCATTTTTTACAAAGAAATTCGTTTTAAGACCAATAATATTAAAAAAGAAAAAGACTTTTGGGCACTAAATCACATACTACTGGGTACTGACTTTTGATTACATCAGAGAATACGTTAGACAATAACTCAATCACATAAGCTAATACCTTTATCTTTACTTCTACATCTAATATTAAATTAAACATACTTTTTATGTAATCAATTGCTAAACAACCTCTCCAATTTAAGTGTGGTTAAAATTATGATTACACAAAGATAAGTAATTGGGGGATGGGAGCTCTTACCTACTGCTAGCCCTAGTTCAGATCCCCTGTTTTTATTTCCTGCAAAAAAAATGGTGTTACTACTGTAGACAATAAAAACTAAAATCAAATTTTCGCAACTGAATTCTGGACGAGATTGTAAAATAGCCTCTTAAAACTACCTATCCAATATGCATATACATAAAGCAACCACATGTATGTAATCAGACATTACAAATCTAGTCCTTAACTGTAAATTACGATACCTGTTCTCGCCTGCAGACACTGAAACTTTCTCTTGTCAGTTTGACATTGGCCTCGTTTCTGGAAGCATTCACCACATTCTTTCGTTACATTCACTTGAAGAAGGAAGAAACCTGTATATAAGTTTTGGAACTTGATACCCTTCTGAGTCTTGGTCGTCCAGGACGTAATAAGTCTACATTCTGAAGGGCTTAATCCGCTGGGGTACCGAATAGAGTGTTTAGAGTCATTGCAATTGGAGAGTACTCTATCACGGGGACACTTATACATGGTCTGGTTATCTAGGATTGCAAAAAAGAAAAAAGGAGAGCCGGGAACGGTCAAATTTCTTAAGGATTCATCACAGCTACCCTTTTGAGAAGGATATCAAAACCTTTTTGATCTTGAAGCATAGGCTTATTATCCCGAGATTGCTGTGACATAAAACGATGTGTCAGGCTTATCATCCACCAGCTAAATTTTCTGAATTGCTTCGTTGCAGTGATTTACTTTCACAAACCCACGCTCAGGACGCGTTCCATTGAAGAAGGGGAAGCGTCTACGTTCGAGTAAGTTCACACTTAAAAGGTGGACATCTTGTGTCGAAGTTATTTCCCTCTTGAGCCAAAACAAGTAAAAGATGAGAAACAATGAAGAGCAGAAGAGACATTCCAAAATACCTTAGTGGCCAATAGAGAAAATACAAACTACACCAAGCAAGCTATCATCAAGCCTTTATTTATAACTTGGAGAAATTTTCGCATGACTTCTATATCATTTCAGCAGTTTTCGTTTATCCTTTGGAGTTTAAATTACTCATTTGACTTGCAAAGACTTAGACTAACGAAGTTAAAAAGTCATGGTCGTCCTGTAAACCATGGATGTGTACCTTTTGATTGGTCGGCCTTAAGCTACAATTAAGATTATCATATTTAATTAAATTATCCTAAACAACAAACTTATACAACTTAATTATTCGATATTGAACAATATTACTCAGTTGATGTACAACTTCATTTCTTAGATTCTTTTTAAATTTTTTTTATCCATTAATAATAATTGTACGAAATGAAGTTAGATGAGTTTCACATAATAGAACTAATTTGTTTACTTATTATTACTGTCAACGATTTGGCTATAAGAACTAAAAAATTAAATTTAAAATTTTGATATCAATTAATAATCTTTCATCTAATCTAATCTAATCTCATGATTAATTAATATTCTTTTTTTCTTAAAATGAAAGGTTAGATAGGAAATTAATATACCATAATTGACACGACCCACCCCTAACTACACGGATAAATCGTATCTAAAACTGTTCACTAAGAGAACGATCTTTAATTAACTATCTTCCTGCACTTTCTGCTCTGCCATTCTGATAAAACTATTCATAAAAAATTATTTATAGTTCATGTCTTTTATGTAAAATACTCAAAAAAATACTCAAAAAATTTTTAATGAAAAACCGGCAAAGTTTCCTCTATAATTCGTAGAAAACCCCCTGCAAAAACACACATTTTTACACTTCTAAAATATTCCTCAACCCAACTTCTTTTGGAACTTTCGTCCTCATCAGCCACAACATACTAAAAGATAAATAGATCATACTCAACATACTTAATATTTACAAATTTATACAAATACATAAAAAATGAAATACTTTTAATGCATGAAAAATTATTATACATCATGTGGCCTTCCTTTGCATCAGAGACAGCTTAGCACCAAACCTGTAGCACCTGGTTGAAAAAAAGAATACGAAAAGAGTGAGCTAAAGGCTCAGTGAGTGGACAAATTTTATTACATAAAATATTACTTTCTTTCTTTCATACAACTTATTTCTTGAATAAAGCTTTATGTTCTAAAATCTTATTTTTTTTAAAACAAAATACAACATTTAATCACTTTCAGAAGGAAATCGGTAAACTTTTCTTTAAAACAAAATACAACATTTAATTGCTTTCAGAAGGAAATCGGTAAACTTTTCTTTCCAAAATAACGTATAAACGACTATTTCTTCTTAACTTTCTTTGTAAACTTCATTCTGATAAAACAACTGTAAAAATTTATTAATCCTTTGTAAAGAAAATACTTTGTATAATTCTTTAACTTGCTTACCAAAATAACTTAATATTCTTAAATTATATAAGCAAATCACTTACGTATCTTTACTTTGAACCCTTATTGAATCTCGTAAACACTGCAAAATGTATCACTATATCTCTTTCTTTTCTATATATAAAAAAAAGTATAAGCAGACGCCAAAAGAATCCAAATAATATAGAACTGTTAAATAACATTCCTCTCATCATATACTTAGTCACTTATTTACTTTATTTTCTGAACAAATCATAAATTGTATGACTATGCCTATCTCGTAATAAAATCATATAATACGCTTCTCACTAGAAAATCTCATCTCATATTTATACTTAAGAAAAATCTATCATATTTATTAAAATATCATCAAATCTCTCATAGAATTTTCAAAACAAATAACTTTTGATTAAAAATCTTCAATAAAATTGCTTGATTCTATACTCTTTAAAGACAGTGAAAAGAATGCATATTTTCTCAATCTTATAAAATAAAACTCATGATGATATGCTAAAATCATCGCTTCAGTATTTAATATACAAAACATAATTTCCTTAAAAATCTTCTTCCAAAAGAAACTTTTGTGAATAATGCTTCTTTCTCAAACTAACTCATATAAGCATATTTAAAACTCTTTTCATTATACTAAACACGTACCCCTGAAGCTGTCTGATCCTGCCTGGCGAGATCTAAGATCCTCAGGCTGAGCTATCTGAATTTTTCTCATGCCTAGTGAGATCTACATCACGCATGCAGAGCTATCTGTACTTGGCGAGATCTGACATCGCACAGGCCTACTATCTGGTCATACACATGCGTAGAGTTGCCCCCAAAGGGCTAAAGCGCTTAGATCACACCGCCCGAAGCCTCTGTGTGTGTCTGAACGGGCCCCAAAGGCCTCTATCTGTATCACTGTCTAAGTGATCTGAATAACTATCTGGGTATTGGGTATTAGCTTAGTATAACATAACTGTACTTTATTATTTTTATTAAAAACTGATTTCATTTAAAAATTGTTTCATATGCTAAACTTTCTCTTTTCAAACAAACTTATCAAAATATGGAAATTTTATGCAAGCTAAAACTGGAAATATTAATATTATTTAAATTAATCCATGACAAACATTTAAAAAGACATTTCTAAATACTTTAAGAAATCCTTGAGTCAAACGGCTATGAAAACTTTAAATATCAATGCTTTCACACTTTCTCTAAATTTACAAAATATAACTTTCTGAAAAACTAAAATGCCCTTTAAATGAAAAATCTGATTTTTCCTTTCTAAATGTTATATCTTTGTTCAAAACTAATTTTGAAACTAAATTTCATGTCTACAGCCATTTTGAAAACTAGCTTTGAACATCATAATAATTGAAAGCAAATATAACAAATGGGTCTATTTACCCTCAAGAAATACTAAAGAAACTAACTTGAATTCTTCTAAATTCGCTAAAATTCTCGAAAATGCTATAAAATACTAAATAAACATAACTAAGTAAATACTAAAACATATTTCTTAATTATCCAGAAAAATAAATCTTCTACTCTCTCTAAAACTTTCTAAAATATCTATAAAATAACATTTAGAGAAATCATTGTAACCCATAAAATAAAATACTTTTCCACTCACTATAAACTATCTCAAAAGATTTCCAGTTTCAGAATTTGGCATCATCACCCTTGCAGAATTAAATTCTAAATTCCAAAACTTTCTTTTATAAATAATTATACTTCAAAATTTAACTAAATCCCAAAAATTTAAATTCAGAATTTCGAAGATTTCCAAAATCTTAAATATCATGCTCTAACTGAAATCTTTTTGACTATCCTAAAATTTCTAAAATTCTGCATCCAGGTCCTTGCAAATTCTGGAATAGTTTTTTGGGTGGATGTTCATATAGTGGGCATACAAAATGGATGAAAAGTTAAAATGGGAGAATATCATAATCACTCCTGAAGTTTAGCTAATTATCTGCGGAAAACCTCTTAGATAAATATATTAGCGCAGTCCCTAAGGTTTGCATTTAAGTTTCATCTAGGTCCAGCCAACGAATTCCGTTAGCTTTCAAATTAATGTTTTCTGGTATTTTAGTAAAATGACATAATTTCATATCAGTAAACGGTTATAAAAGTAAGGGCAAAATGATATTTTTAATTTTTTTCTCAGTTTTTACACAAACGGAATCTGTTAACTGGACTTGGATGAAGCTTAAATGCAAACATTAGGGACTGCGCTGATATATTTGTATAAGAGATTTTTCACATGATAATTGACTAAACTTTAGGGGTAGTTTATGATATTATCCCAAGTTAAAATAGAACCAGGGATTTGACTACAATAACTCTTTTTGAAAAGTCACAATCGGATAAAGAAAATCCTCTGACATGTACTTGATTTATCAGTTTTCTCTTCCTATAATAAATGCAGAGGAAGTATTAATAAGAAAGAATTGACTCGTGTTGACGTAATGGATTGTTAAATGGTAAATTTCTACATCCAAGACCAATAAGAGCCCTGTGGCTATCCTGGGTTTCAACTCGTCTGCAATGACAAAGGAAACTACTCTAAAGACTACATTATCCACCAAATCTTCTACAACAAGTTGTTTCTTCTCTCAAATGTCTTCGTTCCCGATATGGTGAAACAGTAAATTTACTAATAATGTTCCTTGAATCCAAACCTAACACCTTCTGTCCTTGATGATCGCTTCAAGCTCGTTCCTCAAAAAGGATGAAATCGTTTTGCTATATTGTTGATACATGATTTTTGCACAGTTGAAAAGCAGGTTAGGCCTCAAACAGATCGTTAGGTCAAGGTCCTAAAAATAGAGAAAAATAGTCAAAGACATCGATGATGGTTTCGGCGAGAACCCTCCAATACTCAAATTATAAAGAAAATGAGTTTAGAAAAATGTGCATACCTTAGGTGAATATTACGATGATTTATATAGGTATCAAGAGGATCATTGGGGGTTGTCAAGATAATGAACTTCGGTAATGGACTTGTTGTATATGTTTGGATTACTTAAAGCTCAATTTTCGGTGGCCATAATAGTATTCCTTTCAGGTCCAAGTTGAACAGCCAATTAATGTGGGGCCAATTAATCTATTCATGGGTGAGGGTTTAAAATATAAGTGGGAAGGCCTCCAGAGTTGGTCCCACTACATGTGTAGGCATGATCTATTGATTTTAACTAAGGTGACCTAAATCCTAGGCGGGCGTCGCAAACACAATAGTGGCCTACTACGTGTGTGGGCTGTTTTTATTAATCAATACGTGGTGATTTGAACCCATGGATGGATGTCACAAGGGTGAGCATTATCTAGGTAGGGGTTATACCCAGTTATTTGGTATGACTTGAACCCTAAGGTCGCCGCCATACATGATAATGAACTAGAAAGCTCTTTATGAGGGGGAGTTTCACCCAACATGTGACTTGAACCCTTAGGTGGGCATCACATACAACAACAAAGATGATCGTTACATGAAATTAAAAAGGCAATGCACGCGTATTGGCGAAGGTGGCGTATCGATCCATATGCGATAATTGTATTTTAATTTGTTTATTTGAAATTACAAAGTAACAAGGGAGGTTTCTGAAATAAAATGAATACGTGGGGCTTGTAAGGTCATAGGCGTGTGTGAAAGGTGAAGCAATGATGAAGAAATAATGGAGCTCACATGGTTAAGTAGAGAAGCCGTGAAAGAAAATTGGAAAAGTGAGAGAGAGAGGTGATGAATAGATGGAAGCAAGTGGATTTGTGTGGGGGCATTTAGGCACTTGCCAAGTGCACATGATAACTTATTCAGAAACTTAAACATGTTGAAAAGTTGAAGCATATTATGTCATAACTGGGTGAAAACACGTAGAATATGCGAAAGGAGCAATAATATAAGCACATTAGACACACGTTATCTAAATGGAAATATGTAACAAGCACGTAGCGTGTTTATGTGTGATGCGCTAAGCATACATGAAACACTTGCAATCGGCAGAAACTTGTTAAAACACATTGGTTCATTTTGAAAATATGTTTAATCAAATTAAAACATGTAGGATGGTAGTGTTTAATTATGCTGAAATATACTGAAGATACAATCATGGAACTATGCAGACACACGGGCCATGCTAGCATGTAAAATACTTGAAACACTGGTATATGTCACAGAGGTGAAAGCACATTCCGCGTAAGAAAACGGTGATTAATTTGTACTGAGTTTAAACATGCTGTGAACAATACTTCAATTAAGAAAGCTTGCAGGGCTAAGGGCTATATTTGAAAAACACACACACAATAAACATGCTATACATACATGGGATAATGCAAATCATGCAGAAGGGTGCTGTATCTGAATAGAAAACGATGAGGATTTGGTCCATGGTTATTTAACAAAAAACATGTAAAGAGGACCTGCAAACGAAGGAGATAAGTGGTTTTTCCATAGCGTGGATGGGGAGGGGCGAGCGTTGCGTGAGAAAGGCAAGGAGAGAGGTAGCAGATCGAGAGAGGGGCGACCAGTGGCGGGCAGCGACCGACGAGTGGTCCAGCGGAGAGCAGGCAAGGGACGAGCGGCAAGCTGCATACGCGAGAAATCGCGTTTCTCACTTTTTTTTAATTGTAGGGGCCTGATTACAATTTCTTGGAATTTGCAAGCCCAACAGAGATTAATGGGGGCCAAACGAAGATTCTCAAAACTCGCAGCCCTTTAGATTTTTCTTCCTTTTTTAATTTGAGGGGCTGGTTTCAAAACTTTAGAACTTGTGAGGCCAAAGAAAACTATCTAGGGGTGAAACTGAAAACTTATAAAGTAGTTGAATAAGCCCTTTGCGTTTTTCTGGTGACAGGGGCCTGATTGAAACTTTTTGGAGCACGCAAACCTCCAAGACTTTTAACAAGGATTAAACTGAAAATTCTGAAAGCATTGGGACTACAAAAGTATCAATTATAAGGCCCTGCATACAAAAATGTGGGCTTGGGCAACCTTTGTAGGTTGAAAACAGAGACTTGGACAAGCCTTTACGTGTAAAACGAAGGTTTAGGCAGAGCCTTTGTATAGTGAAAACAAATATCTAGATAGCTTTTGTATGGACTTTTCACCATTCTAAGTAACCACGGATACTGTTTTGGACTTAAATTTTTTTAACGTGCAATCCACATGCACAAATTTTATATGGACATTTCATGTTCGGGTATCTAACACTTAAGACTTTTTTTTTTTTGATAGAAAAACTCGAACAGAAGAGCTCAAGTGCCTATGGATTTGATATTAGACATTTGAGCATCGGATGTTCAAGTGTTGGATACCTGAGCTCTCATTTGTGATGGACACCCACCGGGGTTGGATACCTCGCGATGGACATCTACTTAGAGATTGGACACCCGGGTGTTGGGCGCCTAGTTGTCAAGGGGCTAGACATCTAACCGCATGAGAGCTACACACCAAGAGAGTGCTAGAAGAGGAGTGCTTAGGTAGTCGCAAAAGGGTTAGAGCACCTAGGTGTTAGACGCCTAGGCATCAAAGGGTCAAATGTTTAACCGCATGAGGGTTATATGCTAGGTGGGCGCTAGAAGGAGAGTGCCTAGGTAATCACATTGGGGTTAGACACCAGGTGGGTGCCAAAAGGATAACACGCACTACAAGAAAATGAAATTTTTACTGCGTCTATTTACCGCGGGCCTCTAAAATCGCAGTAAAAATTAGAATTTTACGACGGGCTTCATAGCCCGTAGTAGATATTACGGATTTTACTGCGGTTCTGTGGCCTGCAGTAAAATACCGTAATATAATCAATTTTTTTTATTTTGGCCCATTCTCCCGCTTCTCTCTAACTTTTCCCTCTTTTTCCTCTCAAATCCCTAATTTTCCTTCCGCAATTTTCTCCGCCCAAAGCTGTAATCTCTCCCGCCCAAAGCTGTAATTTTTTCCCTCATTTTGCTTCCTGAATATCTGTGCTTCCCCCTTCGTCGCACCCTTCGTCCTTCAACCTTTCAACCTCGTGCTTCCCCCTTCGTTGCACCGTTCCTCGCACACATTCGCCATTATCTCCTACGAAAGCTCGGTCGCACTGATTGGAACAGCTGTGAAGAGCCAAGATGGCAAGGATTACACTGAGCCGCCACCGACTCCACTTTTCAAGCCTAGCGAGCTCACGTCTTGGTCGTTTTACAGGGCCGGGATCGCTGAGTTCGTGGCCACTTTTCTCTTCTTGTACATCACTATCTTGACTGTTATAGGCGTGCTCAGGAGCGATACTAAGTGTAAATCAGTTGGAATTCAAGGTATTGCTTGGGCCTTTGGTGGCATGATCTTCGCTCTAGTCTACTGCACTGCTGGCATCTCAGGCGCGATTTCTCAACCTTTTCTTTTATTTATTTAATTTTTTTTCAGCCTTTTCGGTTTATAATTCTAATAGATGTTGGGTGTTTGATTTTGGTGCAGGAGGTCACATAAACCCGGCTTAGTTGAGTTCTTCTGTTAATTTTTTGGGTTGCAAGTGATAATTACTCTGGATACAGGGCATTCATTGTCTGTAGATATGCTTTATAACAGTTTGAATAATCATGATTTAACTAGTTGAAGTCATTTTGTTTTCTGCAGTTTCGTGGCCTACGTGTTCAATGCCTTCGTGTGGGAAACACAGAGATCCCGAATGACAAGAGACTTGAAGTCTCTCTTCAGCACATTTATGGAGTTGGTCGCTCTAGTGCTCACCAGATCCTCTGTGACCTCAACATAGGGAACAAACTCACCAAAGAGTTAACTAGATTGGAACTCAACTCTCTTCGTGAGGAAGTTTCAAGATACCTGACTGGAGAAGATCTGGTTAGCTTTCTCCTCTTCTCTTGTTTTCTGTAAATCGGGACTTCCTATTAACAACCAATTTTCTTTTGGGTGTTTCAGAGGTGATGCATAAAAAATGACATTGGAAGATTGGTTGACATACAATGCTACAGAGGGATTAGGCATTATCAAGGATTGCCATGCAGAGGACAGCGAACCAGCAATAATGCCAGGACCCGAAAGTGTAAGAGGGTTGCAATTCCCGGAAAGAAGAAACCCACTTGTTAAATTTGACAGGTCTCAAATGTTTTGTGTAATTGGAGGATGGTGATTCAAGTTTGGAATACGAATAAGATATGGGACAAATTCAGTAACTTTATGAGTCAATTATATATATTTGATTTCCCTTCTTTGGAAGTGCCTTTGCTGTTGTTACTTGTTGCTCTTTGTTGAATATAAAACTTTTCTGGTGTTACCCAGATGTGACTTCTACCTGTTTTGGCCGACACCAACTTCTGCTTGTGCGTTAATCTTAGGTGCTTCAATGGAGGTTATGAGCGCTTTGCATTGCATTTATGTACACACAATAAAGATTGAATTGTTCAAAGTTCTTTTTCATTTCATCAACATAAAATAACACCACCCTCTGAACTAGGAGCTTCTTTTTGAGCCCCTAGCCTGAGACCAGGAGCTGAAGTCTAGTTGAATACTGGGGCAAACTACCAAACTGTTGTAGCCATAAGGAAACAATTTCCGATATTTTGAATGACAAATTCACCAGAATTGCTGAGAATTTGCTTATAATTTCTCTGATACAATAGTTCAGGAAAGAAAATGAAGCAAAATGGGCACCGGGTATCTTTTCAATGGAATTTTATTCTGCATTGCCTTCTTTCTATGGTAATCAACAATGAAAAAGTATATTAATTTGTTTTGTTCAAAGCTCCATGTTTTATCTTTCCAGGTTGGTAAGTTATTTACCGCGGGCTCACGGCCCATCGTAAAAATTTGAAAAAGTATATCAAATGGTTGGATGTCTAACCGCATGGGGTTTAGATGCCAGGCAGGTGTTAGAGATCTACCCTAAAAGTATGGATATTTTTATGCAATATGTAAACATTATTGTTATAAATGAATAAAAGTTATTATTTATAAATTACATAAGTTTGACTGTATCAATGACTAAAGCTTCCAGAGCTTGTAAATTGACAAAGATTATGTATATATAAGATATATTTAAGATATAGAACTTTATCATAGCTCAAAACTAGTTCACAAATTATGAACAAAAGCTGGATGTTTTGTTTGGACAAGGTTGTTGTATTGTTTGTCTTCAATGGGGAAATGACGAGTCTTT
Source organism: Boswellia sacra (assembly GCA_013180625.2). Lineage (NCBI taxonomy): Eukaryota > Viridiplantae > Streptophyta > Magnoliopsida > Sapindales > Burseraceae > Boswellia > Boswellia sacra. Next base: position 110,657 of record SNVD02009397.1, on the reverse strand, counting down.
AACCATTTGAAGTAGTTGACTTAAAGACAATGACACTTATGCATTATGAATGCATTGAACATGGACCACATAGAAATTATCTATTTGGTGAAAATACTGTGGCGGAATGTGAATTTCTACACCTAAGCACTAAAGGCATTCCTATCTTAATCTTGAGTGGGTGGTTTACCTGCATAGGCTATGATCTTTGACTAAAATAAAAAGTGAGATCTAAAAGAGTAAAGTCAATAACTTGCTAGTTGGGATTGTGAGATCTGTATGCTAGTAGACACCATACCATAAATATGGTATTCATGACTCTGAAAGGGTTACAAAATACCAACTTGATGGTTTTACAAGGTTTTAAATGATAAAATCTTGATCAAGTGTTTAGTGAAGGTTATTTATTAAACTATGATTTTGTGTAATAAATCCAAATCATTTAAATGGTGTAAAACTGACATCAAGGACTCAGGATGTAATTGGAGGGTTAAAAAAGTAAAGTATACCTAAATCCAATTATTGGTATTCCATGAAGGGTAGTTATGTAAACCTCTTACTTAATGGATAGGGCTTAAAATAATAATTTAATGAGATTAAATTATTAAAGTTTCTGTAAAGAATATTTAATTCAAGAGTGCAAATTTAGGTCTATAGTAGAATAGGCCAAAGCCAATAAGTGGAGTCTACTATAATTATGAGATAATAGGGTACTAGGTCAAGTTTATTAGAGCTTGCAATTAAATATGAACATTTAGATCCCTTGGGTAGCTGACTAACAAATTGCTTGAACAGGGCTTGGACTCTGAGAAATTATTTATTTAATTTAATTGGATTGATTTGAGAATAAAGCTGAGGTATTAAATTAAATAAATAATTAGCGGACTAGTTAATAGGGCCAATTATTTAATTAATGAGATTAATTTATTAATTGAATTAATTAGGAGTTAATTGATTAAGGCCTAAAATAGGTTTTGACCCAAATAGCCTTAAAGCCCAATTAGGCTTATATATGACACAATGCTAATTAAAATATGCTTATATGAGATATTATCCTAATTAAACTAGATTTACTAATAATAATTAGACAATGAAAGAGGAAATATATATAAGATATGTCTAGAGTTAGATGGTTAGAGCCTCCAAAAAGCAAAAAAAGTGAAAGATGTACACCCCTAGCGTGAGAAAAACGAATTTAGCCCTAGGGGCATGTCCAAGTGGTGTTTCAACTTCCAAGGATCTCTCTAACATTCGTCTTATGTTCTCAGGTCTTGTCTAATGTAGATAGATGCCCATTCGTCTAGTTCGGACAATTTGCAGACATACTCAGAAAACTGACATGGAAGAAAGCTAGACAAAAATTTTAAAGCTAGTAGTCATAAAGTCATAGTCCCCAAGGCTCTTCCGTAATGTTGAAGTGTTCAAATTTGTCTTTGGGTTTCTACATTTGGTATCAGAGTTATGGTTTTTCCATTAGTGAGTGAATAGGTAACAAAAATTGTTTACTTTCTTTCCAAGCAACATGTTTTCGTTGATGTGGTATTGGGGTTTTTTTCTATATTTTTTATTACAAATTTTATGTATGAATTTTGTAATAATTGAATGGTTGTGAACCAGGTTTAATACTTGGCCATAGAGTTTTCTCTATATTTTATTTTATTCGTATGTAATTCATTAAGGGGTGGCCTATATGCCATTGAATTACCCTCTGTGTTTGTTTATTGTTTTTGTTGATTTAGATTATGTAATTTTTTTTTCATATTTTTGTATAAAATTAGATTACATATGATATATATTGATGATGTAAAATTACAAGAATTGTCAGAGATTGCATGCAGCTTCAAGCCGAATCAACAAAGGATGATGAAGGCTAGAGTTAAGGCACAAAAGTTGTGCACAAGACCCCATGCCTAAGGGATCACGATTTTGGGGCCTTAGTGGCTGCCTTAGCCTTGGTTTCTTGCCCCAAGCATGGCTTAGGTTGTGCTATGGGAGGGCACTAGGGTTTTGGGTGGCTAGGCCTCAAGCTTGTGGGCAAAGCCTGTAAAATGTTAGGTCCATAGCCTGAGGGTTTGCGTCTGGGCATTTAATGGCTGCCCTTGGGATGGCGGCTAGCCCTAGAACATGTCTAGGGTTTGTGAATTTGATGGGCCAAAGGTTTCTTGGATAGACCTAAGCGCAATCAAATTAATCCAAGTCCAAGCATGGTGAACCCAGGTCCAAAATGCATGGACTTTTGGTTTTTAGGCCTAATGGACTGTTGGGTGTTGGTCTATGGGCCTAGCTATGTGTTTTATCACTAAAACATGGTCCGATGGGCTTGTTTTTTACACCTAATAGTTGTTGGGAAGCAAACATATTCATGGTGGTAGGCTTCAGGGGTTCAAACAAGCCCAATTCGAAGTTGGTTTCAAGTTGTTTCACTTTCTAGGCATGGTTTATTTTGAAACTAGGGCCATATGAGAGCAATTGTTTATCGGCTAGTCTCCCCTCTTTTTCATGTTGTTTTTGAAGTTTGATAGCCCAAAACAATGACAAATTTGGAGTTGTATAGATCATAAAATCAAAGTTGCAATCGATAAGGGTGAAACTGTAAATCTGAAAATGCTCTAGATATGTAGGGGGGTCAGTGAAAATTTTTAAGAGTTTCTCAACAACTTGAAAACAGTTCACTAAACATTTAAAATTTTCAATTTTATGAATTTTGAAAATTTTCTTGAACTAATTGATATATTCAAACATAAGGGATATGCCAATAAGGCACAAGAAGATACAAGGACTTAAGAATATATTATTGCAATATTTTTAGAAAAAAAAGGCCAAGTATTTTATCATATGTATGCTTTATGGAAGTATGATTATTTTGCTTAATTGTTAAATGAAATAATAAAATGTTACCTGTCATATAGAGAAATAGGAATGTCATATCAATGTATTATAACATGTCCATGTATTTATCCATTAATTTATATATGATTAATCAAAGTCCTTGATTAATGGGATATATAAATTAAATTGCTTAAAATAATTAGATTAATTAAAGTAATTAAACAAGATGATTTTAATCAAAGACTTTGATAAATAGATATAAACCATAATCTTAATTAATGAGATTAATTAATATAGTTAAAATGTGGAAATAAAAGTTTTTCAAATAGTTTGAAAATAGTAATGTAAATAACATTTTCAATCAAAATCCCAAACCTTTTAAATGCTTGAATGGGAGAGGGTTTAATTAATTTAAAACTAAAGCCTTCGTTGTTGGTCCATATGGATGGACTATCCATAAGCCTCAACTTAGCCTGTCTAAAGGAGGGTTTATTGTAGTTGTCTTCCAAGATTGGATCTCCTACTAGATAAAATTGAACTTCCTAAAGAAATTTCACATTAATGCAATTTTGAAATTAATTGAAACAATGGTCATACACTTAACTTAATTTTTAAAAAGATATTCCCTAAAGGAATTATTTCAGTAATTAAAGGCTAAAATATGGTGGTTATTATTATTGAAATATGAGTTATTTTTAAAATAATAATAATTAGAAAGAGTTCTAATTTAATCAAATAGAGTTATCACATTTTCCTAAAGAAAAGTGGTAATTGTTTGATTAAACCACCATAGAGTATATTGCAGATTATTTTAGATAACTGCATCTGCATTTTTGCATCCCTTACGTAGCAATATTCAAAAGTTTGTATAGCCATTGATAAAGGTGTATGTTTTTTTTTTTTTACAGAGTAAAATCCAATTACTTCAATGCTTAATGATCATATGCACCAAACAAAGGTTATCATGAATGACTAGATATGAAGACCATAAGATGGTGATAGCTATATAGACCGTGAGATAAGGGTAGCTATGTTGACCATGTGGTGGTCAAGGTTATGTAGAGTGGAAAGAAAGTCTTGACACTCTATAACAAGCTCAATGTCATAAGTGGGTCCTTGAAGCAATTATATCTTCTCTTTCTAGTGAGTATTTAACTCTAAACAATGAAGAATATTATGCAAAGTTAGAGAAAACAAATGCAATAGCCAAGTTATATATTTACTTCTTGGAACTAAGTGTTAGTATTGAAGTTTATATATATGGCTAATGTAAAAGATATCATTTTTTCACGTGCAAGAGTTGTTAAGTGAGGCAAAATCGATATGACATTGAATTCTTTATCATGTTCTTTATTTAGAATAAAGATAGATTTTGATAAAGAAATAGAATTTCTCTTAAAGGCCAAAATGAAGGAGGTTACAAAGGATACTAAAACCAAAGTCCAATGTTCTTATAGTTTAAGACCTTAAAGGTAAGGTCTACAAGAGCAGATATGGAAAGGTTTTAAAGTCCTTAAATGGGAGGCAAAGAAATGAAGCCCAACCAATTGGAAAAAGTTTTCATTATGGTGATAAAGGGCATTTTGAAAAGAGATTGCATAGCAAATAAAGCTTGTTTAAGCAATCTCTTTTCCAGAATCATTCTTTATAGAATATTCCTTTAATTATTGAATTACGAATATTAACCATGTATGTAGTTTTTTGCAAAGGCTAAATAGGACTCAATTTCTAAATGAAGTTGAGCTTAGCTTAAGGCTTGTATAAGAAGCGCTAGTGTCTACCTATGCAATTGGAGAGTTGCACATTTTTTAATATTTTTAGTTTTGGATAATTGTTATTTTTTCAGATGTACTATACAAAATTAATTTGGAATTTTGGACACTTATAAAAATTCAGACTATTCATTTTCTTTTAACAAGCTTGTTTTTATTAGAAAGAATAAAAAATTTTATTTTTTTGAAATTGTACATAACAATTTGCATATGATGAAAAACTAAAATTGGAATCAATAAATGATACTAAGCTAAATAAAGAAAGAGCATAGATTGTTTGGCATTTCTGATTGGGCCATTTTTTTAGAAAAAGGATTCGAAAGATGATTAAGGGTAGGCACGGAATTTATTAGATGTCTTACCTATATCAACCTATGAAGCAAGCCTAGCGAAAAATTTTCCTATAAGTCATTTTAAGGCCAAAGAAAATAGAGCTAAAGATTGTATTGGAAAGGTATATAAAGATGTTTATGCACCAATTATCATTAATAAAGAGGCCTATATAACTATTTCATAAGATGATTACTCAGTATATGAATAAACTAACCTAATGCATCACAAATCTAAAACTTTTGAATAGTTCAAAAGGTAAAAGATTAAGGTTGAAAGCTTTTGGGTAACTGTGTTAAAACACTACAATTAGATCGTGCTAGTAAATACCTCTTATGAAAATGGAATACTATTCCAACTCATCAGACCTAGAGTAGTGGAGAGAAGGAATAGAACTCTTTTAGACATGGTTTGATTCGTGCAAGTTATTCAAAAATATTCACTTGTATTTAGAAAATCCTAAAGTTTGCAAGAGGATAAAAGCTTCTATAGTAAATCTCATATGAAAGAATTTACAGTGTGATTGCAATTCACTTAAAGATCGACTATATAAAAATAGTAAAGCCTAAAAGTAAGGAAGTGTTAGAACAAATGTCCAAATAAACAAACACTAATCCAATCAATGATAATAGTTTCAGTGGTTCGACAGCTACTTCTAATACAAAACAAATAAGATCCAGTTACACAACCTCCTATGGTGCCTTGACATAGTGTGAGGATTGTGAGACAACCTAATGAATTCATAAGCGTATTTCAAGATACTAGTGAAGATGAATTTGATCCTACTACTTATGAAGAAGTAGTGAATGATGTTGATGCTAAATGACAAAAAGCTATGGAATCAGAAATAGAATAGATGTATTCTAATTATGTCTGGGAACTTGTAAAAGCACCTGATGGGATAAAACACAAAGGGTGCAAGTGATTCTACAAGAATAAGAAGGGTTGATTCAAAGGTAAAGACCTTTTAAGGTAAAGCTATGCTTAAATCAATTCAAGTTCTCTTGTCCATTACCTCTCATTATGATTATGAGATTTGGCAAATGGACATCAAGACAATATTTTCAAATAGAAATCTTGATGATAACATCTATATGGTGCAACTAGAGGTTTCATAGAGCAAGACAAAAAAAAAAAAGGTTTGCAAATTGAAAAGTTCAATTTATGGTTTTAAGTAAGCATCAAGGTCTTGGAACTTTAGGTTTGATCAAACGATCAAGACTTATCGTTTATTCAAAATGTAGATGAGCCATATGTCTACAAAAGAAAACAAGACCAAAAGGTTATATTTTTCATTCTTTACGTTGATGATATCCTATTCATTAGAAATGATGTAGAGGTACTACCATCAATAAAATTTTGGCTGGTTAAGCCATTCCAAATAAAAGATTTAGAATAGGCTAGTTATGTTCCTGGGATCCAACTAATAAGGGATAGAAAGAAAAAGCAACTAGCATTGTCTTAGACTTCAAGAATATATTAGCCAAGTTTGCAATGCAAAACTCTAAAAAAAGATTATTACCTTTCAAGCATGGAGTTAACCTTTTCTTGAGAATCGTCTCCCTAGACTCCTCTAGGAGAGAAAGAGATGAGATGAGAACCATGTGCCTCTACTGTTGGGAGTCTTGTATATGCAATGCTAAGTACTAGGCTAGATATCTACTATGTAGTGGGAGTCATTAATGAATACTAGTCAAATCTTGGTCGTGAGCATTGGGTTGTAGTAAAGCATATATTTAAATATTTTCGTAGGAAGAAGGGATATATGCTTGTATATTCTACAAATGATCTAAGTTCGGTTTAATATGACTTGAATTTTTAGTTTGATCGAGATTCTAGAAAGTAAACCTCAGGATAAAATTTTGACATTGCGTGCTAGAGCCATAGTATGGAGGAGTATCAAGCAATCTACATTGTTGACTCTACCATGGAGGCAAAATATGTAGCATCTTGTGAAGCAGCTTAAGAAGGCAATTTGGCTCCATAAGTTCCTTATAGATTTGAAAGTTGTTCCAAATATAGAGAAGGCCATTACACTTTATGGTGATAACAGTCAGGTAGTGGCTAATTCTAAAGAACTAAGAAAACCACGAGAGTGAAAAGCATATAAAATAAGGAAGTAACACCTCATACAAGAGATTGTGTAGCACGGAGATGTATAAAAGTGTTACATTTACTATAAGGACAAGTCGAAGATTGTTAGAGATATGCTCTAAGAGTGTGGATATTCTTCTGTAATATGTAAATATCATTATTATAAATGAATAAAAAGTTATTACTTATAAATTACCCAAGTATGACTGTATCAATGACTAAAGGTTCCATAGCTTGTATATTGAGAAAGTTTTTGTATATATGAGATATATTTGAGACATAGAACATTGTCATAGCTCGAAACTAGTTCATAACCTATAAACAAAAGTTGTGCGCTTTGTTTGGACAAGATTGTTATGTTGTTTGTCTTCAATAGGAAATGATGAGTCTCTAACCATTTGAAATAGTTGACTTCAAGACAAGGACAATTGTGCATTATGAATGCATTGAACACGGACCATATAGAAATTATCTACTTGGTGAAAATACCGTGACAGAATGTGAATTTTTACACTCAAGCGCTAAGCGCATTCCTACCTTAATCCTGAATAGGTAGTGTACCTCTAGTATACAAGGCTATGGTCTTTGACTAGAGTAAAAAGTGAGACCTAAAAGAGTAAGGTCAATACCTTGGCTAGTTGGGATTATAAGATCTATATGTTAGTAGACACTACACCATAAATATAAAATTCATGACTCCGAAAGGATTGCAGAGTAGCACCTTCATGGTTTTACACGATTTTAAATGATAAAATCTGGATCAAGTGTTTAGTGAATGTTATTCATTAAACTATGATTTATTGTAATAAATCTGAATAATTTAAGTGGTGTAAAACTAGTATCAATGGCTCAAGATGTAACTGAAGGGGTAAAATGATAAATTAACCTAGCTCAAATTATTGGTATTTCATAACGGGTAGTTGTGTACCTATTGCTCAATGGATATGGCTTAAAGAAATAATTTAACCAGAGTAAATTATTAAGCTTTCTGTAAAGAGTATTTAATTCAAGAGTATAATTTTGGGCCTTTAGTAGAATAAGCCAAAGTTAATAGGTGGAGCCTACTACAATTATGAGATAATAGGGTACTGAGTCAAACCTATTAGAGTATGTAATTAAATATGTCTATTTAGGCCCCTGGGTACTTAACTAACCAATTGCCTGAACAGGGCCTAGATTTTCATAAATTAATTATTTAATTTAATTGGGTTTGTTGGAGAATAAAGCTGGGGTATTAAATTAAATAAATAATTAACTGATTAGCTACTTAGGCCAATTATTTAATTAATGAGATTAATTAATTGATTAGATTAATTAAGAATTAATTAATTAAGGCCTGCAATGGGGTTTGGACCCAAATAGCCTTCAAACCCAATTAGGCTTATATGTGATATAATCCTAATTAAACTAGGCTTATATGAGATATAATCCTAATTAAACTAGGTTTACTAATTATAATTAGATAAGAAAAGAAGGAATATGTATAAGATATGTTTAAGGTTTCACATAAGCCAAAAGCATGAAAGATATACACCCTTACCCTGAGAAAAATGAATTTAGCCCTAAGGGCATGTCCAAGTGACATTTCCACTTTGAAGGATCCCTCTAACCTTCATCTTATGTTTCATGTCTTGTCCAGTGTAGATAGACACTCACTTGTCTTGTTCGGGCAATTTGTAGACATACGAAACTGACATGGAAGAAAGCTATACAAAAATGTTAAAGCCAGAAGGCATAAAATCTTGGTCCCGAAGGCTATTCCGTAATGTTGAAGTGTTCAAATTTGTCTCTGAGTTCCTACAATAGGTGCTAGGAGGGGAGCATCTAGGTGTTGGACGTCTAGGCATCGAATGATTAGATGTCTAACCATATGGGCATTGGACTCTCGATGACCTAAGGTTAGAGTGTCGAGGTGTTGGACGCATGGGCATCAAAGGGTGAATGCCTAACCACATGGAGGTTAGATGCCTGACGGTCTTAAAACGGGGTACTTAAGTGTTGGATGGCTAGGCGACGTGGGATTGCCCTTTCGTAAGTGTTAGCTTCATTTTCTTTGGCATAATATTGATTGGATGTCTAGCCGCATGGCAGTTAGATGCCAGGCAGGCGTTAGGAAGGGAGCGTCTAGGTGTTGGACGTCTAGGCATTGATAGATGGACGTTTAACCATATAGGGGTGAGACGCCAGGAGAGCACTAGGAAGGGAGCGTCTAGGTGTTGGTCGCCTAGACGTCAAATAGTTAGATTTCTAACCGCATGAGGGTTAGACTCTCGGCAGCCAAAGGATTGGACACCGAGGTATTAAATGCATAGGCATTTGTAAAGCGATGTGCTCATCTCGACAAAGCATTTGCGATCATGACATTGTATCAAAGCCTTTTTCGATACTTAAGGGAACACAAACGAGTCATGGACACATCTGGAGAAATGGAGTTGCCACCCAATTATTCAATTGGGAATGAATGGGGGCAATCTGATCTCTCGCTTCAAGACCTAAACTATTTTTATCCCTTCAGAGATAGGTTCAGGACGTTAGGTACGAGCCATTTCTTGCCTGGATCAAAATCCAACCTCCACTAGGGTATACCAAATTAGAATAACTCATGTTGCTAGATAGTCCACCTAAGTTGTTCATTTTACGCACATTTCCCTTTTTATCTTCATTAAATATGTGAGGTGGTTATCAATCAATGACAACTATATGTTCATACATAGAAAGAGGGATGAGAATAGATTATATTTCTTTCAAACATGAGAGAAGGGGAAGAGAATTACATCAATTATTCTTCAACGGTAAAGTAGTTCTACTTTAAATACTTCAGAAGTATTCCATACATCCATAAAAGAAATCATACATTTGAATATCAAATGTAAATAATCACTTTGAGACTCAATAGATAATGAATTCCTCACCACCATATGTGAGTCTATTCAATGTCTATTAAGCTTCTTTCATGGCATTATTCAAACATGCATTCAATTATTCTAAGTGATGGTCCCTCACCACCAATGTGAGTCCACCACGACTTCATGGCATCATACAATTAAACATGGTATATTCATACATATGCTCATATCAATCAATTAGAATTCGAACTAAAGCCATAATCTAGAATCATGGCACTTCGACCTAAATTTGATAATTCTATCATGATAATTCTACCTACTACTATTCTAGCATAATTCATGTCAATTTATAAGGAATCATGTCATTTCTAGTCCAAACATGGTTATCATGGCATATTCTAGCTTACTTCAAGCAATCATGGTAATGCATGGCTATTCTAGCCTAATCAAGCATTCAAAGGGCAATTAAGGTAATTCAAACATATTCTATTTCCTAGCATACTTCAAAGCAATCATAAGTTTTGGTATCATAATTCTATTCATGTGCTTTTAAGTATGACTCTAGACATATGCACCTAAGCATAATTCTAAGCATTCGTAAAGAAAATAAATTTCTAATCATGATTTTAATAAAGAAAGGAAAGCGCCTCGACATGCATTTCCACCTCGCAAAACAAACAAAAGGTTAAACAATTCATAAAACCCCTAAACATGCTCCTAATCATTAAAATAAAACCTAAGCATGCTTATTCTAAGTATAAATAATCCTAAATATGCTTATTCTAAAGCAACAAAAATAAAGAAGAAATAATGAGAGAGAAGAGAGAACTGCTCCTATGGTGTACCCTTTCTAGGTTTAGAGTAATATAAGATGCCCATAAACTTTAAACTAGAAAAGACTCCTTGAATTCTCAAGGTGCCTTCAAGAAGGAGAAGAGAGAATTATGATATGCGTTGAAAAGTGAGAAGAGGGGGTGTTTATATAGGAGAGGGAAGTTGAAAAAGGGATGAAAGAACAAAAAAGGAAGGTTTCATTTGAAATTTTCCAAATATACGTTGGAAAATAGTCAGTCGACTATTGGAAGATTATTAGTCAACACTTTGATAGTTGGTCAGCTGCTGGTAGATAGCTAGCCGACACTCTAACAGTCGATCAGTTGTTGCCCACAAGATCTTTTAATTTTGCATTTTTTCAATGCAATCCTTTTTGACCTTCATCCATTTGATCATGCATAACTCTTTGAATTTAACTTTGATATATAATTCATAAAATTCTGTGAAAACTAGACATCTGTAGCTTCACAACGATATATGATTCATCACCAGATTCCTCCTGGATTAATTTTTGTGATTTTTTTAAGTCATGTGTTAGTTTTCAAGATTCTTGATCAATTTCTTCTCATCTTTCTTCCATTTGCTTCCAAAGGTATTTCGATCATTTCCATTGCCCGACATTTATCTCTAATTCATCATCGAGCCTTAAAAATCTAGTGTCTATATCTTGCCCCTACTTTAGAGAATTTTGTGAGACACAAAAATTGATAAAATACTCTTGCTTCGTCTTTCCTCCTCTTATCTCGACATCTTCGCCTTTATCCGTATTCTATCAGACTTTTCATCATCTTCTTTCCTCTTCCATTCCTACAAAAAGGTGTGCCCACTCAAGGGCTAATGTGCCCACTTAAGGGCTAGCGTGCCCATTCAAGGGCTAATATGCCCATTCGAAGGTCGATGTGCCCATTCACAGGATTGATGTGCCTATGCAAGGTCTAGTATGCCTACTCAAGGGCTAAGGTGCCCATTCGAGAGCTAGAAATCATCCTTATGATGCTGTGATAAAACACTCATCAGAGCACCTACTTCTTTAAGCTTCTAACACTCTTCAAGACACCTACTTTTAAAGGTTTTTCAATACTCTTCAGTACACTATTCTAAGGGCTTTAAACACTTTCAAGTAAACTTATTTCCTAGGGTTTTCAACACTCTTCGGTGCGCCTATTCTTAGAGCTTATGCCTATTCTAAGGGCTTAAAACACTCTTAAGTGCACCTACTTCTTAAGGTTTTCAACACTCTTTAGTGCGCCTCTTCTGAGGGCTTGTGCCTACTCTAAAGGCTTAAAATACTCTTAAGTGCACCTACTTCTTAGGGTTTCCTTTTAATACATACCCACTAGGAAAAAATCTATCATGCACTACTTCGCGGTCTTTAGACCTTTTCATTTTTCATGCTTTTAGCTTAATACTTTTCATTCTTTTTTGATCCCTTCAGATTTTGCATTCATTGGGTTTCATGCCCTTCTTCCAAGTATTCTTGCTTTTATTATTGATTTCTTCTTGTCTGCTGGGAAAAAAATTCTTGATTTGCTATGCTTTTATTTCTGATCTCTTCAGATTTTACATTGGAGGACCCTTCACCAGGGAATTCTTATTATGTTGTTGATTTTTGGACTCACTGGGGATTTTTCTATCGTCCTTGCAAGTTCCTGCAAAATATCAAACATCTCTTAATGATTTAAAATCAATTCAAAATTTACCTCATTCCGTGTGTTCTTTAACAAATTACTTTCTAGTTCTTGGAGGAATTCTTCCATGTAGATTGGTCAAAAGATTCTATCGACTAATGTTACTCTTCTTTCCTTATGAGTTGCTAAGCTATTGCCATGGCCGAGTGCTTGTCACCAGTTCATTTGAAAATTCTTCTTCTCTTCTCTTTTCCTTTTTCTTTCTTTTCTTCTCTTTTCTTTCTCTCTCTTCTTTCCTTCTCTTATATTCTTTTCTTTCTCTCTTCTTTTCTTTTTCTCTCTTTTTTACTTGGCCTTTTACGATTGTGCCCTTCCAATAATCTGACTATGAATCTTCTTATTTTTCAAATCATTTCTTTAAGATGACTTTTCATCTTCAAGGTAGATTTACTTCTTCAAGGTGAACATCAAGTTTATTCTTCAAAATCTCTTCTTTAGGATAGACTCCAAATTCCTTATTCATGGAGAACTTCTTTCTTCAAAGGAGATGTTTTCTTCAAGGTGGACGCCTCATTTATGATAGATTCCCTCTTCCAAGGAAGGTTCTTTCTTTAAAGGTGGATGCATTCTTTGAGGAAGATCTTCAAAACGTTCTACTTGAACTGAGTTTCCTCAAGATTAAGCTACCTAATCTAGGCAATCTGCATATCTGGGTTTGCTCGAGACTAAATTGCTTGATTCAAGCGGCCTGTATATCGTGTTACTTCCATTGAGGCTAATATGCTTGATCTAAACTTGCTGGCACATCATGAAGCTTCCATTCCACTAATTAGGTCTTCTTCCTTTGCGATTGTCCCCAGTATTTCATACTGCATTATGATTTTTACAAAACTCAGCCATTCTGGACTATGCTCTATTTTGAATCATGCTTCTTGCAAGAAAATGTTATATGTTTCATGTATACATGATGTCTTATCGTAATAATATTTTCTAACTAAATACCTCTTGCTTGGAATAGATAGGTCGCTAGTAAATTGAGTGTCTAGAGCGAGAGGTTAAGTGTTTTCAGGCTCAAGTTGTTGCTTTTTCAATTGGTGCTGATGATAATAGTGATGATGAGTTAGGACTATCACCATTGGCTTTCTCTTTTTCCTTTCTACTTCTCTTTACACCTTCCAACACCTCTTCTCATGTTTTCTAACATGTCTAAGGCCATTCTCAAGTTTTTTCAGCCCTTTTTGAAGCTTTTAAAGCATGATGACTGGAAATGCCTCAAATCCAATGGTCTCTACAATCTGAAGTTCCTTTGACTTGTGAAACTTGAAGCTTATTTTCTTGAGGAGTGCATGACCTTCTAGGATCCTTATGATCATGTCTTCTACTTCAATGGGTAAGAGTTTTGCCCTCTATATGAGAAATTTTCTGTCATACTCGATTGTCATTCATCTAATTCTGAAAGCATCATTCTGTCACTATTGAGACACCATTGATGTTTAATCTTGTCAACTTCTTTGACTTTTTGATTTCTACCATGGGTATCCACATTAGAGATGGTAGAGTGACATTGTCTTCAATCATGCCATTGTTTTAGATGATAGATAAGACCTTGTCCAGTTGTTTTCACCTTCTAGCACAGTTTGTACTGGTTTCACCAAACGATCTCGGAGATTCACATCTTGTGACCATCATTCCTCATGTGGGACTCGGTTTTATAGCAATTCCCTTTATTCTAGCTAAGGCATTGATCAGACTAAATCGAGTCAGGATTGATCCGAGTTAGAGTTTCAGTGGCAGTCTTCTGCTTCTTTAGGTATCTTTCTTTTAAACCTAATTTTTGCTTAAGTCGTCCTGTTGTGTTTTCGACTTAGTGAGTTTTTTTTTTGCCTAAGTTATATTTTCATGTTTTCGATTTAGCGAGCTTGCCCTAATTTTTGCCTAAGTCGTCCTTTTCAGGTTTCAACTTAGCAGGCTTTTTCGTCTTCTTTTTTCTTTGCCCTAACTTTTGCCTAAGCTACCCTTTCAGGTTTTCAACTTAGCGGGCCTGCCTTAATTTTTACCCACACCATATTTTTCGATTTTCAACTTTGTAGACTTTTTATTATTTTTCTTTTTCAGATTTGGTTACAAGAGAGGCTATCTATTCTAGCACCACTTGAAGGGGATATTTCTTGTTATAACCCTCGACTTCATATGTGCAGGAGACTTGAGAGATGCTCTTCTTGGATCGACTGGCTTTGAGTCATTCCAGATACTTGGATTCGTTGGCACTATCCATGGTGGAGGCTAGAGCATGTGACAGTCAGGTCCCATATCGCGTGCGTGCCTTTGGCGGGTTTCACCTATAGTTCATTCTCTGATCCTGCTAGACTGCATCAACAGTATGGACTTAAACGAAGGATCATGGATTAATCGACTACTTTCAGTCTTGAGAGACTGTTTGCTTGTTATCTAGAGTGTGTAAAGGATTCTTGGCCCCATCAGACCAGCAAGAGGAATCTGTTTTATAATCCTGATTTTGAGGCAAATGATCGATACAGGGACTAGGTGATTTTACAGGCTTATATTCCTGATCCTCCTATTCGCGCCAGATGGTACTGTGAGCGATATGGCAAGCCTATTCGTAGTCCATTGAAGAGGCAGAGGCGACATTGATAGTTTCATTGTTAGCCTAGATGTTAGATGCTTTCCTTTTGTCATCATACAAAATAATAAGACATTTCAAATTCATATTTATTTTCAAACAATTTCATTTCATTAATAAAAGTACAATTGTTTGTTCTTTGAAAAATATGTACACGATGAGACAACTCCTATCATTAATCAGCCATTTATGGTTTTTTGATTAATTATTTTTTCCATTGGTACTTTTTTTTCACACATGCTATTTCTTTAGTCTATCTATGTTGATGGGCTCAGTGAACTCATTTCCTTCCATTTCTGATAGGATGACAACTTTGTTGGACATGACATTCGTCATAATGAATAGGCCCTCCTAGTTAGGATTGAATATCCTTCTGGGATCAAACACTACTGGCCTACTTTGTTTAAGGACCAATTCTCTTTCTTTGAACTTTCTTGCCTTTATTTTCTTGTTAAAGACTCGAGCAACCCGCTTCTGGTATAATTACATGTGATATCCGGCCTTCATTCTTTTCTTATCAATCAAGGCTAACTGTTCACATCTATTGTGAACCCACTCCCCTTCAGGCATTTTGGCTTCCATTAGAACCCTGGCTTATTTCATTTCTATCT
The DNA here is from genome assembly GCA_013180625.2 of Boswellia sacra. NCBI lineage: Eukaryota > Viridiplantae > Streptophyta > Magnoliopsida > Sapindales > Burseraceae > Boswellia > Boswellia sacra. The sequence goes on along the minus strand of SNVD02009397.1, from coordinate 95,093 downwards.
CAATTGGTAGGACTGCTTCTAAATCATACATAAACGAGAAAGATGCCATGCCTATCAAACTTTTGGGTGTTGTTCTATAACCCCATAACACAAACAACAGCTTCTCTATCCAATCTTTGTATGTCTGCACCGTCTTGGCCAAAATCTTCTTGATGTTCTTATTAGCCATTTCTATTGCTTCGTTCGCTTGTGGTTGATATGGAGATGACTAATGGTGTTCAATCCCATACTTCTCAAATAAGGCTTTAGTCTCAGCCTGGAAATGAACCCCATTGTCAGTCACGACGTGATGTGGCACTCTAAATTTGCATATGGTGTTCTTCTCAATGAACTTCACCATTTGCTTTGCCTTTAGTTTACGGTAGGATTCAGCTTCTAACCACTTGCTGAAGTAGTCGATTACCGCCACCACCATATATTGATGCCCATTTGCAGTTAATGGCCTTATCTTGCCTATAATGTCAATGTCTCATGTAGCAAAAGGCCAAACTACTGTCATTCCTTTTAGCTTTGAAGGTGATTGGTGAATCAAATTTTTATTAATCTGGCTTTGGTGACATCTCTTCGCAAATTGGGCACAATTTGTCATCATGGTTAGCTAAAAAAGCTTTGTCTCATTATCTTCTTTGCAAGTATCAGTCCATTCTTGTATGATCCATATTCAACACTATGAATTTTCTCCATTAGCCTTCTAGCTTCTTTCTCGTTGACACATCTCAATTACATCCCTTTCGGCATTCTCTTATGCATCACTCCTTGATTACAAGAAAATTGTTGGGTAAACCTTCATAGTAAGACCTTGTCTTTCTCATTGGCCTTATCTGGCAGAATTCTATCCTCTAAGTACTTCTTCAAATCATAGAACCATGGCTTCCCATCCACTTCAGCTTCCATTACATAAGGTTCCATGTAACAAAGACCCCATGCTTTTGATATCACTATTGGTCCCACCAGCAACTCTTGAGTACTCACCCAAACTGATGCCAAAGAAGCTAAAGCATTAGCCATCTAATTATCATTTTTGGGAAAATGGGTAAACGTATATTACTTGAACCTCCCAATCAACCTTCTAATGTGCTCAAGGTACAGTTTCAACCTTCATTCTCATAGATCCCAATCTTTATTGGCTTGAGAGATTCGAATCTCATAACAGTTCTATTTCATCAATACCCATCGCAATCATAACTTCCAAACCAAAGGTACAGACTTCGTACTCAGCCATATTATTAATGACTTTAAACTCCAACTTATTAGCATGACTTCTTTAATTGGTGAGATCAGAATAACTCCTTTTCTAACACCGTTTCTATTGACAACTCTGTCAAAGAGCATTCTTTATCCCACTATCAAGATTACCCCTAGATGTTCATCTAGGAAATCCAACTCCCATGATTCATCGTCATCGAGCAGAGTCATGACAAAAAATTCCACTACTAACCTTCCTTTCACCACCTTCTTCGTGATATACTTGATGTCGAATTCTGACAATTGGACTAGCCATCTTGTTAGCTTCTCCACCAATGATGGTGCTTTGTAAAGATACTTCATCGATCCTCTTTCGAGATAGCCTTAATCTTATAAAACTGAAAATAATGCCTCAACTTCTTTGAGAGCCATATCATGGCTAAGCATGTCTTCTCCTCGTAATTATATTCATCTCATATGGTAATAACTTCTTGCTAAGATAACAAATGGCATGCTCCACACATTCTCATCTTCTTGTGCTAGCATAGCACCGATGTACCTCCTCTTCAAGTGCTAAGTAGAGAATTAAATTCTTGTCAGTTCTTAGCAGTCTCAAAACTGGTGGGTTCAACAAATATTTCTTAATCTTTTTAAATGCTTCTTGGTACTAATCATTCCACATCACTAGCTGATCTTTCTTTAAGAGCCTGAAGATTGGTAAATAAATGGTCATCGATTTGGCAATGAACCGACTAATGTATTAGATCTTTCTAAGAAATCCTCTAACTTTGTTTTCAGTTTTAGGTGATGGCATCTCCATAATTGCTTTAACCTTATCGAGATCTACTTCTATCCCTTTTTTGCCAACTACAAACCTCAACAGCTTCCCTAAGGTGACTCCAAAAACACATTTTTTCGGATTAAGCTGTAACTTATACTTCTTCACCCTTTCTAGGAATTTGTGTAAAGCTTCAAGATGACCATCTTGAGTTTCAGATTTTACCATCATGTCATCTACATAAACTTCTATCTCCTTATGCATCATGTCATGAAATAGCATAGTCACCATTTGTTGATAGGTCACCCCTACATTCTTCAACTCGAAAGGTATTACCTGATAATAATAGGTTCTCTACTCAGTAATGAAGGTCGTTTTCATCTTGTCTTTGTTGGCCATTGTTATCTGGTTATACACAGAAAACCCATCTACAAAGGAAAACATTACACTAGCGGTGACGCTGTCCACTAACACATTAATGTGAGGCAAAGAAAAATCATCCTTCGACGAGGCCTTACTCAAGTGTCGATAATCAACACACAATCGAACCCTTCCATCCTTCTTTGGCATTAGCACAATGTTGGCTAACCATTCTAGATACTTTACCACATCTAAAAACTTGGCTTCAATCTATTTGGAGACTTCCTTCTTGATCTTTTGAGCCTATTCCAGTCTCAATCTTCTCAACATCTGCTTGACCGACTTTATGTGTAGATAGGTCAGAATTGTGTGCTCAATAATACTTTTATTGATTTGAGGCATGTCATCATAGGACCAGGCGAAGACCTCTTTATGTTTCTTTATAATTTTTCAAATCTCTCTCTCTCTATCTCTTTAGGAGTTTTATCAAATGCAATACATATATTCTTGGGTTTTTTAATTGTACCAAGATTAATGTCATGAGTTTGAATGGTGTTGATATCAAATATACTCGTGAAATGCAAATCATCATGCATAATTCCTTTACGAAATACATCACATAAGTAAGCAAGACTATTCTTTATTACATTAAATGTTGAAACATATACAATGTCTTCCTCTTAAAAGATGTCAGGAACAAATACATCTTTATAATAGACATCCTTCATCCCTTCTTTGATGAAGCTAGTAAGGTCGATGGATTGGTCTATTGGCGATGCTTGAGACTTCTCCTTCTTGACCTTTATCTTCTCCATTTTCTCTGTCAAGTCATAGCCTTTGGAGATTTCGGCTTGAAGGAAATCTTGAAAATCTCAAATTCAGGCTTCAACATTCCGTTGAAAACCAAAGGTTTGGCAGCGACCATATACTTCATATCTTGGGCCTTGACAAACTTGATGAACTTCGCCCTCTTGGGCTCAAAGTCTTCTTCTTCCCTATCGGATGCATAACCCAACGCTCTTCTAGAAGTTTGGCCTTTAAAATCTAGTAGAAATGACAAGCCACTTCCATTCCTCCCAAGCCTAGTTTTTGGCAAGTACCCTTGCTTCTTCATTACTCCGGCAACAATTGGACTGACTTTATCAATCATGGCTACATGGAAGCCTCTTATGTAAGGTATTTCTCCAACCTTCACACTCAAAGCAGTAGGTGCAATTGTTTAGGCTACATGAATGGTCACGACCTCTCCATCCATGTTGAATCGAATCTTTTGATGCAAAGTGGAAGGAACTCCACCAAGCAGATGAAATCATGCTTGACCCACCAAAGTAGCAAAGGTGACTGGAATGTCAAGAACCATAAACTTTGTCATTGCTTTAATAAGCCTAGTTTTCACTAACGCCTTGAATATCCCAATGGCACTCCTTTTAGATTCATCATAGGCCTTAATCACCATTTCACAAGGTTCGAGTTCATCTTCACTAGTCCCATATTTGTGCAATATCTTCATAGGCACAATATTGATAGCAGACCCATCATCCACCATGATGCAAAGAGACGTCTTCCCATCAATCTCATCGGTGATGAACAGTGGATTGTTATGATTCCTTCTTTCAAAAGGTAGGTCATCATCGATGAAGGTGATTACACCTTTCTCATTTATCCCCTTAGGTTCTCTTCCAGTCATGGCAGCCAACATCTCATTTAGAGTAACAACCATTGATATCTCCCCCTCTGCCAAAGCCTTCGCCATGGCTTCTCTATCCTTTTGGGATGAGATCAATAATTCCCAAATGCTAGCATTTTCTTGAGTTTTTTTCAACTACTCGATCATTTGATCCTTTTCTTCTTTGGTTTCTTCCTTGGCAATTTCTTTGACCTTCTTCATAGTCTTCTCCTTCTCGATTGATTTTTCCTTCTCCTTCTCATGGTAAAGTCTACCACTCCTTGTCACTTCTTGGAGATTCTCTCTTTCACCCTTAAGTGTTTCTACCTCAACTCTTACCTCCTCTTCTTCTTCATCATTTCTCAAGTCAGCCTAAAAGTTTGGAAGGGTCTTGACTTTAAGGATATCATCCCATATTCCTATAACTCTCACTTCTTTGCACCTTTTAGGTATACTCTCTCTCCTTATAAGGTTCTCAATTCCCTTCCCCTTCCTAGCTTCGTTGCCCTTTTTTACCTTGAGTCTTCTAGGTGGTGGGCCTTTTCTAGCCCATTTTCTAGCCATCTGCTTCTTAGTGAAGACACTTGATGGCATGGACTTATTCTTGGTAGAGATTGTCTCTTCCTCCACATCAACTTCTTCTTTATCTGCTTTTGTTGCTCCTCCTCCTCACGGTTATTGAGGCATACAAATTTGAGCTCTAGGCTTCGTTTAGCTCCTTTTACTGCAATGTTGGTCCATCCACCCTTCTTGATAAAAATCTGGGCTGCCAAAGGAATGAGCTCGTCTTCCACCCTTTCAATGATCATTTTAGACTTTTCTTCCTTGGGCTCTTTGACTTTAGGCTTCTTCTTTGTGGTCATATTTCTAGTGGACTCCTCTTGTTACTCAGCTTGGACTTCTCCCTTCTCTTGGCTCTCTCGGCCTTGCTAGGTCTATTCTCTTCAAAAGAATTCATAACTTGCTCCTTGGTCAAGCTTAACCCAATCATGTTTGTCATTGGAGGAGGAACCCGATTATAGTTGGGTAGTGGATTACTTCTTGCATTGGACTCTTGTATCTCTGGATCGAGAATCTGGCCTTTGTCGATCAAATCTCGAATCTCATGGCAAGACGAGTACAATCAAGAATTCTTATGACCGATCACTTGGTAAAATTCACACTTCTTATGATGCCTCTAATTCATTGGCAATGGATTTGGAAGCTTTCTTGTTGGCAATGGTTGCAAATCCCTTCAGCTCTTAATCTTGGAAAGATCTTTGACAATGGTCTTCCCAAATGACTAAACTTCCTTTGTTGGGCTACCGCTTTCACCTCAACGTTCTTTGTGCTAGATCCACTAGTTTGGTGGTATTGCCTCTTATTTCCTCTAAGGTAACTATTATTGCTTCTTTTCTCCTTGGTCTCCAAATCTTTCATTTGGATCTCTGAATCATACAAGTATTCAAAGATTTTGATTGGAAAACCCACCAATCTATCGTTGATAAAGGCATGGGCTCCATTGAAAACCTTACGGACCTGGTTCTTCTCCGTAGGCCTCGTGGTCATCTCAGCAGCTTTGGCCCTCCAACGGACTAAGTGCTTAAAAAAAGTCTTATTGGGCTTCTGGCAAGTATTTTCCAAATCCCTCAAGGTTACCCCCAGTTGGGTAGTATGGTGGTACTACTTTACAAGCTGTTTGGAAAGCTCCTCCTAATGTTTTCGGACTCTTTTGGAAAGATCATGGTACCATACTACTGTATCATCTTCTAAGGATAGCACGAAGTACTACAAGATATACTCTTTTGACAAAGGAGTGGTGGCCATGACAGTAGCATACTGTCTCAAGTGAGTTTTTGGGTTGCCCCTCCATTGAACTTGGACAAATCAGGCATACAAAAATTCGATGGCAAATCACTATATCCAGTGAGCAAGATGTCGTCTAGGTCTTCGACCCCTTTCAGTGCCTTCTTCTTCAAGAGGGATTTGACCTTCTCCATGTTTTTGACCAACTACTTGACTAATTCGAGTTCATCTTGGTTGGCTAGGCCTTTTTGTCGATCTCTACCTTGGCTAGCCTCACCATCATCATCATCTTCGGGCGGTGGTTGGTTCACGCAGTTGAGCCCATTTTGTAGTGCTTCAATGAGTTGGGCCACCTGTTATGGGAATGAAGTCATGTTAACTCTCAATTGGACCATCACTTAGTTATTGTTGTTGGATGTGGCTATTTCAACAATTGGTTCCTCTTGTCTTGTTAAACGACCATCTCGTCTAACCCAAGCTATGATGGCTCCAAAGCAAAAGTATTAATGCCATGCATGCATGCATGTATGCATGATATGATGCATACTCATATAAGGACAGAGACATAGTTTTAGCCTTCTAACCTTATTTCTCACGCACACGGGAGGTCGAGTCTTTCTTCCTAAGATTGTTGGCCTCATTCCCAATTCATCATCATGGGATGTGGGAATGCGAGATTATCTCACCTAATTCTAACATAGAAATTGATGTTGGATTCTATATGATTACCATAACATGGCTTCTAAACTTCATGATAACCTCAACTTATAGTATATGCCCTCATTTTATTGTTACAAGTGACTTGACATGTGGCACTCGTTTATGGTTCCATGAGGTTTGAGTTAATGTTATTCTAATCATGAGAAATTTACATCTAAGGACATGCATTTCAACATGGGTTTTGGATATGAATCCTATTGAAAGTAGCAAGATTTATCTACATGGACTTGAGTCTTAAGGGTCTAATAGTCTACGCTCCTTCGACTGAGGAATGCCCCCTTGGGTCGGTCTCTTTTTGTACCAAATCAATGGTACGTGCTCAAAGGTGGTGACACCAACATGAGTTGTCTAAAGGTCAAATGGAGCCAAAGACTTCTCATGCCAGTGCCACATGGCTAGTTGAGGTAATTTGTGCTCATTGTGTGTAAAGTGTAGTGATGGAAGGACTAAAAAAATCAACATGAGCTAGTAGAATTTGGTATCCCAACTGGAATCAACTTCTTTATTCTCAATGGAGCCACCATTGTGAATAAGGCTTTCTTCCTACTAGAGCGTTTTCGAGACTTAAGGGAACATAAACGAGCTATAGACACGTCTGAAGAAATTGAGTCGTCACTCAATTATTCAATTAGGAATGAATAAGGGCAATCTGATCCCTCACTTTAAGACCTAAACTACCCTCATCCCTTTAGATATGGGATCGAGAAGTTAGATATGAGTCATTCGTCTCGCCCGGATAAAAATCTAGCCTCCACTAGGGTATACCAAATTAGAATAACTTATGTTACTATACAGTCCGCCTAAGTTGTTCATTTTACACACATTTCCCTTTTTATCTTTATTAAACATATGAGGTGATTATCAATTAATGACAATTGTATGTAGGATTGTGATGTGTGTCAGAAAGTGAGAAGAGGGGGTGTTTATATAGGCGAGGGTTGAAGTTGAGAAAGGAATGAAATAATAAAAAAGGAATGTTTCATTTGAAATTTTTCAAATATATGTAGACAACAGTCAAACAGCTATTGGAAGACCACTAGCTGACACTCTGACAGTCGACCGACTGTTGGTAGATAGCCGACCAATTGTTGCCCACCGGATCCTTCAATTTTGCATTTTTTCAATGCAGTCCTTTTTGACCTTCATCCATTTCATCACACATAACTCTTCGAATTCAACTTTGATTTGCAATCCTAAGACCACATGGATACCTTTCCTTTAAGATTTTTTTTTTAATGAAAATAGACTCCCATTGAGAACGACCATCCTTCTCTCTTCCAAAGTGTATGATCATTCTTTTTAACTTGTGAACTTTTTCATTCATTTCTCACTAGAACTCAGCATAGTAATTATTTGATGTTTCTTCTGACAGATGTCAACCTTGCTATGGGTGTCGACTATAGCTTTCATGCAGGTGCTCAAAGCGACTTCTTTTTGATCGATGGCTGCCTTTCAAAGAAGAAGGGCCATAATAGGAATGGGGGGTTGGTTACCATTATCCCTATTTGCCTCTTGTTTAGTACTTGCTTGACTTTTCTCATTCAAAAGATGGCAGAGGTCAAGCATTTCTGACTACTGTCCAGACACTATTTGGGTAAGGGTAGGGAAATCTGGGCAACCTCTTTATGAATAACACGAGGAGTAGGGTTCTGCTTAGTTCCTTATTGGATAGGTAGTCTTGCAGTCTAGGCAACCAAGTCAGGGTGTCTACCCATATTTACCAGGTTGCCGATGTTACTCAACTATTGAGTGCACTGACCAAAGGCTTGGTTGAAAATGGTAACCATACTCCTTATCTGCTCGATAAGGTTTTGCATCATAGGCTCCATAGTTGTTAACTGACTTCTCTTAACCTTCCTTGACCTCTTAGGCAATGATTTGGGTTGCATGAAGTCGAGGGCCCTTCTAGAGGGTATGACCAAAGCCCTACCAGGGTTAGGCGCCTTTTGGGGCTTGGGAGGAGCCTCAACTTTAATCTCTTCCACGTTCTCGAAGCTTGAGTGTTGGGTAGAGTGGCTCATGGTAGGTGTGACTACGTTTGAATAGGAGTAATGATTGAGTAGGTTTAAATCATCGTCCCCATAGACTATGCCAAATGTTGTTGCATGATTTTCGCACGATCAAAAAGCAAGCTAGGCCTTAAGTACATTGTTGGGTTAAGGTCTTGAAAATGAAGAAAACAATCAAGGGGCCCAGCGGCGGTGCCAACGACAATCCTCTGACACTCAAGTCAGTTTCTGTCTTGCTGAAATTTTTTAAGTGAGCTTGCTAGAGGAGAAGTCTTGAAGAGTAAAAGTTCTAGAGAGAGAGTGAGTTTAGAGAAATGTACATACCTTAAGTGAATATTAGGAGGGTTTGTCTAGGTATCAAGAGGGTCATTATAGAGCCTAGATAATGGACTTTGTTAATGGGCTTACTGTATATTTATTAGATTAGTTAAAGCCCAATTTTAGGTGGCCATAACATATATAATTGTGAGGCATCATTACCTTAATAAGGCAAACTTAATAAAAGCTCTACTTTTTGTGACGATGTAAATGTCACATTTTTGGAATTGAACAAGGATAACCCTAATTTGGGTGAAGCATTGAAGGATTGTAATATTCAGGTGGTGGCTCCTGTGGACGTATACGGAGGGGACAGTGATTTTGGACTTGAAGAGAGGCTGGGAAGAAGGTTTTTATTCAATGAATGACATCATGTATGGGAAACTAAACGCAGAAAACTTGTTGCATTCCTCCTACTTTGTTGGAAAAAAATTTGGAAACATATATAATAATGACTATCAAGGAAACATTCCTAACTATTTATTCAATCTAGTTCAACACTGTACTGAATGAAAATAATATAGTGCAGAACTCAATCCAGTCCCAAATAAAATTTTTTATCTTATGTTAATTTCTAATGCAATCTAAATGGCTATGAGTAATGCACATAAAAACATTTCTATCCCGAGTTTAAATTTTTTAAAACTTGAATGGGTTGCCCATAGCCCAGCCCAACTACGCTTAGCTACTAATATAATGCAATAGCCAGTAGCTTAAAAAGTAAAATTTTATAATTAATTAGCGATGATTCTTGGAAAATAGTACGCATTAATTGTTAAATATCTAATATATTTGGTTATCAATTGGAGCATTTAATTTTCCATATATTCCTTGGCATGTTAAAAAATTTCCAGAGAAGATCACCTTATTTAAGATGAGTTCTAATTTTCCATTTCTACACTCCATGAAATTCACTTTAAATGTTATGGTTATTGATGTAGGACAAATTAAGAATAAATTAGGAATTTTAATTTTGATTTTAAGGATTTTAATAAATTAGGGATTCTGACTATTATTAGGGATTTTGACTTCCTAAATTGGGAGTAATCCTAATTAGAGTTATTTCCTAATTAATAGTTTACTATTTTATTTAGGATTTAATTTTGGTATTTTCTAGTTTAACTAGGATTAGTATTATATTTCCTAATGGAAGTATATTTCCTAGTTAAGTTATGATTGTCGGCACTATAAATAAGTGACTTTAGTTATTTTATTTCTTAGACTTGGTTGTTATTGATTTTTGATCTTTTAGTAAAAAGATTGTCTCCTCCCTCAATTTCACTCTATTTCTCCCTAAATTTCTTCTATTGTTTCTCTCCTTTCCTCTGTCTACATCTCCCTCCCTTTCTGTTAACTTGAGGAACCCCGTTCCTCATCAATTGGTATCAAAGCGTGGGTACTGTTCACTGAATTTACTGTTCACCACGACCACCATCATACTCTTCTTGTCGATATCTATAATGTGTCCTTCATTACAAACTTTGATACTCTCAATGATAAAAGCCTCAGAAAATAGGATAAACAATATGTTAGATGAAATATTAGTAGCTTTGAAAGCCTTACAAGCTTCCGTTCTCACAAAACAAAACTCTACTTTGGAGTTATCTACAAAACATAGGAATCCAGGGATCTTGGGTGCAACTCCTAAGATCCATGAGGATGAGTGTGATGATTCTAGAGAAGATGATGAAGCAAGCAAGATTGATATGGAAGATGGGCATGAATCTAGAGGTGATATTGAGATCGAGGGCAAGATGAATTCTAATGATGGTATGGAGCCTACATGTGAAGAATCTTTTGAAATCATTCAAGAAATTGATTTCATAGGTTGTGATTCATATTTGGGTTCTTCTACTCCTATCACTGTGTCAACGGTGAAGTCTTCTATTGAGTCAACGATGAAGTCTTCCATGGTGATTATTGTTTCTCCACCAATATCGAAGGCCGCTAAAGCATCAATAATTTTTCTATCATGCATGCTTCCAATATTGGAGCGTCTTGAAGGGAATATGTGGATTGATGACTTTCCAATGATCGTGCAAGGCAAGACGTGGCGTTTCCTTGTGTATTGGCAACTTCCTCCTTGATAACTCGCCAGGAGTCGAGTTCTTTCAAGCGGAGGAGAATTGATGTAGGACAAATTAAGAATAAATTAAGAATTTTAATTTTGATTTTAGGGATTTTAATAAATTAGGGATTTTGACTTCCTAAATTGGGAGTAATCCTAATTGGAGTTATTTCCTAATTAATAGTTTACTATTTTATTTAGGATTTAATTTTGGTATTTTCTAGTTTAACTAGGATTAGTATTATATTTCCTAATGGAAGTATATTTCCAGTTAAGTTATGATTGTCGGCACTATAAATAAGTGTCCTTATTTATTTTATTTCTTAGACTTGGTTGTTATTGGTTTTTGATCTTTTAGTAAAAAGATTGTCTCCTCCCTCAATTTCACTCTATTTCTCCCTAAATTTCTTCTATTGTTTCTCCCATTTCCTCTGTCTACATTCCCTCCTTTTCTGTTAACTTGAGGAACCCCGTTCCTCATTAGTTATATTGCACACTACAAGAAAAATGATCATATTTGGCGGTCTTTGGCCGCCAAATATGTATATATTTGGCGGTCTTAAAAGCGCCACCAATGACACCGTCAAATATAGTCAATTTGACTATATTTGACGGTCGGTCAAACTGCCAAATATACATCTGACTATACTTGGCGGTTTTTGACCGCCAAGTATAATAGGTTTAAAAATTAAAAAAAATATACTTGGCGGTTTTTGGCCGCCAAGTATAGTAGTTTCAAAAATTAAAAAAAAAAGCATACTTGACAATTTTTAACAGTTTATATAATAGTTCCAAAACTACAACCTGCATTCCAAATACAGAGGCATATACAAAATTCTAGCCAATTGAAATAAATTAAGTAGGCTGCAAAGAGTACAAAACCTTTTTACAACATAAGGTAGAATTCACCCGATCATAGCAGATCATTATATCTTGTCTTTTTATTGTAAAAGTGGCACCAACTTTTCATGTCCTCAGGACCTGATATGGTTTCTTCAAGGATACTTGGAGAAACTGATGTGGTTACCGAAAGAAAAATGACCAAGCTGGCTGATTCCGTGAACTTTCAAACCACCTTGAAATGGAAATATAACCACCGACAGTATGACAAGCAACCAACGAAAACACCAAGGAAAACAACAACAAAAACAACAAAAAATTATATCCCTGATTCTATTGCATAATGTGACTTACAAATGAAACAAGGAGAACAATCTGCAAACAAGGAAGATCATCTGACATGTAATGAACCATCGATTAGCTTGCTCAAAACAGTCATTCCAGGATGATTATGAAGGGGTATGATTGAGGAAGGTGTTATGCAGAAAATTCCTATCTGGGGAAAAAAAAAAGTTTAAAAGCCAATGAATCTCTAGTAATTCAGTTTCAAGTTTTAAATTGTAATTGCAATAATGAAAACATTGATATTTTGGATCTAATAAAATTGTAAACCCAATTGTAGCTTCCAACTGAGGAAATAAGGATGTACTTACAGAGAAACTGTCACATTCATGTAAATGCAAGTATTTGATAGGTGGAAGCAATTGATGCCTCCCATTGTGTTAAAGTGCAAGACCTGACCAATTCTGTACCAATTGTGCCTCCTATTCGAGACCTACATCAGAAGGCTTGACTTTATCTGCAAAGAAAATAATATCTAGAGTTCAGAAGTGCAAAGCTAATGAGGAAACAAATGGATGAAGACAATAATAATAACTCTAAATGTGAACATAAACTTTAAAAAAATAATTTAAAAAAAAAAGAGAGTATTACGAGCAAAAATTACAAACTCCATACATATAGCTCACTTGCAAAATTGCATAAATATGCAACATGATACAAAAAGGAAAAGTTAGGCAAGAAATGCATTAGGTATTAACAGAAAATCACAAGTTAGTAATAATTCACAGCATGAAGTATGCAATGTAAAAAGTTCATAAGGTTGGTATGAGATAATAAAGTTCAATTTTGATACAAAAACAGAGTAGTCTCACACATCAATGCCAAAGGAAAATAAACACGAAGTATAGCAAACTTTGACTAAGAAATCAGTTTGGAGTCCAAATTCGGTAATAACAATGGTAAAATTATGAGAGATTTAGACAAAGAAAAATGAGGCATAAAATGAGCCAAATAATTAAAGAAAAGTAAAGATAGAAGTCAATGATTACGGCTAATCCATTCATGAAAACATCTCTAAAAATAAAGTCTCCACCGAGGCTCTTCAAGTCTTACATCATTAAATCCATAAAATAAATTATAATTTAAGAAAAATAATTAGAAGTCAAAGATTACGGCTAGTCCATTCATGAAAACATCTCTAAAATGAAAATCTAAACTCATTTGAATCAACATAACTTGAGGCAACTTGACACATATCAAGAAAAAGAAAAGCAAATTAAAAAAATGGAAAAGCACCTTTAGGACCTGAAGGAGGCGGCAGAGGCATATAGCAAGCAGGTCGTCTCTCCTCTTCCTCTTGCAGCAGCAAATGAAGATCAAGCTTAAAAAAATGGATGAAAATAAAAAATTATGGAATAAAAATGTAAAAACACAACTTTTAGGATCAAGAGGAGGCGACAGAGGCATATAGTAACCTGATTGTCTCTCCTTCTCTTCCTCTTGCAGCAGCAAATTTGTTAGAAATTAGTTTTTCCTTATTTATTTCATTGAGATTATTTAATTATTTTTGTGTTATATCCATGATCTGATAGCAGCTTCAAGTTCACATCTCCACCATTAATCAAGGAGATAGAGTTAGGCGTGAGATTCATAGGCATGGCTGAAATGTGAAAGAGAATTATAGGAAGGCAAAAAAAAAAAAAAACCTAGAAATAAAGGATGATACGAAGAAGAAGCCCACCTGGAAGCCTTCCCATCACATGGTAGCACATCATCAAAATCAAGCATCAAGCCGATTACATCTTCAAACTGGATCAACGATCCAATTAGCTTTGTCATTCCCCTCAGGGCCAAGATAATCGATAAACTTTGAACTCTATCTCTGTGAAGCATAAACAACACCAAATCTTCATGCACTTGGAGGAAATAAATAAAACTTAAAAGAAATAATTAGAAGAAAGGGAAGGAAACTGACCAGATCTAGAGACTAGGAGCATGAGACAGTGAGATGAGTTGTTGATGCTTGGATGAGAGAAGGAGTCAAAGCGAAAGAAAGGTGCGGCTAGGGTAAAAGAGAAAACGTAAATGGAAAGGAGAAAGTGTAAAAAGGATTGATTAGGTAAGGTTTATTTATTTATATTTGTTACTCATTTAATAAGTGACAAATATATAAGTAGAGTGAAGACAAAAGGTGCCAAATATGTAAAGAAAATGAGTTTGATTTTCAATTGCATGTTATAAGTGACTCTTTTTTAGAAAACCGCCAAATAAAAAAATATAAGAGTGTCAAATATAAGAAAAATTCTTGTAGTGGCAGGAAGCGGTAAAGGCCTCGTCAAAAAAGTTGTAGTAGGTAATGTAGGCATTGATGAGCCTTTCTAATAGTTCAGTATCCTCTTCTACCATAAGTAATCTTGATGGTCTGATGAATTATTTTTTATAGCAGTCACCAGAATTGTAATATTTATAATAATTCTAGCTTTTTGCTTCAGAAGAAAATTAAAATCGACTATCTCCTTGGCCTTCTGGGAGAAGAAAATTAATGGTGACATTGAGCTAATGTCAAGGGAAAAATGTGAATAATCTCCTAAAAGATATCGTTATAAAGAAATCAAGAAAATGATAAATTCACTCCCAGAAGAGCTAGGGAAAGGAGGCTTTGGATGTCAGCTTCCCGATGGTCGTCATGTAGCGGTGAAGGTCTTACATGAATCCAAAGGCAATGGAGAAGGATTTGTTGATGAAGTAAAAAGCATTAATAAGATTTCCCATGTTAATATAGTCACTCTTTTAGGTTTTTGTTTTGAGAAAGGCAACATAGCTCCTGTATTAGCTTATGTCAGATGGATATCTTGAGAAGTTATTCATGAAAAGCATCCACTGAAGACAGATCATAATTAGTAGAAGTGGAAAACTCTATACCAAATTTCAGTCAGCATAGCTCGGGGATTGGAGTACTTACACCATGGTTGCAACACGAGAATTCTACACTTTGATGTACAACCTCATAGCTTTCTCTTATATAAAGACTTTCGCCCAAAGATTACTGATTTTGGGCTTGCTCAAATTTCTCTTGGGAAAGAGAGTTTCATAAAAATGGAGATCATGGACAAGGAACCTTAGGCGATACTGCTCCAGAATTAAAACGAGGACAAAACATTGGAGGATCTCATAGGTCAAATGTTTGTAGCTACGGAATGATGGTTTTAGAAATGGTTGGGGGAAGAAAGAATTTTGATACTGAAGTCGGTCGAACTAGTGTTATATTATCCAGAGTGGATTCACAGCCGCCTTGAACTAGATAACAAACTTGGACTGCGGGACATGGCTAATGGAGAGGACAAAGAAAATGCAAGGAAGATGCTAACAGTGGGCTTGTTTGTGGCTCATCCAATCCAATCCTCAGATCGACCAGAAATTAGTGGCATAGTAAAAATGTCGGAGGGAAGCCTTGATTCCTTACGAGTCCCACCCTAATCTTAAACTTCTTCGATCGACATTAGTTGTTGCATTGTAGTAATGTCCAACAAATTTCATGTACACAATCAGTGACTATTATGCGATCCTATCTGTATTCGAAGTCAAATTTACACTTCTTTGGCATTCAATAGTATATTATAATTAAATTTGTAATCTATGTGGTTAATTGTTTGGCATGATAGCTTATAGCTGCAGACCCTTCCTGATTGAAAGTTTGTTCTTCAACCATTTATGCTCGTACCTAATATATCTGTTTGAGAAAACTATTCGTCAAATGTAGACATAATACTGGGTGGACCGTATCTTAGGCTACGGGGGCCCGAGCCTCACTAGGTTTAATAAATATTATATTATATAAATAATATATATTAGATTTTACTATTTTGATCTCTCAAAATATTTTATAAAACTAATTCATACGAGGATATAATTGATATTTTAAATAGATGGATCAACATATTTTTGTTATTATATATAATTAATTAAATATTCATTAAATACGAAAATAATATAAAACTATTTTTTTGTATAAATAAATTTTTATTAGAGGAATAATTATCATCCTATATAATAAATAAAAAAGAGAATAGTAAATACCCTCACTTTTTTTGTTTTTTAAAAGAAAAGTAGGGGGTGGGCCAAGGCCCGAATCATAATTTTTTAACCCCTTACCCACCCCAAGGACTCTTCTAGTTTTTAATGCAATTATATTTTCGATTATAATCGTATTTTCGATTATGTACATAGTCAAGACTATGTTTCTCAACAAAATTAAAGATCAATTTCTCACTAATATTTTAGTTGCATATATTTAAATAGGAACAGCAAAATAATTTAATCATAAAATCAATTATAGGAAATATGAAATAAGGTTAAATTCTTTTCAATATATGACTAAGTTGATGTAATTTTAATTCAATTATTATATTTTTTTATATGGTATTGATACTAATAATACTATTTTTATTATTTTACTATATGATATCCTATTGGTCATAAACCCGACCCCCACAAAAATTTAATACTACGTCCGCTATTAGGTATAAATAGTCCATTTTGCATTAAGTTTTGTACATTTTAATGTCAACACCCATATTTGTCCAACTTTTTTTATTCAATATCATCTTAATTTATTACATCTCCATATGCTAACCGTTTGCTCCAATGAAAGCCTTTGAAATAAGTTTGAAGAGACTTATAATTCATTAATTATCTCATATCATACATTGATTACTACACAATGAATTGCTGTATATTTTACTCTCACTTTTTATGTCATTATAAACTTATCTTAATTTTATTTTTTACGATTTTATCCTCAATTAAAGTAAAAAAATGGATATGTTTTATAAACCCTAATTCTATTCAACATCTTAAATCCGAGCTTGTAATGTATATTCAAATTCTTGAGTAATATCTATAAAGTAGTTCTTACAAGAGGAAGGATTTAATATGTAATCAAAAGCTGATACATAGATAATAAGAATAATATAGAAATCCAAGCATTATATATCTACTAAGACTCAACGTGAGAATATATAAGTTCTCTTCATTTCAAGTTTAAGAGGCTCCAAATTTATGATAGCAAAGCATATTTATATAATATTCCTTGCAGTTGCTTGAATGCTTCAATATTTAAGACACCGGCGCCCGTTTTATTGCTTTGGGTCATCTGGTGCTGGCGCCTACAAATTAAAAGGCTCCTAGTCATGATTCTTAGTATTTAATTGTTGTTTATCGAAATCCCATTTTGAGATTCTTCTTTGTCCTTCTTTATTGCCCCCTCGTTGGAGACACATAGGAGAAGTAAAGCCACCTCCCAACACTTTGTATGTTCATATCCATGCATTCAATTTAATTAATTCATCACTTCCTACTTTGCATTAAATTACTAAGAAAATGAATCATCATTACAACCGTCAATAATTTGTAGTAACCAAAGTCTAATTTGGATATGCTAATCTTTTTCAAGATTCCAATCAAATCATTTTTCACCGTTTCATCTATATATATATATATATATATATTTGTAGTAACCAAAGTCTAATTTGGATATGAAAAATGATTTGATTGGAATCTTGAAAAAGATTAGCATATCCAAATTAGACTTTGGTTACTACAAATATATATATATATATATATATATATATATATTTGTAGTAACCAAAGTCTAATTTGGATATGCTAATCTTTTTCAAGATTCCAATCAAATCATTTTTCACCGTTTCATCTATATATATATATATATATATATATATATATATATACTGAAAAAAAAAACTATTGGAGTAAATTACGCTGTTCTCTTTCTCTCATGCTAAAAGCATATGTTAAAAATATTAGAATGGTAACATGTAAATGTAATAGATATAATCTTATCATTTTAAGGATTTAAATAAATAATTAATTTAACTTTTATTTTATTTTAATAATAATATTGATTGTTTAATATATTAAAGTTTTTAATGAAGACAGTTATGATTTACATAACCCTTTAACTCTTAATATAAGAAGAATAATATTACATTTTAAAGTTATTGGAGACAAGAAAGTCATTCATTAATATTATAAGTGCCATTGCACATATTAAGTAGTCTTTTAAAATTTTCATCTCAGTTTATGCTTCATACTCTATGTCTATTTAATTGAAAGCTATAATATAACTTATCACAAAAATTCATTAGTTTTAAATGTTATATACAAGATAATAATTAATATTTTTAATTTTTATATAAAAAATAGAGAAAAATTTAAGTGAAAAAGATATTTTGAGTTCTAATCAATTGTTTTTAATTGGTTAGTCAATTTTTTTTAATGTCTTATAATTGAATGTCAGTTATGGAGTCAAAGTGTAGAGTTGTTGAATAGAGAATATTTGACCCCAATTGAACATTATTAGATAATTTATTCCACGACTTAATAATTAGTTAAAACATTTAAAAAGCAGAAATGAGGTTAAAATTTATAACATAACACTTACTCATTATGGAAATTAGAAAACGATTTAAATTAGGATAGTGTTTTGAAAATTAACCATCTTCTAAAAAATCTATACATATATTTATTTGTTGATATCTAGTACTTGACAGCTCGATAAAACTTTTTAGATTCTCAAATTTTAGGTTTTTAGTGTTTGAAATTTATCGGTTTGCCTAATGTTTGTGCTCATAGGTAAAAAAATAATTTTTATGGAGCTATTAAATTGATACTTAAAGTTATGGAATCTTAAGTTTTTTTTAATGGGCTAATATCATAAACCACCACTGAAGTTTCACTTAATGTCATGCAGCAAGCCTTTCATGTAAATATATTAGTGCAGTCCCTAACGTTCGCATTTAAGTTTCATCTAGGTCCAACTAATAGTCGATAAAATTAACATTCAGGGTAAAAATTCTATAATGCCCGTTGATATACATGCTTTAAACAGCTAGACCCAAGTTACAGATAAAGGAAGGAATACTACTTAAATGCCTTTTTGACCTTCAAAAAGTGGTGAACCATAATAAAAACAAAATAATTAAAATGACTCTTTTCCCTCGACTTTTTTAAATGGAACATAGCTTATGACCGTTGTGGACATTGGGGGCTATATATAAAGGACAAGATAGATAACAACCATGGCATACAATCAAAAGCTCAATAGCAAGCCATCTCCCCCTTATTTTCAAGCTTCATTCACTTGAAAAAAACCTACATACCAACAAACTCCAAAGGGCAAAGTCTCCATTTTGAAAACCCATACCAACCATGAGTTGCTCTTCATCACATCCAAACACACAAATGCCACATTAACAATGCAATAATGCAGCTGTTAATAGAGGTTTAATAAGGTTAAAAAACAAAAAAAAAAAATGCAGGGGCGATTAGAAGGCTAAGGATTTGATATCAGAATCTTCAAGGAATCCTGGGAAACTATACTTCAAATTCCCTTATGGAACATGCAACTTCTATCAATTCTGAGTTCCAGACAGTGAGGAGTTAAGGACAGGTAGAGGTGAGTTGCATGACATATTTATGCATGCAGATGCAAGTGCAGATGATGAAGTGGTAGAAACACAGTTGAATAAGATAGAACATATAAGGGCTGTTGTTGTGGATATGGGAGAGCTGCTAAAGTGCAATGTAATGGTTAACATGGTGCTATTCTATTCACTGTTATTTGGTGTATTCCTATTTGTAGTAAAATTGTTGTAAACCATGTAAAAGGAAAAGTAAATTCTATTCATGTATGCAATAGAAGTTCCATGTAAATTCCATTCATCCTATAGCAAGTACATTAGTGGATTCCATTCACTACAAGAAAAAAAAAGTATCATAATGGAAAACCATCCAAAGATATCAACCTATCATTCACACTCTATCAAAAAACAAAATTATATCAACTAATGAACCCACATTGTTATTGACTATAGGAGTTTAATCCATAGACAACAATCAATCCCTTCACCCTTTAAAAAATAATAATAATAATAAATAAATAAATAACAGCACCAAAGTAAATCAACACTTGTACAAAATGGTTCACAGCTTTATATTTAAAAGAGCAACATTCTCTTGGTTGCATTTTTGCAATGCAAAAAAATCCCAAATAGACCAAAAAAAATCCCAAACAGACCAAAGTAAACCAAGTACTTCAAACAAAAACTTATTGTTCTTAACATTTATTAGGAAGTTAGTTATTAGTACCTTAACGTATCATTCATGGGTTGTTTGTTGGCTGTGAACTATCTATTAGATTAACATCCTGAGAGATACAGATTAAAGCTTCCCAAACTTAACATTATTTCATACATAAATCCAATCATAAAGCATTTATATACATAGATAGATTAGTGATATAGGCAGATAAACTGTACTTAGATTAGTAGTTCTTATGGTATGTTTCATTCTAAGGGTTGTCCTTGCTCTCTGGGCACTTCCTCTTGTTACGGCCAAACTCTCTGCAAATGGTGCATTTTTTATTGAAACTCGTTCCCCCCCAATGCTCAGTGGGGTTCCTTCTTCTACTCAGCCTTGGCCTCCTTGTATTGGGAGTATCCATCTTGTTAATATTGACTAGTGGCTACTCCCTCTTATCAAGCACTGGTTTTATCATATGTGCATATGTTTTGGCATAGTGGTCCATGTTTAATGAAAAATTGATTTTGGGTTCAACCTTCTATCAACTATGCATGCCATGGTATGTTTACATGGGACACCTGAAACTTGATAGGCACCACAAGAGCAGGTATGGTTAGCCAATTGACTATGAACACTCTGCCTTCTTCAACAACCTTATACTACATATATATACAACTTGCAAAAATCTTGTTGTATCCTCATTCTTCCTGAGCTTATTCATGTCAGCTCGTGGCAACTCAGCTATCCATTTCTTGCATTCATTAGCCCTTGCCAAGATGCATGGAAAAAAAATTAAGCACAAATTATCACAGAAATAACAAAACAACTAAAATAATATGAAAAAACTAAAAGCCTATAAAATAAAATAAAATAACTAAATAACATAAAATAAAATCACCTAAGTAACTTACTTCTCTTTCATCCTTGTCATTATCTTATTTCTTACCTCCTCCAGCATTGGAAGAATTGGTTGTGCTCTGTGCTCATCAATCCATGAGTTGAAGGACTCTGACATGTCATTTGTAATGTGAGCATTTTTTAATTCTACTATCATAGGCATGTCTTGACCAATAGATAGGAGGGATCTCTGAAAAGTATTTATGAGCTGCTAGATAAAGTTGTTGAATTAGTGCCATCTTTTCGTCAGAGTCAGCTCTATTTGAGGATCTGCTTGCCTAGCAGAAAAGCCTCCTCATTTCAGTAGTTGGAGACATCCTTTTGAAGTTGTTATAAATGTGGAATGCACAAAACCTCTTGGTTGCATAGGGATAGGTTTCTACCAAAGCTGTTCGAATACCTTTTCGCCTATCAACCATAAAGCAAAAAGACATCCCTATTCCATCTTGTCCTCCAAAATATGCACCAAATAAGTTTAGAAACCACCTTTAAGTGTTGATGCTTTCTACCTCGCATACTGCCATTGCTAATGGAAACACACAATTGTTTGGGTCCAATGTCACAATAATTAAGAAAACACCACCATATGGCCCATTGAGATGACAACCATCCAATCCCACTAGAAGGCTACACCCTTCAATGAAACCGTGCCTTTGAGGGGAAAAACTTATGAAAATCCCATTAAACATTGGGTTTGTAGATATGCCTATTGCATCAGCCCATGCAATGGCCTTGGAATTCAGGTTAGATTGAAGGAGGATATTTGCATATATGAACATTTGATTATAGCTGAGTGAAGGGTCTTCACCTACTAGCTTGAGGCCTTTTGTCTAGTCCTACACATCTTAAGCTTGCTTGGTTTCAGGCCAAATTTCTTGACTAACTATGTCTTCATCACTTTGATACTAATAGTTGGAATAAAGCTAATTTGGGTCAGAAAATAATTTGCTATCCAATCAATAGTCATTTCTTCAGTGTCATCCAACTTTGTGCAATCATGCACACCCCTATATACCTTAATTTAAAAATTGTCAGTTCCAAGGATTTTAGAAGCATGAATGTACCAAGGACACGTGTCCTTCACTACAGTATATCTAGCTTTCTCAATTTTCAACCTCTTCAACTAAATGCCTTTCTCAATGCATTATGATCTCAAAACCCTCCTAAAGTGGTCAACTCCATCAAACACTTGTCTTCCATTGAAATTCATAGTCCTATCCACATGTGTTTTATATTCATTTTCCTTGCAAAATCTATCCAAGTTTGCCAAAAGGTCAAATACCTTATCAAATTTTGCCTATGGCCACACCTCATCATGGTCACTATCACAATTGTTCATGCAATGTGATAATACATTACCGCCATCCATTACTCGATTAAGGGGCTGTTTGTTTTAACCACTTAAATCTGAATCTAAATAGAATTAAGTGATTTGAAAAATTATTTTTGTTTGTTTTAATGTCTAATCACTTATTTTCAGACCTTATTGTCTGAATAAAAAAAGTGATAAAATATCACTTTTTTTTCTCTTAAAACATCTGAAATGTATAAAATGACTTTAATATCCCTCTAGCATCAAAGTTACATCTCCCTCACTCTCCTCTGCCAGCCTGCAGTCCCCCTTCTCTCTATTTTCAGCTTGGGGACCCCGGCCCCCCTCCCCCCCTAGACACAGACACGCTATACCCTTATTTTTAAGGTTATTTTCAAAATTAATTTGCAAAAAAGTTCTTCAATAATATTCTTCTACTCTATAAAGAATTTTTTTTTTTTTTACGGTCATAAAATCTATTGATTCGATAAAACAATAGCCATCAATCTTTTTGATATTGACGTTATTATTTTATATGACATTTCGTTAATGGTTATTATTTGAGGATAATATTTTTTATTTATTTAAAATATATTATTTACATCTATTTTATTTTTATCAATAAATTATATTAAGTATTAATTATGCTCCTGTATAGGTTACATATAAATTACATTTTTTTGTTATTTTTATTAATATATTTTAGTTATATTAACTAATTTAAATAAACGTTGGTTAATAATTGGAAAAAAAATAAATTAAAAATAAATTTAATAATTTAAAAATATAATTAATAAAGTAAAATGTATGATTATTAATAATTTTAGTTTTATTTTATTAATTATTTAATTTTTAAAGGATTACAACAATTATTGAGATAAATATTTTACATTTCCTATTACAAGGATAAAAAAGTCACATTAAAAATAAGATATTTTTTCACCACTTTTTTTAAGAGGTCTATAAAAGAGTAAACAGACATGCTATTAAGTAGTAAAAATTAAGTCTTAAAAAGTGTTTAGATCTAAAAAGTGTTAAGTGATAGAAACAAACACTACCTAACACCTCCATCAACTATTGCATTGACACCCTCGTCAACATTCGCATTTATATCCCGATCAATATATGCCTTGCCCTTTTCATTCCTTTGCACAACGCTTTCAATGTTGAAATCCTCTTCCTCAAAATCCTCATCCTTACTATCCTTGTCAAAATCCTCATCCTTGCTGCCTTTGTCAAAATCCTCACTACCCTCACTGCCATTACCATGCACACTATCCTCACTCTCACTGCCACCAACATACTCAGCATCATCAATAGTCACTTGTAGGACATTTGATATGGAGGTTTAGTTTCATGAGAATGAGATTCACATCGCTAGAAAAATGGAATATGAGAATCTGATATTTGGAAAAGTTAGGTTACTGTGTTTGGTTGATCATGGGAATTTTGTTCTTAGTTCATGTGGGAATCAAATTACTGTATTTGGGTTATACATGAGAATGTGTTAATTTTATTTAATATGTTAGTAAACTTCATCATTAAGATTTTTTTAATATGTCAAAAATACTTATTTTATTTTTCATATTTCGGTATGAATTACCAAAATTTAACATAAAATTTTGAAGATATTTGGAATGTACTAATTTTTAAGATTTTTAAATTTATTATATATAATCATAAAAAGTAAAAGCTATTGTTATACTTTCCTTGGCTTTTTTTCCAAACCCATCACTATCTCCTTTTTTATTTTTTTCCCCTCTCTTCTTCTTCCTTAGATTTTTTTTCCCGTATTTTTCTTCTTCGCCTCTCATTACCATCTCCACGCCTCAATTCGTGGGTCACCTTCTTTTTGTATTTAATCAACAATTCACTGATTTTAGGATTTCTTAAATTTAAGGTTGTCTTTGTGTAGATTGTTAGGAGCTTTAAAAGTCAAATCCCTAACCGCCTCCAAATTACAATGGCTAGTGATGGCAAAGAGCTTTGTTGATGTGTGAAAGGCAGCGACTGCGTGGATGGCAACGACAACATTTTTTGGTTATTTTTTTACTAGGTTATGGATTGTGGTGGTGGTGGTGGTGATCGTTGGTGGTGTATGCAACTGCAGTGAGCGGTGTACTGTGGTGGTTGTGCGATTGGGTTGATTGTGATTTTGTTGATTGTGATTTTGTTGATTGTGATTTTGTTGATTGTGGTGGTTCAATTCTGGATGATGAGATAGGTTTGTTGGTATCGGTTTAGGATGCCAATAATGTGAAACTCAAAGGATGAAAGGGTTTCACATTACCCCCTATTCGTTGGCATTTGAAACTCGTGGGAGAGACAGATTCTAAGGTTTAAATACATATAAAGCAAACCAAACAAGGAGTCGACTTCACTTTCCCATTCCCATGCAGACACCCCCTCGATACCAAACACCCCTTTACCTCAACACACTTATTTTCTCCCTTATTCACTGACTAGTTTTCATGTGGGTGTTCCTCGTGAATATCAAACTCCTTGTACTTCACATTTGGATCATTCAGTAGCAACTCTTTGATGATGAAAGTCACTTACCTCAAGCCACTTGTTTCATGCATCTTGGACATGCATAAAAGGTCATTGTTGTTGTGTATTGTCATCTTGTTCTTATTCCAAGGTATGGGTACTTCCACTCTGTGCTTCTCAGCGGGTTCCAGTTGTCCAAGGCCTAAATTCTCCTTGGCTTCCTTCAAAACAAATACTCTATTGCACTTATCATTGTCCTAAAGGCCAAAGTCAACCTCTTAGCCTCGCTTACAAAGCCTACACTTGAAAAGAACCATTTCCACTACACATAATGATCATAATAAAGTTAATAACATCTAAGTAAATGAAATTAAAAAAAAAAACTACATGCATTCAAGTAACCAACAAAGTAAGGAAACCTATCGAGAAAATTCTGACACCTACAATAGTGAATTCGAATCCCCACAAGATAATTCAAGTAAGCAACAAACAAGGAAAGCCAGGCAAAAAATTTGCTTCTCATGGAGTTTGCTTCATTCATTTTCAATAAAAAATTACACTTCTTAAAATTTCACGACCTAAGACAGTAACATACATGCATGCATAGATTACTCAAAGCAAAAAATAAATAAATAAATAAATTCAAACAAACAAATCCAGAACCAAATAAACCTTTAAAAATCAAGGCATGCAACGTCGGGTTCTTTTATTTTCAGTATAAAAATGAAAACTTTTTCACATTTCTTGAACAAGTACAGCAGAATATATGCACGCACGAAAAAATTCAATGATATGAAATTTGTCTCATGAATGAATTCCAACGAACAAACTCAGAACAATAAAGACCCCAAATAAATTTGATACTGAGTGATGAAGAACAACACATAGATCATTCCCTATTATAAAAATAAAAACTTTTCTACATTTCGTAATCAAACACCATAGAATACATGCAAATATCGCTTATTCATCACATATTGCAGTTAAAAGTCACGATCTAACCAAGAAAATTAAAAAAAAAAAAAAAACCCCCACAAAACAACACTTGCCCAATTTAAGGTTTTTGCGCATTCACAAAAGTACACACAACTACTTGCATTTTTCCAACAAACATATCAAAATACATGCATAAATAATTCCAGTACAAAATTTGAAAAGCAACTACCTAACTCACTTGATTCGTTAAGTGTCAAATATCCACCAAGGAATAAGTGTCTAGGACTTCAAGGTCTTCCTTTCCACCGAGCACAACACCACAAGCTCACCAGATCGACTTGCTTGCTTATCAAGTTCCTTCCTCGACGTTGAACAATGCCACTTTCACGCCAAAATTTCAAATAGGACTTTAACGTCTTCCTTACCCTACCAATGAAATAAACTGTATGTGTGGCTTGCGCTTTTTGTGCTTTTACTTTTAGGTCAAATGAAGCCTTTTGTTGTTTGGCATTCTCTCAATATTACTTCAAATATTCAATTACCATTTCACCGATAGGATACACGTGTGAATGTCATTTTACTAAAATACCCCAAAACATTAATTCGAAAGTGTACGAAAATTGTTAAATGTGAATGTTAGGGACTAGCCTAATATATTTGCATAAGAGGTTTCCCGCACGATATTAAGCTAAACTTCAGGAGTGGTTTATAATATTATCTCTTTTTTTAATATTTGTATTTTTTTAGATAATTTGTATATATTTGTAATCATATGGGGTCAGCCTCCAATACGCCTGGCGCATAACATGCGCCTGCTACTATGTCGCCTATTGCCTAATTTGTTGCCATTTGGCAGCCAATAAACCACATTCACCTACTAAAACAGGTTTGCTTCCACCGAAATTGTAGCAATAATGCCCTATTGAGGTCAATGTAGCAGGACTATTTGTACAGTAAAGGCAATTTAAATTTAATTTAATTTAATTTAATGACTTTTATACATTATATTTTACTTTATTTATTTCAGCTGATTACATATAATTTTAATATTCTAGTTACATATGTAATTCTATTCCCATTTTATATAATTATATAATTAGTCTACAAAGATGGAAATTTTTTTATGAAAAAACTTTAAATAATTTAGGGTGTTATTATTATTTTTTTAATTTTTGACATGTTAAAATTTCTGTCGGAATCGCCTCTTTTATAACTCAGGATCCCATTTTGTTCAGGCAGAAACAACCACACTTTTTCAGAGCGATTCCATTTCTACTTCCCCGACTGACAGACATGCTGTCATCCTCTCATACACATCAGATATGGTTGGCAATGACAAAAACATGTCATAATATGCTCGAAACGCCAAAATCCCTCATGGTTTTTGGCTTGTATATGTCACAGGAACTCCCCTTTTGGCACTTAGGATCCTGCTTTATTTAAGTTGGGAACGACCTCACACCTTTCATGGACGACTCCGTTTTCGCTCCTTGGCTCAAGGGTAGACTGTCATCCTCTCATATGCACCCTCCGCAGGTGAAAGAGCTAAAATACACGTCCATTCTTAGCTGATATGCAAAATTTCCCATGGTTCCCTCCTTACCTTGTATATGCCTCAAGAACGCCCATTTTACATCTCATGATCATGCTTTATACAAGTTGAGAACAACAAAGCAATTAGTTGGAAATGACTCCAATTACACTCCTGTGGCCCACATCCATACCTTATCCTCTCATACGTACCCTCTATAGGTGGAAGCGCCAAAAAACGGGTCCGTTATTGACTGATCCGCCAAATTTCCCTTGGTTCATGCCTTATATATGTCCAGGAATGCCCCTTTCACATGTCGATATCACGATTTATACAAGGAGTGAATGACAATATAATTAGTCAGGAACGAGCATATACTTTGTCGAGTATATTATGAGTCCCCTCCACTGCCCAATGCATACATTGTCATCCTCTCAACCGCATCCTCTGCATTTGAAAATGGTGAATAATGTCTCATTGAACCCTAAAACACCAAATATAAGTTTTCATCGCGATCCTAATTATGTAAATTTGTCTTGCAAATAGCCTTTGGCAGAGTCAAGATCCCACTTTGTCGAGGTCGAGAACGAGCATACATTTTATCGGGAACATTATGAGTCCCTTCTATCGCCCAATGTATACGCTACCATTCTCTCAACCACAACCTCCGTGTATGGAAACGACGAATAACATCTCATGAATAACCTCAAAAAGCCAAAACACACAAGGTTTTCAACTCGATTTTGACAGCTAAAATTTGTCTTAGGAGCAACCTTTTGCGAAGTCAGGATCCTGCTTTGGTGGAGTTTGGAAGAAGCATATATTTTGTCGGGAGCACTTTAATTATGCCACACAAGCTTACGCACATGTCTTCATCCTCTCAACGGCATTGGCCGCATTTGGAAATGGTGAAATACGTGTTATAAATACCCCAAAAACACCAAATCACACAAGGTTTTCACCTCAACCACAAACATCTATATTTCTTCTGGTAATGACCTTTGGCAAAGTCAAAAACCCGCTTTGCCAAAGTCAGGAATATGCATACATTTTGCTGGAAACACTAATATTCCCTTCTCCATCCCACGCACATGATGTCATCCTCTCAACGGCTTCCTTTGCGCTTGGAAATAGTGAATACGCGTTATACATAACCCCAAAATGCCAAATTACAAAAGGTTTTCCACTTGTTTCAATAGCTAAAATTTGTCCCAAGAATAGCCTTTGGCAAAGTCAAGATCCTGCTTTGGCGGGGTCGGAAATGATCGTACATTTTATTGGATTTCGGCCTTAATTCAATTTAATTGAAA
Organism: Boswellia sacra; assembly: GCA_013180625.2. Classification (NCBI taxonomy): domain Eukaryota; kingdom Viridiplantae; phylum Streptophyta; class Magnoliopsida; order Sapindales; family Burseraceae; genus Boswellia; species Boswellia sacra. The sequence continues at coordinate 66,506 of SNVD02009397.1, read as the reverse complement.
ATTAAAAGAGTTGATCTATTCACTTAAAAGGTTTTCAATTTTCTGATTATTTTATTCATTGCTACCTTAGGCAGAGTAACAACAGCTTCTCTTGCACAACTAAAGGCCTGATTGTATATCAAAATTTATGGAGAACTTTGTATCATGGGAAGCAGTCATTGATAGACTTGAAATTGCTAAGGCGCAAATAGTTGAGACAGAGATGGAAGAAATGTACTTAATAAAGGTGATGACTCTGAGATCAATTAATTTAGAACTATTTTGCAGATGTTTTCGTGTTTTTGCATGTGTTATTATGACAAAAGCTTGAGCGGCATTGTCAAGAATTTCTCTCTCATTCTGAGTTTAACTTGTAGAGCCTTCATTTTCACAAATTTCATGTTGGTGCAAAAGTTTCAATCTTTTTACACCATGTATTAGCAGCTATATTGAAAGATTGTAATGCATTTCATGTAATGCATATGGATGTCATGTAAAGATTGAATATTTGCGCATGTCAAAATTAAATGCACCAAATCACATTGATGTATTCAAATTTTAACCACCACATATGTCATAAAGCTTCATCTACAATGAGTAATAAAAGCAAAAATATATGATACATAAAAGCTACCATTAGAAAGGACTAATGTTAAAGGTTTCATTAAGCATTCATCTAAGATTCCGTTGATGTATTGAGAGAGAATTTTCTACAATTAGATCACAATTATACACATACTCCCATCACAAAGCCAAAGAGTTTGCTAGGAGAAAATTATATACAACATTAGATACTTCTAATGCTTTTTCCATTTCATCGCGTTTTGCATAGCCAAAAATCATTGAACTCCAAGTGGGTACTTCTCTCACAGCCATTTTATCAAACACTTTGCATGCTAATGCTAGATGACCAAACTTCATGTACATGTCAAGCAAAGCAGTCAAGGCAAAAATATCTTTTTGAAATCCCGATCTGGTCAGACACATTTTGGTTATCATGGTCACATAACTCAACTAGTACTCGAATTGCTAAACACTGTTTATGTCATTAAGTCAGTTAGTTTTGCAGTCACAATAAATAATATATAGAGTAGCTAACTGAATTTTGTACTTGTTTCAATTTAGCTCTTCATTGCCTATGGACCAAAATGAGTGGCAGCTACATTTTTTGCATTTATAGTATAAACCTATATTTAAGAATGGTAAGTAATTAAATGGCATATATGGTTTTTCTTTGTATGCTTAAACTGTAACTAAAACAACCAAATCAAAAAATCAGAACTAACACCACAAACTTCAGCTCAAACATGAATACAACATGCAAAACTCAGTTCCAATGAACACAAAGGCCAATACCCAGATGCTAGATCTCCTCAAACAAATCAGGTAAACACAGAAACAAAGTCCCAAGCACTATTAACATAAGAAAAACCTAAGTAGCATTGACCAACTTTAACAAATTCCTCTACTTTGTTAGAAATAAATTAATGAAAATCCAACTAAACAAAAACAAGGCTTTAACCTTAATATTAATTATGGAAGTAGAGTGCAATTAAACTAGCTAGCTAGCTTCACCCTTAAAAAGCATTTATACACATCTTGCAAATCCAAATTCTAGTTTCAGCACTTGGTTTTAAATGAAACATACAAGCTGAAAAAAACTCATAAACTGTGACAACATAATAGGATAGATGTAATCACATAGTATAAAGTACCCTCTGCTCACAAATGCCAGCTTTTGTGCAAAGGAAAATATAAACTTGATAAAGTTGCATAACTTCATGAAACTCATGCGCAAAGGAAAGAAGCTTTCATGTAGAAAAAGGAACCTGAAAAGTTGTATAAGCAGAAATTAGATGATGTCTTCTAGATGGTAAGCCAACTTATAGTGGGGAAAAAATTAATATAAAATGGTGCAGCTCATGCTGTAGCTTAGCTTTTCCAAATAAACGAATTAATTAGTGAAAAGAGACAAATTAATTAAATTAAGGTAACAAACCTATATATAAACACATGCTTTAATAAAATTTAAAAATAAAGATAAAAAATAAACTGGTGTAAAAGATGGCATAATGATTTGTACTAAAATTTCTAGACGAATCTATGGGTTTCAATAGAATCCTACTTGAGCCTTGTGTCACGTGCTTCCTGCATTATGCCTTCTCAATCCATACACACCCATCCTTTGTCTAAATTTTTTTTTTTTTTAATTTTACCGAGCAAGAAATGACTTTGTTTGTCCTACCTTATTCAATTTGTGCAAATTATCCAGAGACTTACTCATAAACAAACAATATTTGCATTCGATCATCACTATAAATAAGATTACATGAGCAACTGCCTTGAGGTCTCCAATTAACATCACCACCGTTTAACCAAGATAACATGAGAAGCCATAATGTTTTCAACTAACTTCGCCACTGCTTGGACAAAATTTTCAACTTCGAAACATCAAAGCTTAATCACATCAAGTACCCAACAATTATCTTATGTCAAGCAAGTATGCCAACTCATAGTAAATTAGTAAAATACACAGCGATAGGAATGCAAATCATTGAATGCTATTTTTAATTTGTTGTAAAATAATAGTTGTAAGAGATTATAAAAACAAATTATAAACAGAGTAATTGATTATAAAACCCAATAATATTAGACATACAACCAAATTATACAACCTGACATAGAATAAATCCATTGAACGTATAAATTTTATTTTATTTATTAAAAATTAGTTAATTTATTTTTTATTTTTATTTGTATAGTAAATTTGTATCATAACATACTGTATAAGTGAAGTTATATAATTTAGTTGTATATATAACATTGCTCCTTATAAGACTTCAGCACAAATAAAAAAAAAATAGGCACGAATAATAAAGTAGCGGACGGTAGAGCATTTCTAGAAAATTCACAAGCCAAGTAGAAAAAAGAAAAATGTAAGCTACGAAAAACAAGCAAACCCACCACAAGATTGAAATTAGAACTAATTTAGGTACTAAGATTGGACACACTACTGTTCAATCAATCAATGTGTTTACCCAAACTCTGGTTTAAGGAGGTAATAATGATTACATTAGCTACAAGGACGGGGTAGACTACTTCTTACCTTAGGTTTCATTGACATGAGAAGCAAATACTTCCTGTGAGAACCAAATGCTTTCAGTCAACCTCTGTAACACCCAAGAGGACTAAGGTCTGCCAATTCCTCGTTGTAGAAGATAAATTATCACCGCCCACCAATAAAACATGAATGCAACATCCTTGACTTCATAAACTCCTTTTACAAGCAAATCTGTTAATTTAAGACTTGTGCTACTCACCTAATCCAGGCCGAAGCTAACGTGCAATGGGCTAATCCATGCACTTCCCCTTCGTGTACAGCTTCCTGCACTCCTCTGCCTCCACTACCATGGAAGAAGCAGCATTCCTTCTATTAACTCCTGCGTTTGACCCCGGATGTGTGAACTGTTGCCGCAACAATGAAGTCCGAAGCAGGATAGCTAACTGGGTACCCCTATGGATTTGGCCCCGCCTGGCACCAAGAATTTTGGGTTTTCAACTTCTGTCCTTTTTTTCCGCTTTCAATTTTTTTTCTTTTTTTCTATGGCAATTTCTAGTAACCGGCTAGTGAGGTAGCCCTTCATTGCTATCCATCCGTTGGATTGATCGGACGGTCTAAAAATAGGGCACACGTTGCATGTTAGCTGCGGCCAATTATATCGGTGTTTTTGGTTTTGACTATTTTTATTTTTATATTAATTAGGGTTAATAGAAGTTCTTATCGACCAAGTACGCAGCTGGAAATGACAGGTTTCCATTCAAAAAACAACTAAAGAAGAAAAGCAAAGGCCAAAAGCAAAAGCTGGTGAAAATCAATCTCGAGGAGCAAATAAGTGAATAGCAGCACTTTTTTCAGGTGCAGGATAAGGAAGCACTTTTATGTCCAAAATCACCAAATTATCCCGCTAGTATTTAGTTTTGTTGAGATAATTTAATTAAACAAGACAAGGCCTCGTTTATCTCAAATAATACGCCACGGAAGTAAAAGACATGGGAGGGAGTGCACGCACTGGTGTCAAAAGATCGTGCGAGTATGGCAGATGGTGTGGTTGAAGACAAAATCACGCCTTTGGAATGATTATTTGAGCACGACAATATCGTACCAACTTCTCTCACCCACGTGTCTCAAGCCCGTTAGTTTCATGTAAAGAAAATCATTCCGTTTCATGAATATTACTTCCATTTTAATTTGACTTAATTATTTCTCAATTTGCATTTCGTTATGATTTGTTTGTGGATAGTTACCACTTAATGTTGTTCTTTTTAACCATTTGATTATCCTGGTAAATACATTCATAATCTTTCAATCTTTACCGTTGGTCTTCCATAAGATTCCTCGCTCAAGGGTTACCCAGCCAATCAGCGGTGTAGAATACTAGACTAGTCAACCACAAAATATCCAATCAATCAAGGTCAATGTAGTATTTTCACCTGAAATTACCGTGCACAGTGCACAACATAGAGTACGCGTTACAAGTCACGAGCTTTCAATTCATCTCACCATCTCCATCAATTACCATAATCGCTCATAACTTCCTTACCACAAAGACCTTCAGCCTTCCCATTAATTACACCTTTGCCTCCTCCAACCAACCCACCCACCCACTTGCTCTCGCACACGCCCATACACACACACAACACACAAAACTTTCAACCCTTTCTCTCTCTCTCTTCCCCTCTCTGTGAGCGCAACAATGGCGATAGCCAAAACGCTCCGTTTCACATTCTGTTTCTTGGCCATCCATTTCTTGCTACTGGAAGCCTCTTCAAACGCAGATGTGAAGCCACTTCTAGACTTCAAAGCTTCAGCGGACAAAGCCAACAAGCTCACAACATGGAACTCAACCTCGGAGAACCCATGTAGCTGGACCGGAGTTTCCTGTCTTCAGAACAGAGTTTCTCGACTTGTCCTAGAAAATCTTGAACTCAACGGCTCGTTCGAGTCACTCACCTCGTTGACTCAGCTCCGTGTCCTGAGCCTCAAGAAAAACAGCTTCTCTGGCTCTGTCCCCAATCTGTCAAACTTCACGGCGTTAAAGCTTTTGTTTCTCTCTCACAATGACTTTTCGGGCGAGTTTCCTGCTTCCGTCCAGTCGCTTTCTAGACTTTACCGTCTCGATCTGTCGTTTAATAACTTTTCTGGCCAGATTCCGGTAACGGTTAACCGTTTAACACATCTCTTGACTCTTCGACTGGAAGAAAACCGGTTTTCGGGTTCCATTTCGGGTCTGGATCTCTCGAATATCCAAGACTTCAACGTGTCTGGGAACCATCTCTCGGGTCAAATACCCGGTTTTCTATCAGGTTTCCCTCAGTCTGCGTTCACTCAAAATGCAGCTCTCTGCGGCTCACCAATGCAGGCATGTAAAACGGTAATAACCAACCCGACAAAACCCGGATCCGACGGAGCAATAGCTTCGCCGCTGAACCCAGCAAATAACCCAACAAGTATAGTAGCATCTTCACCAAGCTCAATGCCCATCAACAAAAACCCTAACAAACCACCAACTCCACACAAAACAAGCGCCAAAATAAGCTCTGTTGCAGTCATTGCTATAATAGTCGGAGACTTCTTGGTTCTCGCTATCATTTCACTGTTGCTCTACTGTTACTTCTGGAGAAACTACGCGAGAGACAGGAAGAGGTCGAAGCTTCTTGAGAGCGAGAAAATCGTGTATTCTTCGAGTCCGTACCCGGCCCAGACGATGTACGAGCGTGGCAGTATGGTTTTCTTTGAAGGGGCGAAGCGTTTCGAGCTGGAAGACTTGCTTAGAGCGTCAGCAGAGATGCTGGGCAAAGGAGGGTTTGGGACGGCGTACAAGGCGGTCCTCGATGACGGGAGTGTGGTGGCTGTGAAGAGACTGAAGGATGCGAGCATTGGTGGGAAGAGAGAGTTTGAACAACAAATGGAAGTTCTCGGGAGGTTGAGGTATCCCAATCTGGTGGGTCTCAAGGCCTACTATTTTGCTAGAGAAGAGAAGCTGCTTGTTTCTGATTACATGCCCAACGGCAGCTTGTTCTGGCTTCTTCATGGTACGTACCTTACAAATTAAATTAATTTACACTTAATTATTATCATTATTAATTTATGTCAGTTTAACAAACTAATTTAATTTTACAAAATTGTTTTGATTGGAACTCTGTAATAAGAATTGTTCTATTGGTGAAACACATTTTTAATGTTTGCATGCCATTTCAATTTGGGTGCGTGAGCTGCATGATAGTATTTTGTTTTTGTATCTGTATTTGGTAGGAAAGGGGCTGGCTGTTGCTGTTTAGTGGGCTAGTTACAAAAACTTGGGGAGAGGGAGAGGGAAATGTGTTGGGTAAATTTGGCTTGGCGTTAGTGTATACGGTAGGATTTGGCTCTACTAATGCTCAGCTTTATGTGCATCCATCAATCAATTACTGAAAAGGCTACAGAATCACAGAAGCCAGACACACAGCAGTTTAATTACGATTTTGGAATTACTTTTGCTGTTACCATCGGGAGCGTAGTCTCTGCCACTCTGTCCGGTCCGCCAGATAATTGTCTTCTTTTTTTCTTTTATTAATTAGCTTTTCCTTTTTGTTCTTTTTCTGCGTTTTGGTCTTGGCTTCACTCTTTTTTTTCCACTAAATCTGACCAAAAAGCGAAGGCATTAGAGCACCCAGAAACATTATTATATAGCCCTCCGATCACAATCATGCTCTGTTTTGGTCCTACTCTTCTTTGACTGACCAATACATTTCTTTTAATCGACTGTAACGTTAGTACACTAATCACAGTCAGTGGCAAACATGTGATTTTCCTAATCTCGAAGGCTAATCTTAAATTGGTTATTAATGTATTATCGACAGGTAACCGAGGACCAGGGCGAACCCCGTTGGATTGGACCACGAGACTCAAAATTGCAGCCGGCGCAGCACGTGGGCTAGCCTTTATTCATAATACGTGTAAATCACTCAAGCTCACCCACGGTAACATCAAGTCTACTAACATCCTCCTTGACAAGACTGGGAACGCACGTGTCTCTGACTTTGGTCTCACAATCTTTGCAACGCCAAACACTGTCCCAAGATCAAACGGCTATCGTGCCCCGGAGCTATACTCATCCGACGGTCGTAAACAATCACAGAAATCTGATGTGTACTCATTTGGGGTACTCTTGCTGGAGTTATTGACTGGAAAGTGTCCGTCTGTCATTGATGGGGGCGGGGCGGCCGGGATGGGGTACGGTGGGGTCGTGGATTTGCCCAGGTGGGTCCAGTCTGTGGTGAGGGAAGAGTGGACGGCTGAGGTTTTTGATTTGGAGCTGATGAGGTACAAGGATATAGAGGAGGAAATGGTGGGCTTGTTGCAGATTGCTATGGCTTGTACCTCTGCTTCGCCTGATCAACGGCCTAGCATGGGACACGTGGTGAAAATGATAGGGGAGATAGGTGGGTTGGAAGTGTCACCATGTCATGAGAACTTCGACTCAGCGTCTGAGTCACCTTGCTTGTCTGAGGACACGTTGGGAGGAGTGAGTCAGTGATGATGATGGTAATAAAAACTAGAGATGAGTTAATTTAGTTAACTGTCAGTGTTATTTCAAGTATTGGGATGTTATTGTAAATCTGGCTTTTGTATTCCTGCATCTTTATTTTTATTTTTTATTTTTTGGTTATCAGTTTCTTAGGTACTACTTTAGCAATTCTAAATGGAAATTGGAATGATTTTTACAGAATTTTGGAAGTTTCTGAAGAGAACAACTCTTATTAGAGTATTCTTTGTGTAAAGATCATCCTATGATACACCAGGATCCAGTATCGTGTGAATGTGACCAAGTAGGAAATGTGAAAGAGTTCTTCAAGTTGAACTTGTTAAATGTGAGTTGTCAAGACAACTGACAACCAAGGTGTTTTCTTAAGAAAATGGCAGGGTCCATGTGCATAAAATAATTCAATTAACTAAATAGTTGCATAGCATAGATAATGCTGGTGTCAGCTAATCTTATGGAAGCAGCGTAATTTTATATGATTATAGAATGTCTACTAGACTAAATTAATATTCTCTTTTGTCTATTTTGCTTGGAACTAAGCAAGTCAATTTCTAATGTCTATTAAATGCTATTCCCTCGTGAATTCTATGTATAAACTATGCCTCCAATTTAGATCTAACTTCTCGGCAAAGATCTTAATGGAATCAATTAAAGGTCTTACCCTTGCACGTTAAGGACAGTTCAGCTTTGTTCATAAAAGCGACAGGATCTAAACTAACAAAAATTATATGGGTTCAACCAGTTTTACTAAATTTTTGCCCCGAATGAATAACCTGATGTGGGTCTTGACTCTGGATGCGGAAACCTCCAATCCATAAGGCAAAGTTTTTCTAATATCTCTCCCTTAATAAGTGGCCCAAGATAAGCCTTACGAGGGGAGTGCTAGTCGACGACATAGTTTGGGGCCTTGCAGAGCAAATTTGGCCCAAACTAATACATGCTACCTTGGAGAGACAAAATAAAGTTGCTTCATTGGTGAAAAAGCAAATCTCTATCAATGCATTGTAAGTCACCTCCATCGCTATCCTCAATCTGATCATAGAAGATTATTTATGAACGTGCTGCTGTTCCATTTCTACCTCTGAAAGCAAATCTCCCAGTAAAACATTATTCACGTTCTCCCGTTCTTTTCTCAAGGAAATTTTTCCATACGCTAATGCAGTAGTGTCCCACCCTGTCCAGTGAGAACGTGCAACATACTTTCGTGTATATGGAAGATTTTCTCCTGTCCGTTGTCCAATCCAAGGTGCAGGATGACATTGTGATGGGTTTAAGTCAAAATAGATTTTGATGTTAAGAAGTAAATCAGATTGGTGTTTTTTTCGAACTCATTTACCGGTTTTCATTTAGAATTTTTACCAACGGATATTTATTTACAAATCCTGAAAAGAGAGATTCAGGATCGTAAACTACCATTTCATGCTTCAAGTTCAAGGTACAAGGTTACGTCGACATGGCCATAGGTTCTTCAATTTCTAGGCTGATCCATCATCCACTCATCAATTTAATACACTACGTTCAAAATACCGTTTGCAATATTATTTCCCGCCCATAAACAATTCTCATAATTATTTTATTATAATTATTATTATTTTACGTTTAGGTTCGGCTCAATGTTGTCTAGCTATAGAGTGGGGTTGCTGTTTAGAGAGTAGGGGCAGGCAGGAGTCATGGCCCCAAAACTTCTGTCATCTCTTTCAACACATTTTCAATGACAGCTATTCATTTTCTCTCCCCATTAAGAATTGATTTTTTTTTTAAAAAAAAAAAGTACAAAGAAATAAAGAATGTTCCGATTATATATAGCCTTGGTAATAGCAAATGACACCACAAAATTAATGGTATCATTGTATAAATTCACTTAGAAAAAATGTTTCCGTATGCAAAATTACAAGTAAAGAATGCTTGCTCTTTCTGTCTGAGCCTGCTGTACCTGAAGGTATCTTTAGCTGAAGTGTAAAACTGTTGGTGCAAATCTTAACAGCCTATCCAAAGTATTCGGCAAGAACTTCCTTGCAAACAAGTGACAAATGTTGGTAGTATTTCCATTGTATTGACATCTTCTCCCACTCCTCAACTTCAGCAAAAACTCAACTGTGACTCCTGATCTTATGTACCTCGTTGGGTGAGGACCACCATATGACCAATCTACCCAAGTTAGAGTCCTATTTGCATTCCTTGCGCCAAACTTCATATTCACAAACGTTGGCAAGTAATGCTCATCAGAATAACATGAGCCCTTGCAGTACTTCTGAAATAGTGGGAAATATGTCCTATCTGATACAACTTCAATGGCTAGGTGTCGGTCCATTTGGAACCACTGGGAGCCCTTTCTCCATTCATGAATGGGGATGGTTGGACCCATTTTAGGATTATATCTGCCACGGCCAACGGGACCTGGTAAATCATACACCTCCACGAAGTTCTGAGTACAGTTCATGAGGTAAGAGTAGATGGTGGAGAAGTTGAATAGTGGAATGCAGGATTCTGAAAGCAGAACAAAACGTTCGTTTGAGTAATCTAAAAGTGCATTGGCTAGTAGGCGTCGCTCTGCTTCTATCATGTTAACATCTCCCCATCCAACTTCCTGCATCATTTAGAACAATCTCTTAGAACATATTTGTAAATTCAATTGATAGCTAGGAATTGAAACTTAATTTATCTTCCTAGTATAGATATTGATCATCATCATTCAATACAAATACATATTTTTAGCCCATAATTGGCCTCGTGGAGTATTGTGGGTCAATCATCATGTTTATCCAAAGGTACAATCTAATATCAGCCGACACCTTCTTTTTGTTGCTATGCTTCAACCGACGCAATGCGGACGAGGAAAGTTTACTACAAGTTAATGCAAAGCATAGTGACCCACAATATATAAGAACATAATATATATTTTCCCCCTAATTAAAACAAGCGATCTTATTATTTCTAATAAATTATTCCCTTAAGCTAGGAGTTATCATTAATTATGGAGTTTTAGAATGAACGTCCAGTATAGCGCATCAAGAGAATCAGCCAATGAACTGAAAAGCAAGTATCCTACTTTACATAAAGTTAACAGAGCTGAGAATTCATGCCAAGATTAGAATCTATAGTTGCCATATTACTAGAATGCCTCGCAGAGCCACCATTTTTCAAGTTTTAAATGCTAGAGTTCTGGTAGAGGAAATTCCAATGGAAGAGCTGCACGCGTGTGTTGGATCAATTACAATCAGGACCATCAATGGGCCTGACTCTTATAATTAAAGTTGCCCATCACATGGGTTCCACAAAACGTGAAAGACTGAGCTTCCCATATTAGATCAAATTTAAGGCCTTTCTTTTATGTTTTCATTTTTTCCTATATGAGATAAAACATGAACGTCAAGGTGATAGCGATACGTGTCATTTATGTCCATTTAACTGTACAACTTGCCTGATCCAAGATAAAGGTTAATGAGACACCAAGATAAGGTTGAAAATTAGAACTCAACTCATTACAAAACCAAAATATAACTTAGTTTAATTAAGCTTTAATTTAGCTTAATTAGGAGGAACTTAAAAAAGTTTGTCTTTTATTTACCCTAACATGCAGTTAATTTTTCAGAATCCATACGATAAAAGAGACAAGTTGCTTGTTCAGTTGCTCTTGGTACAAGGAATTACGCTACCAGATTGCTTAAGAGACATCCTAGGCTTTACATATACTCGATCTCTCTCCCTTAAGCATCCATTAGTGGCCTTTAACATCCGTAGAGTGTTTGATATTTAAACACTTTTTGACTAATAGAAGTTATAGAAACACAACTTTTAATACAATCAATAATTTAATTTGTCCATATCCAAACAATGCTACAGAAACATCAATAAAATATGGAAAAAAAAATAAAAATAAAAATAAAAAACTGACCTTACTGGGAATTCTGCGGCCGTGGAACACAGAGACTGGCGGCTCCGCCTCTGTTTCATTAAAAAGCGGACTTGAATGCACATATATTGAGTACAAGCCTTGATGGCCTTGGAAAAATTTCTCCCACAGTGGAGCCAGTAGAACAGGACCCCTTATCAAGAACAAGAATGCAACCTTAGGAACTCTAGCAAATGGGTACTCAGGGATCCGAGGGGTCATTGACGCTCTCCATAATAGCTCTTTATCATCCATGTGATGGGTTATATTTGGTACTTTTAAATACTCTTTAAGACCGACGAGGCCGGTATCGGATAGTGTTTGCGATTGTGGTGTTGCCGTTAATGTTACTGATGACTGTGAAGAAGCTCGAGAAAGAGAGAATTGATTGATGTGGAGATTCAAAGAGAAGTCGTTGAGAGAAAAGCTTAGTGTGATGCCAAGAATAAGTCCACAGCCAAAGAAGATGAAGAATGAAAGGAGATTAAGAAGATGCAGCTGGGCATTAAAGATTTTGGTGAATGAAGTTGCTGCGTTTTGGTTTTGGTTTTTGTTTTGGATTTGGCTCTTCATTGTGATCAGAGAGAGAAGGTTTTGAAGTGGTTTCTGGGTGAATTTTCGTGCAATAGAAAGATAATATACATATATAGACGAGTATTATAATTAAAAAGAAAACCAGAGAAGAATATGGAGTCGATCGAAGGTGAATTATTCTATACGTGAAAAAGGCTGATACAAGCACTACTTTAATTTCTTTGATGACAAGAGAAGTCAATTTCCAACTACGTATTGGAATCTAAAATGAGGGAATTAATTAAACGGGATTCTTTTTGTCAAGGAAAAGAATCGAGGGCATAAAAACAAAATATAATAATAAAACTGAAACTACTAGACAAAACGATCGATTTAAACCAGAAGATGATTTCTGTAGCTTTGTCTACCCGGAAGCCAATTAGAGAGGGAAAGGAGTTGGAAAGATTTCTGAGCAAAGGTTGGGAATTTATGTAGGAGAGAGGGCAACCCAAATGATGGCTTTCTTATAACAACAGCAACAGTTTCACCTATCTCTTAATTACTTCAGTTTCCATGGCATGTTGGTCAATATTTTATAACGGCATTTCTAATCATATTTTCACTCCTACTTAAATTCATTTATACACATTATCCATTTATTATTAAAGTTAAACCAGTTCAAAAATCATAAATATTATTACAGCATAATTTAAAAAACAAAACTAAAATTAAAGTGTCTTTTTAAAAAATAACTATGTTTTAAAAATTTGAAAGTTATGATCATATATGACAAATCGATAATTCGATAAATATTTCTTTTGTTGTTTGTCTCTCTAATATTCGACTGACAAACTTGTCTTGGTTATCGATCTCTAATACTTGAAAGCCTATGAGATCAAAAAGACTTGAAAAAACTGTTGGATTCTAAATCTATTAGACTGATTGTAATATTTTGTTATTAAGCGGTTTTAATAAAGATTAATTGTAAACATAATTTAAAAATATTTTTGTAAACTTAATTAATTATAAGTAGAATATGAATAGTTTTCAAATTGTATGACTTACATAATTAACAAGTTTTCAAACATATACTAATTATTTATCACATAAAATACATTTATAGTAATCAACAGAACGAAATGGTGGAGAAGTAATAATGATCAAGTTTTCATGTTCGAGTCAGCCACCACTTTTGATAGTCTTCGGCAGGCAAAGTATTTTGAAAGTTCATATGGACTTTGAATTTAGAACGAAGAATATTTCCAACTCCCGAAATTAGCCGCCAATTGATAAAAGTAGTTCCTGTCTCTCTATCTCTCTCTCACATATCGGTTACCAAAAAAAGTGTTTCCGTGTAGATAATGTGCTGGAAGGGCTGGTCTATTGCTGATACTCAAAGGACGGAGCCAATTAAGGCTAGGAGGGGTAGTTGTCCCTTCTCAATTTTTCAAAATTTTTAAATCTTTCGTATATATTTTATAAAATAATTATAATTTTTTACTGTTTATAATCTTATAAAATTATATATATTTTCTTTTTTGAACCTATTAAAAACTCATATGTATTAAACAAAACTCATCGTTATATTTTGATCTTTAATCAATTAAATGATTCTTAAAACTAATTAAAGTCTATAACTTAACTCTTAAAAAAATTAAAAAGAAAAACTTCCTCTGATAACCTTTTATTTTTAAATCTAAAGTCCAAATAACTATGTTCAATAATTCTTTTATGATTGAATATTGTTGACTATCAACAACTTTTGACAACTCTTTTATTTCTTTTTGTTATATAATTACATCCCCTAATCATTTATAAGAGTGTGTGTAAACATATATAGGTGTGTATGGTTATAATTATGAACTAATAACTCATAATATATGTAAGAAATTATATATAAAAAAATAAGGTTATAAATCCTTTCCTCTCTCTCTCCATATATATATATATATATATATATATATATATATATTAAATTTTTGAGTTAAATTTTTAATATAAATTTGTGACTAACTCCTTGTTCATTATTAATGTTATGGTTGTGAGATCAATGGAGTTAAAAAGTTCATCATTTTTACTTATAATAATCAATAATTTCACAATTATAAGTTTGGAGTGAATAGATTTATGTAAAACTACCTAGATATATATTACGTATATGTATGTTTGGCTAAAAGAGAGATGATAAGTGCATGACTAAAAGAGTGATAGTTCAATCAGTAATGCTAAGTAGGAAAGACTATCCTCAGCTTTGTTGGCTTATAAGCTAAAAATCTTGTATAATCTCATTATGGTTGCTGCTAAGCTCGAAAAACCACCTTCAACTCTGTTGGCTCGTAAGCTAAAATGTCTTGTATAATCTCGTAATGATTGTTGCATAAATAATTGTAGAATCCATATTCTTTCATAACAATAACCATTTCTTTTCAAATTTGAAGTGTAAATATAATTGAATATTTGTTTTCAAATTTCAAGTTCAAATAACCGTATTTAGTATCCTTCTTTTTTCTTCAATTAAAACTAAATACTTAGATAAAATAAATTAATATTCATAAATATAATTATATAAAAAATTTTACTTTTTAAAATTGCCCTCTCCGATTGAAATTTCTGGCTCGGTAAGTCACATTGGTTTGAGTTGAGCCCATTATAAATGCATTTTTATAATGAGAAACTAAAACGCGATAGTCCATAAAGCAAACGACGTGAAATTTCCATGAAAGTTGACAAAGAGAAAAAGACAAGAGCTTCATTAGACAACGGAAGATTTATTTATGGAGACAATCAAGCATTGATTGGATGCGATGCCGTGTTGCTTGGTTACGTTAATAAATAATAATCATTAAGGTTTTGAAGGTAAGTGATTCACTTTCTGTTCTGAGTCATGATTACATTTATTTAAATTGATACAATTATATATTAGGCTAATATCATCTATTTCTTTTGACGTATGACTTAATACATCTTGGAATAACACTTTGTCGAACCCATTTATAGAAGATTCATAATTTTTAAAACATCAATGAAATTTATTAACCTTTTTCAGAAAACCCAACAAAAACCCTTAAGACTTGATCTAATATGAACGCCTATATTTTTAAATTCTTTTCTTAAATTTTATTTTTTCATTTGATTAAATTTTTTACATGTGTTGTAGTCATTTAATTTGGCAACCATTAGTCTAAGGGAATGTTTTTGTTAGTACTAGTTTCTCATGAGGTTAATTATTACTAAACGAAACCTTTGAGATTATTTTGTTCCTTTATTTCAATTCATACTTACAAGGAATTAGATTCATGAATAATATAATATATACAAATTAGTTTGTATGACCATTATTGATGTTGTGTTTCGGAAACGAGGCGGGCAGAACAGATAATCGCTTTAGGACCTTCGTTTTCAACATTTAATAACCGCTCAAATTACATTACACCAGCATATGAGAAGAATTAACTCATAAGCTCATATATATATATATATATATATATATATATAAAACTATTGGATCACATTAACCGGTTAGGTTCAATTTTTTGAAACAAAGGCTTGAACTTGATCATGGGATGGGCATGAATTCAGGCTTCTTGAAAGCAGCAAAAAGTTGGGTGCTCTCCAGCACTTTAATATTTTGTCTTGTTTTTAATAACAGCCTTTCTTGCATATTTATTTATTTTATAATAGATGTGTAAATAATTTTTCAGGAACCTAGTTAATATTAAAAAATTATCCAGCATTTCTCCTGCTAATGATAGGAGAGAGAAAAAGATAAATGCAATCAACCTTGCTCCCTAACATTTTATATGTAGAATATATATCTTATGCCACATCGCATTAGTCTTGTTATTAGATCTTATCGTTTAATTATTTATGATTTATTTTTGTTTTTTCACCTTATTCTCGTAATTGTGTTTTGTGCACTACAAAAATTTTTAGAATATTTATCACTTTACATTTTATATATTTACCAATCTTTAAATAAAGAGTCAAATATAACCTTACTCTAAAAGACAAACCCGCCTCTCTCAATATTTATCACTTACTAATTTCCAACAATTCTTATTCCTTTTTGAGTCCAACAAAGTAAAAAAATGAACAATACCCTATGCTACTACACACAGGCTTTTCACTTTCACTTTCATCTCATCTTTTTGCCCTAGCGAGGACACTGCACCCTTTTTCTCAATCAACAAAATGCAAAATTTTCTCTCAAAAAGATTTGAAAAAAAGAAAATTGAATTTTGGAGACGAACTATTTCTAAGAAGATCGTTTCACTCGCGACGAATCTCGAGATCGTATAGGAAGGAAGAGAAATCTGCAAAGAAGACGTAGCTGGGCGGCGGTGACTTGGTTATATCGGTGGATTTGGAGGACCAAGGTGCTAGGTCATGAATTGTTTACTCCATTAATACTTATCTTTGAGTCTTAGTGTTCTTCATAGAGTTAGAGAGAGAACCACACAGTTGCTACTGTAGAGAAAATGGCAAACCAGATGCTCTTTCAGTTGGGGAAAAATGGGAAAACTCTTCAGCAACAGCAGACCCATCAGAGTACAAATCGGCCTTCTTTGTGGCTACGCTGTCAGAGATGTCCGATGGTCTTGTCACTTATTTCTAAAGACTTCAATCGTAAATGCATCATCGTTTTGCTCTTTGGATTTGCTGTTTTGATGTCTGGGATCTTCTGGGTTCTTCCCTTTCACCGTTTTTGATCTGGGTTTGATGCTAAAGAAGCCATTAAGCTAAGTGGTATTTATGAAATTGCAATTTTCTCCTCCTTTGATTTTGTGATTGTTCACTTGTGTAGTGGTTTTGAGAAGTTATAATTTTGCAATTTGTTTTAGACTAGTTAAGGTTTCTATGTTATTTTTGGGACCATTTGATGCTTTGAGCAAATTGATTGTGTGTGCTAATTTGAGTTTAGGTAATTTGAACTTACTTGTTATTTCTTTGATGTGAAGGGCTTTTGATTCTGACTGTCTTTATGCACCTAGCCCTGAAAGTAGTTCCTCTCCTACACCTTTAGTTGTAACTTCTAGCCATCCTTGCCATATTATCACACGGTTCCTCCAAGTTCTTCACCAACATCTAATCCTAACCCAACTTATTCAGCCCCCGTGCGTTCTCCGTGGCTAGCTCCTAGTCTGTGACCACTACCTGAAGTATCTTATGGTTCTAGTCCAAGCCATGACATGGGACGTGCAACAGCCCCAGTGGCTCTATCACTTGTACTATCTGCGTTATGTAAGTGACTATGCCTGAGTTATATGCATGTGTTGCCTGTTCATTCCTGTGCATGCTTTGTTTCGTGATCTATGAGTTGCTTTTTCCATATTTTACTGGTATTATAGTGTAGAATTTCCAAATTTTACTGGTGTTAAAAATGATTTGGTTTAGAAGTGATGGTTTAGTTTTAAAATGCATTAGTAAAATATGGTGATATGCTTTCACAAAAAGTATCAGTTATGCAGAATTCTTATGTCATAATACCATTTCTCATGCTACGTGGCTCCTTCATACAATCTCTGGTGTTTGGATTGACTCAATATTTTTTGGTTGGTCAGCCACCAATCTGCCTCTACCACTTCTTTTTTCCCTGATAATTTACGTAATATTGTATGACTTAGAAATATTATTTTGTTGTCGTTGATGTTATGATACTATGATCATGTGAGCCGTCAGCAAAGCTTATTAACTAACCACTGCTTTTGAAGTTTGCCCTTCTGACTATATACATGCCAACTCTAGTTTGCTGCACTCCATCATTTAGTATAAATTGTTGTCATTATATGAAAAGATGGGCAATATCGAATTATGTGAGGCTAGCTTAGGTGTTTTAGGTAATCTTGATGGCTTCGCTAGAAAGAAGTTCCTTTATATGCCTGTTATGTTAAATGACCAAATTGAAGCTTAACCTGTAATGCGATGGGTAAGAGATGAATTTATCGTCGAAATTAACCCGATGTTCAATGATCAGTAATTAACTAACCTGCAAAATTAATTTTATTTGCTATCATGTGTAATCTTGATATCTTTTTGAGATGTGGAAACCTTGAAGCTTAAGTGTTTGTAATATCAGTTTGTCTTGAAAAATTTTATGACCACTGATGCGTATAAATTTAGATCAGAAATAAGCAAGGTTGGCGTTGATGCTTGATTGATGTTGAGTTTGCTCATTCTAACTTTGAGCTTATCTTTTGCCATTGTTTGTTACTTTGTGAGTTCTTCTTGTGTGAAGCTTTTTTTTTTTAAATCTTAATAATCAAGGGTCTGCCTTTGTAATTTGAATGTGTTTTCAGAATAAAGAAAAAACAAAAATCTTAAGAAAATGGACTAATTTGGTTGGGATGGTTTTAAGAACAGCTATAAGATATAATTTTTAGAATTATTTCAGAATATGGAAACTGTAATTAAAAGGATTATGCTGTTCCGTGAGATTGTATCCAAATTGTATTCTAAAACTTCAGATAATGTCCTCTTTATGAAAACTTTTTCTAGATGGCAAACCAAATTTATTCTTAATTATGGACCTTCAAAAGATATTTACATCCTTTGCTGTTTTGGACTAATTCTTAGTGTGTAGCAGAAATCATATGCTATTATATAATGTTTAAGTTCAGGAATTTAAATATTTGATGGTGCAACAAATTATTGTTCGTTTGCTATCAAATAAGGAACTCTATCGTCTGGGGATGAAGAACCAATTACTGAACTATATTTTAGCAAATTGTAATGAAATTCATCAAAAATAATTGTGTTGGCAAAAATGTCTCTACCAAATTTGTCCTATGGCATTTCTATGATTCATAATTGTGTTACTATCTCATTAATGCATGGATGAGTTGGGAAAAAATTTTGGCATGCCAAATCTGCCTTTACAGTGCAATTGAAATCGACGTTATTTAATTTTAATTTAGAAGCTTGGAGGTAATATTTTGGGTGGAAGTGAACTTGATTGATGATAATAAAGGTTAGAGTTCCAAGATATAAATTTTGTGGAGATGGATTATTTTACTTTTATGTTTGATTTTTGTAGTGGTTAGAGAAGAAGAGGAAGAAGGCTCTATTTGCTTCTTTAGAGAAGATTAAAGAAGGTGAGTTGTGATTTAATTATTTTAATTCTAGCATCTATTGATTTAAGATCGAACAGGTTTTAATTTGTTTTATCATTATTTATATGCATACCTGAAATCCCGTTATATTTGGCGTTTTTTGGATGAATTGAAAATAAACATCAACATTTTTTTTTAATGTGGACTATTTGGCGTTAAAAAAATGTTGATGTTTATTTCCAATTCATCCAAAAAATGCCAAATGTAACGGGATTTCAGGTATGCATATAAACAAAATGAATTGAACAATTCATCAACATCAACATATTTTAACTTTCCAATTCGAATATGTGGATGTTGATGAATTGGATAGTTCAATAGTAGTTCTGATAGCCTTTTTTTTTTAATTTTATACGTGAGGTGTTCTCTCTTGGGTTTTGTGTTGTGGGTTTGAACAATAGTAAGTTGTCCAAGTGTCTCAATCTGGACTAGTTGATTGGTAATTTGCTTCTATATTTGTTGATTTTTTCTCTTTCTTCTTGGTGTAAAAGACATGGCTAATCTAAAAGCTTTTTCCCTTATTTTTGGTGTGCTTTATATATTATTGTTTATTTATTTTATATAATTTTATTGTCAGTTCTTGAAGAGCTTTGATATGATTCAATGTAATAGGCCAGATTCATCTACCCCAATAGAAGAAAGTGTCAGGGCTATGAATTATGTGATTGATAAGGGATGGGTGTTTTACTGGGGGACCATTGAGTGGTCTGCGCAGCAGATCACTGAAGCTTGGGGCATAGCCAAGCGCTTGGACTTGGTTGGACCTATTGTTGAACAACTAGAGTATAATCTGTTGTCCAGGCACAAGGTCAGTGGTTTCTATGCATACCTGAAATCCCGTTATAGAAGTTATTGTGAATGTAATTCTTATTATTTTAACATTTGTTGCATTAATTTCAATTTGAATATGTTCCATATTATATAAGGGTGCCCTTTGTTATTCAAATTAGGCCATAATTTATCTGATTTATGATCTGTGAGTCAGGTTGATATTGCTGGTGTTGGTGATCACAATTTTGCTGGTGTTACAAGTTTAGCTGACCCTTGTATATATATATACTTGGCAGCTAAAAACTGCCAAGTATATATATTTTTAATTTTTAAACTATTTATACTTGGCGGCAAAAAACCGCCAAGTATATATATACTTAGCGGCTAAAAACTGTCAAGTATATATAAATATTTTTATTTTTAAAACTATTTATATTTGGCGGCAAAAAACCGCCAAGTATAGTCAGGTGCATATTTGGCGGTGTCATTGGTGGTGCTTTCAAGACTGCCAAATATATACTTACTTGGCGGCCAAAAACCGCCAAATATGAGCATTTTTCTTGTAGTGGTGATTGATTTAAAGATATACTAGTTGAAGCGTAGAATGATTGACGTTAAAGACTAATCATATTTGTCCTAGATCTCATGAATCAGTTTAGACTCCTACTGGCTAGGGATGGCAATTTGATTCGGCCGGAGCCGGGGATTCGAAAAATTCGAACGTCCGGGGCCAGGTAATAACCCGAAAAACTAGAGAATTTGGCCGGGCAAAGGAGAAATTTTCTGCCCCGAGGCCGGGGTGGGGTGGGGTTTGGGGGTGGGAGGTGGGTGTCGGGGACGGGGACCCGGAATTAAACCCGGGGGATGTAACTGAAATTTTAAAATTATGTCAAATAAAGTTCATATCCCTTAGGTTGTAATACTTGCTTATAACCCCTTATATAATTCTAAGCCCATTTTCTAATTTTTTTAAACAACCCAACGTGAAAAGCCCAGCCCAACAACCCAAAGCCATAATTAAAAAAATTTGCACTAGCCACGACTTGAACCCTTGCCCTCTAACATATTTAAACAACACAGCACACACTACCACTGGACTACAGCCTCTTTTGCATAAACTTATGAGTCTGAAGATAAATATAGATATTAAGCCCAGCCCATGCCATAGTTTCAAAAATTAAATGAAGAATTGCTCCAGCCAAGCTTTGAACCCACGCCCTCCCTCATATTCAAACAGTGCACTACCAGTGGGCCAAAACCCTCTTTGCATAAACTTATGACTACCAAAATATATATAATATATTAGAAAGTTTCAGAATTTTTAAAAAATTGTACAACCCAGGTTTTAATCTCGGGTTATTGAAATACCCGGCCCCGACCTTGGAAAAAAATTCCGGGAAATTTCCTGGGGCCGGATTCAAAAATTAAACGTTGGGGATCGTCGGCCTCGGCCCTAACGCCGGGTTTTGCCATCCCTACTGCTGACTTGCAAGTAACAAGGCCCCGGTTGGCTTTCCAATTTAATCATCCATGCACTAATTAATGAAAACTAAAATGACTAACGCCTACCTTTTGGATGTCAATATCCATGTCCCCTTCATAATAATCATCTTATCAACTTCCTTTTATTATTTTTCTTTTTGTGTGTGTATATACAAGTATCTTTCAACAAATTTTTTTTTATATATAATATCTTAAATAAAGATGCTATCGGTCTTCTCATTTTATCAAATGATTAAGATTTAAAGTGTATATATATATATAAAACAATAAATTTGAGATTTAAAAGAAGTATAGAAACACATAAATGCTCTAAATTAATCATAAAATAATAACTTCCTTCTTACGATTTAGGTGAAATACAATAAAAGGGAGAAAAATAATGAGCTATTAGAAACAAGAAATTTTGATTATATGAAAAATTGTTACAATTATATAGAACCTTACCTCACTCCTAAACCATAAAGTACACTCACACTCCTACCAAGTATTCTCTCACTCACACCACAAAGAGAAAATTTTTACCTAGAGCTAGAAATAATACTTGAAATACATTTTAGTGAGATGAGTTTAAACCAAGAAATTTGAATTCTTTATATAAACAATTTAAGACTATAATGGTTAACTAGTGGTCTACGTCTTCTTCTTTTCCCATTTGACGTAGGATTCCTCTTCTTATTTTAAGTATGACACTTTTTCTTCTTAGGATTCATGAAAAACTTTTTATTTTAAAGAGAGATCTACTAGGAACAGAGGAGGAGGATTCCTATTTCATTTAGCAAAAGGAAATGAGAGGACTTAGAGTCTTATATAAGCTTTTAGCCCCATATGGCTTAGAGATAAGCAGAGAGGGCACTTTAGAGCCTAAATAGAAAAAAGTCCAATTATTGGTTTAAACTTGCACTACTTGAAATCATTTCAACGAATGTTTTACGTCTAGGTGAAATTACTCTCCAGTGATGTGTTTAAAATTCCTTTCTATAAGGTGCAAGTGAGGATGCTTGGGTAAAGTGTGGGTGCATTGGGGTCAATAGGTTAAGCCATCTTTGGACAAAGGAATAATTCTATATGATTTTAACAATTTTCATAGAATGGAAAATATTTGTCTTTGACAGCCTATGGTTTTCCTTCACTTAGAGTTTTCCACATAAATCTTTATGTATAGTGATTGTGATTTTATTTATTTTTTCTTTGCTCTTCTTCATATTTTCTACAAAGGAGGAACCTAAGATACATTTGATATTCTCTAAAGTTAATTCAGAGAGACCACAAATTCTCAACAAACTTTAATGTGCAAACCAAGGATCTAAGCTTTGATGCATATTGCAAAGAATATGAACCTTTCAATTAACTTAAGACAATATTTTCACATATATCTTAGGATCCTCCTTTATAGAAATATTAAGAATAATAGAAAAATAAATAAAATACAGGATAATATAATAACTATAACATAAGGATTTATGTGAAAAACTTAGAAACGAAGAAAAATCACATACTATCAAAGATAGAATTTTCATTATATGAAAATTTTTTATAATCATATAGGATTTTACTTTATCCCAAACCCTAAAGTATTCCCACATTCTGATCAAGTATTCTCTCACTTGTAGCTCCTAGAGAGAAATTTTACCTAGAACTAAAATCAATATTTGAAATACTTTTCAATGGAATGAGATTAAACTAAGAAGTTTGAATTCTTTATATAGCCTCTCAAACTCTTCCTTATTTATCTCTAACTAATTTTGCCATATGTAGAGAAAATCTTCATATAAATTTAATATATATATATAGTAGACATACACACACACACACACACACACACACACACACGCATAAACATAATATAGTTCTTCTCTGGTTTAGATGTCCAAAATTTAGTTAGCATCTCTTTTATGATTCTCATTTATTTCGTCTCTCATCCATTCTCTCTCTTGCTAAATTCGTCTTTTCCCTATCTCCAACTCGATTACTTCTCCTTTTTTTTTTGGTAACCGAGGTGTCTGGGCCAGCTTACGTGCACCATAACTAATCCTCGGGGGAGACTAGCGCGACCACAACCCACTGTCATGATCTTCCGCTTATCTCATGAGGAAAGGCCATTGTGAAGAGTCGAATCCAGGACTTCACCGTTAGCCTTACCAACTCCCTCCTAGGCTGCCTTTACCACTTGAACCAACGTATTGTGGGTCTCTATTACTTCTCTTTCATGCTTTTGATCACAAGTCACATCTACCAAAAAAACTTTACAAAAATCCAGGATTGACAATTGAGAGGAAAATGGTTATGGCATATCTAAGGCGAATGATGTAGAATTTTTTTTTATCATATTCAACGAGGTTGACCTATGATATGGGAGATCATCTGAATATTTAATTTCATGTGTTGGGATTTCCTTTATTAAGAAATTTCTCTTATTAAATATGAGTTTGAGGTACTATCACCTGGAATATCTCCAGTATAGAACAATGTTCTACAAGTAATTTGTATATGTGAAATCCCAAAAATGGGAGAAAAAAGGATCCAAAACTTAAGGCAACAAATTGAGTGTTCCAAATACCAACTACCTCCCTTCAAAAAGTGAACCAAAATAGAGCATAAAAAAGTTAAATTCAAAGCACAAAGATTGAATCCAAAACGAACTTCTCACACTACTCAAAAAGCATAAAACTGGTTGTATGTAACCAATGTGATCGGAAACAAGGTTTCTCAAATTAAAAGAAAGGGAGAGAGATATAGATGTAGGAAAGGGGATAACATAATAGAAGAAATTGAGGGAGAATACAATCTTTAATTAAAAAGATAAAAATCTATATTCAATAACCTGAGAAATAAAATAATTAATGACATGTATTTATAGTGCCAACAGACATAAATTGATTAGGAAACAAAATCTATTATGAAATAAAATCTAATCCCAACTAAACTAGAAAAACTAAAAATAACTCCTAAACAAAATAATAAAATACTTATTAGGAAAACAATTTAAATTAGGATTACTCCTAATTTAAGGAAGTTAAAATCTCTAATTTATTAAAATCCTTAAATCAAATAAAAAACCCTAATTTTATTTATAATTATAATCTAATAGTTCCTACATCAATTCTCCCCTCGCTTAAAAGAACTCAACTCTTGGCGGGTTGTCAAGGAGGAAGTTGCCAATACACAAGGAAACCATCTCTTGTCTTGCATGAGCATTAGAGAGGTGTCAACCCAAATCGTCTCTTGATAGTTGAATGGCATAAGCATACCTGTGTGAACTCTTGATGATGTGTCAATCTCCTTTGACAAGAAAACAACGATGTTCACCATGAAAGACTTTACCAAAGATGTTGACCCACTGATAGAAGTAGATGAACCCAAATATGAACCACAACTTATGAAATAAATCTCTTGAAATGAATATAGATTTTTAATATAATCGTTTTCAATTATAGGCATAGCTTCACAAATAGGCTCTAATGTCATCATTAGAATGCATATCACCCTTGATATCAGTATCACCTTTAGATTCATGCCCATCTTCAATATCAATCTCACTTGCTTCATCATTTTGACTAGAATCATCACATTCATCCTTACTTATGATTTTATCTTCCAAAGGTCCATTCTTGGTATTTTTTTTCACACAAAACCTTGAGGGAAAAAGGGTAGGATTAAGATTGAACGCTTCAATAAGAGTATTTTGAATTCATAAATATGGGCTTCAATTCTTTCACATGTTTTTTCTAATCTATTAAAACTAGCCTCTAGTTTATACATGGCATCCGCAACTGAAGGATGAAGATGGTAGGCCATAGGGAATAAATTGGTAAGAACAGAGAATATAGTGGACTGAATGGATAGGGGCTAAAATAAAAATTCTAAAACATTAAAAACAAAAGTGAAACAAGTCGAAATCCCGGGGGCCTAGGCGATGAAACTTTGGATGATGTTTTGACACTTTTATGGTGGAAATTTGAAGCTGGTGTTGAAGCACATATTATAGATCGCGATGAGGAGATTCTGATGGTAGTGGTTGTGTTGCAAACTGAGTTAATCAACTCCGGTCAACAGTGGTCAACATAGGTTAATAACGAACAGTAATGATGTGATGAATACAAACCGTGGCTGAAATTTTTTTTTTGGGCTAAAATTGATGGTGGTGAAAAATTTAAGATTTATGGATTGAAAAAAAAAAGGATAACTAGTATAAGAAGGGATCAAACCATGCTCTGATACCATATGATAGGGAACAAGGTTCCTTAAATTAAAAGAAATGGAGGGAGATGTAAACTGAGAAAATGAGAGAAAATAATAGAAGAAATTAAGGGAGAAGACAATCTTTTATTAAAAAGATCAAAAATCCATATTCAACAATCTAATAAATAAAATAAGCAATGACACATATTTATAGTACTAGCAAATATAATTAGACTAGGAAATAGAATCTAGTTCTAAATAAATTAAAAAATACCAAAAATAACTTCTAAACAAAATAGTTAAATACATATTAGAAAGATAACTTAAATTAGGATTACTCCTAATTTAGGAAGTTAACATCCCTAATAAAAGTCAAAATATCTAATTTATTAAAATCCCTAAATCAAATTAAAAAATCATAATTTTATTCTTAAATATAATCTAATGAGTTCTACATCACAACGATTTAGTTATTTAATTGTATAACTAAGCCAAATTAACTTTTTATAAACTCAGATGATAATAACACTGATAGCAACCATTAGACTTGTTAGAAAAGATGGAAGACAAAAAAATGTGTGAGGAAGAAGCCAAGAGAAGTGAGAGAATTCGTGCAAGAGATGATGTTGAAAGAAAGAACGAAATAAATAGGGAAAATTAAAAAAATGACCCAAATTATGGGGCCTCTTTGGAAAGTAACCCACTGTCCAAATATTTGCTTGCCATGACCCTTTTGGCTGACCTTTATACCCTTAATAATTGAACTAATTTATTTCAATTTCCTTTCCTCCATAACCAATACCCATCATCAAATCTTCCCCATTCTAAGTCCCTTTGGTGACGCATACGCAGATCGACCTTATTAAAAAAAAAGGTAGACAATGACAGAGGTATATGATTTATTATGTTGTGAAAATTATTTATGGTTGTATATTATTTTCAGAGTGTTTGATGGATTACTTGAAGCTTAAGATGTGTAAAAATGGTGGTTTTGAAGTAGATGGATGAAGGTAGATGATGACGAGCGTCGATCTAGTTTCATGCTCGACACTCGATAAGCTTAGATGAATATATGTCGAGTGTCAGATTAAATGTAACTGACACTTGATGACAGTGGTTGTCGAGTGTCGGTTATAAGCAATCCGACACTCAATACTCGATTTTTCTGTCTAATTATATGCTCGATGCTGACATCATGTGTCGAGTTCTGTTGATCACGTAAATTCGACAGTATTCGACATCTATCTTTCACTATCAGATGGTGTCTAATAGTGTGCTCGACACTCGACATCATGTGTCGAGTTTTGTCGATCACATAAATCCAACAGTATTCGACACCTCTTTCACTATCAAATAGTGTCCGACAGTGTGCTCAACACTCGATAATGACGAAAAGCATTATCAAATTATCATCTTCCTGATCAAGGAACCCAGAGTTTCTCTAAAAAATTCTAGTTTTTTTTTTTTTGCATTAAACTACTCGAATCACTTCAACGTAACTCAGTTTATTTTTTTAAGCTAATATCGTGTTTTTTAGACAATAAATATGTGACAAACCGTATATAAAATATAATGTATTATGTAAAACATTGTTGTGTAAAGAAAGATTTTGTCCAAGAATAAAGAAGAAAGAAAGAAAGGGCATTGAGATTATTTCATAGACAAAAGGATCATGACATGTAAATATTTAAAAAATGTGTTACTTTTCAAAATGACCTTTAATTTGGGCCATTGTTTGAATTTTTTCAAATAAATAAAGTTATAATTAACGATGGTGCCCTAGTTGTTGGGGAAAAGCTATTAGCCTTATTAAATAGAGTAAAACCAAATGGAACGATCTCAACTATTAGTCGGATCCAAGGGTTGAGATTGCATGTCCGGACAGTAACTAGATTTCAGACGTCTAAGACTAGAGAACTATATATATACATATCTATGTGTGTGTGTGTATTGATTACTTTACCCAAATCAGTCAAATTAGTCATTAGCATAAAGTAATTTTCATCGCAAGTAACGTGTTTGGGAGAAACTTTTTTTTTTGGTAATAAATTTAAGTACATTAGGGAAAAGCTCTTCCTTTGATTGAATTTTCTAGCCAATAAGAAGGCTGCTCCACTAATCAATTTAGTTATAAATAAAACTCCTTACCTCTTTATAAAGGAGATGCTTCTCGAGAGAATAGTAGTCAAACCTGAAGAGAAAGCTAGCATTCTTCTTCTTCAAGCCTGTTCGAGCTATTACTTTTGGTTTTGTCTTGTTGTTGACCCAGGTATGGCAACCCAAGAGGGGGGGGGGGGGGGGGGGGGGTGGTGGGGTGAATTGGGTTTTTATTTATAAAAACGGATTTAGAAAACTTTTCTTGAAAGATCAAAATTAGTTTACTCTTTCTTTGAGAATAAAGGTGAAGAAGATGAAAATAGAAGTTATCTAAGATGCAATCAAGAGAATAGCAATAATAAACAATCATAAGTGCAAGTAAACATAAAGAGGATAGGGATAGAGAGAGTACAAACTCAATTTACGTGGTTCGGCAAACCTTGCCTACGTCCACAGGCTCCTAGCTCCACGAGCTAAGCTTTCCACTAAGTTACAAAAATCTTTACAACTTGCTTGATGAACAACGTCACCAAGACTTTTTCCTTCAACCTTGATAACACCACACCAAAAGTTCTTCTTAATGAACAACCTCACCAAGGCAACTTCCTTCAACTCTTGATAACACCACACCAAGAGTTCTTCTTGATGAACAACCTCACCAAGGCAACTTCCTTCAACTCTTGATAACACAACACCAAGAGTTCTTCTTGATGAACAACCTCACCAAGGCAACTTCCTTCAACCCTTGATAACACCACACCAAGAGTTCTTCTTGATGAACAAACTCACCAAGGTAACTTCCTTCAACCCTTGATAACACCACACCAAGAGTTCTTCTTGATAAACAACCTCACCAAGGAAATAGTTCTCTCAAGGATAACTTTTATCCTTTACAAGAAAATCTCAATCTCACCACAATACAAGAACAAAGATAATTTTTACAACACAAGTATAACTCTCTTCAAAGAGTAGATAAAGAATATAAAAGCTCTCTAGACTTGATATTTCTCTTGTTTTTTGCTTGATAGATGCTTCTCTTCACTTGCTGAATGCATGGGAGAAGGGCTCTTTTTATAGGCAAATGAGATGAACTTAATCAAGTGAAGACACCAACTCCAAATTTTCTGCCCACCATAAAAACTGAAATATTGTCTGCCATTTTTATCAATTTTTCGCTTGAAATTTGAAAATATGCAAAAAATAAAAGATCTGGAAAATTGAATAAGCTTTCCAAAGAATCAAGAACCAAGTCATTTGGATATCTCTTGCTTAAGATATGGCCAAAATACCATTCGGTGCTCATGTGACTTGATTTTTCTTCCATGTGTCAGTCCACTAATTTGCATGTGTATTATGTCGGCCTTCTGTTTGAAATTTGAATTTCTTCAAAGAATATGAAATCTGATCCATTGAATCATCTTTCCAATTCCATAAGAATCAAGTCATTTAGATATCTCCAACTCAAGATATGGATAAAACATCATTCGGTGCTCAAATGAGTTGATTTTTCTTCTCTGTGTCAGTCCACCAAATTTCATGTCAATTATGTTGGCCTTTCATTTGAAATTTGAATTTCTTCAAAAAATATGAAATATGTTTCATTATGTCCTCTTTCCAATGCCATAAGAATCAAGTCATTTTGATTTTTCTAGCTCAAGATATGTCCAAAAGAGTATTCAGTGCTCATGTCAGCTGCTTCCATTTGTCTTTCAAATTGCATGATGATTTGGACAGCCTTACACTTGAAATTTGAATTTCTTTAAAACATATGAAATGTTATAAATTGAGTAAGATTTCCAAAGGCTCAAGAATCACGTTATTTGGACATTTTTAGAGAAATATATGATCAATTGATTGAACACTACTCATGTGTCACATTCCTTGAATCAAACCTTGTTCTTAAACTTTGGTGCCTTTAACATGTAGTCTTCTCCTTAACTTCAAGACTTCATTTTAATAAGCCTTTTCTTAATTTTACAATTGTTTTAATGATATTACTCTTGCACATAAATAAACATGTTAGTAAATCACAATGAATCAATGTGTATTGTTATTATCAAAATTATCATGTAGCCTTAGCGCTAACAGTTATCACTAGTTAGTTTTTTTAAATGTCTCATTTTTTTTATTTCAACTATTTTAGCATGAACAAAGTTTATTTTCTTAGGGTTACAATGGATCCTTCCCATGATACTTTGATTTTCTTCTTTCGAATTTAATGACAATAAATTTATTCTTAAGTTGAATATTTTGTTATATGTTTAATGCTTCTAATTATTGTGGCTAGTTAATTAGATGATTTGGGAGTCTTAGCTGAATTGGAAAAGGAGGTCATAAGTCCACCTTTGAATAGTATATATAGATTATTTGGGATAGGAATATCTCATTTATTGTGTGTAGTTTATATGTAAGAGCCGTTAAGCTTAATGAATCTTTTGCTTTGTTCAGTTTACGTTGGAATATAGTAAATTGATGAGTGTGGATAATATTACTAGGTCATTGAAAAAGACAAGTAATTTAAATTTGAGTTTTTTGATTGTCGTTTGATTAATCAATAGGCTTAACATCAAGGATAAAGAAGAATTGAAGAGGATTGGGAAGGTGAAATTGGTAATAAACCTAGGATCTTTATCATTGGATATTTACGTCTTTTTAAATAGTTTTGTTTGTGTTAGTATTCTCTGTATTTAATTTTTTATTCTATTTTAGACTTCAATATACTTTTTGTTTGTTAGGTAAAATTAGAGTTAAATGAATTTCAGTAGATAGTAAGATTTTAATCTACCATCTTTGTGGGAGTATATTATTATTCATCACTTTATTACTTGTTCTTGTGATATCGTGCACTTGCAATTTGGGTGTTAAATTTCCACAACAATTGGATTTTTCATTAATAGTTTACCCTAAGGTTTAGACTATAAAAGCCTTTACTTTTAGAGCTGTAAAACCTTTAGATATCAAATATTTAGCAAATACTTTGTTTGAAAAGTATTTTACCATTGCATAAATGGATACAATGAGTAATATTTTTTATGTTAATTTAGGATAACTACCAAATTCTAATTTAGCCATTTCTTATCTACCTTCTGCTGGTACTACTAATTCATCTTTCATAGTTGAGTGTTTAGCTATAATTAACAAGTCTTGTACATTTCTTTCTTGACTTAAAATATTGTAGGTCGAAACCATAAAAATCTGAAGTAGGATTTTGCCATTGATGATAAAAGAATTGTAATAATACCAAAAAAAAAATTAAGCATAAAATTTAGAGAAAAGTATTATTGGCTTGATTTGTATAGGATCAGTTTATTTTTGGAATTTCTTCTGTCAAGGGATTTTTTGTTTCCTTAGAAAGTGTATAGCGTAATATAGGTTTCTAAGATTTCACCTTAGACGGTTATATATTTTTGTATTTCATTCTGTAAATATATGAAAAAAATATTCCCTTTTCATCACGGTGTTAGAGGATCCTAAGATTTCTGCTACAACAGAAATTGTAACCATGAAAATTGATTGGAGTAACTGGAGACCATAGAGGACTCCAAATATATGGTGGAAGATGGCAAAAATTCTATCAACTCCATCTTAGAAGATTCGACAGCAAGAATGATGCAAGTTTTGACCCAAAATCAGACCCAAACCTTCACACCAAACTACGACTCCTCTGCTCCAGAGATCGGCATAAAATTGGATGGCACAAACTATGGCTTATGGTCTCTAGTCGTTGAGATGTTTATCTTTAGCAAAGACAAATTGGGATATATCAATGGAGACATTCCATAGCCTACACTGACCGATCTAACTTTCTGAAAATGGAGAACTAAGAATACAGTTGTAAAAGGGTGGCTAATAAATTCTATGGATCTTTCTTTGATCAGTAATATTGGTATCAATGTGCATGTGTCATGCACATGTTATTTTGAACAACTTGTGACAAGACAAGAATATGATTTTGTTTCTTATTTTACTGTTTCTAGAAGTATATTTTAGGAAGTATTTGATTTATAATAAATATCTCCTTAGATTAGGATATTGTTTCTTGTATCCTAATTAAAATAGGAGAATATTTATTTGTGTCCTAATTCCTTTAGGAGTTTAATTATATCTATTCCTATTATATTTCTCCTTATTCTAATGTGAATTTGATTAGAATTTTTACAGGATTTTAAGGAGATTTTGTCCAGGCATACCACTATATATACAAAGTTATTTTTACATAACTGAGTAAGCTAATTATGTGGTGTGTTGTGTGAGTTAAGGTTTCGGCATTCCAACAATAAAGGAAGAGAGCTTTAATGCAAATAGGAATGCTTCTTTAATTTGATTTTATGAGTCTTTGATTCATGTATAAGAGGTTGTAATCGTACAAGAATTGTTGATTAGGACTATGTGAGGTAATAGACACTTGGGATAACTTGCGGGTTAAGGGTTTATGTAATTCAAAGTCAGACGTCGTTGTTGTGTATAACTTAATAGTGTGTTGTTAAGTTATCTGTGACAGAGAGTGGGCAGTGTAATTAGAGTTTAATATCTTGGCGGGATTTTGTTTTACAAAGATTAGGTCAGTGTGTGAGAGTGAGTCAGCACTGTAAAAGATCCTAAAGATTGTACAAATAAGAACTTAGTGAATTGCAGCTCTATAAATGTCCGTGGATGTAGGTTTTATAATTGAACTATGTAAAAATCCTCCTGTGCCGATTTACTTTACAATTTACTGTTATATTTCTCATAACTGCATACTTCCAGAACTCACAATTGGTATCAGAGCAGGTTTACTGATAGACAAGTGAAGAAAACGATCAAGTTGATCTAGAAGAATGGAGTTTATTCGCAATAGAGGATCCGAAATACAACCACCTATTCTTGATGATGGTAATTACCCATATTGGAAGGTAAGAATGATAATGTATATCAAATCTCTTGATGATAGGGCATGGACTAGTGTACTTAAAGGATGGACATCGCCGACAAAGTTGAATGCTTTTGGTGATTCCGAACCCAAACCTAAGGATGAATGGACTGATGAAGAATATCGACGTTCCAGCTGGAATTCAAAGGCTCTTAATGCAATTTTTGTAGCACTAGACTTAAACAATTTCGGAAAGATTTCTAGATGCAAGGTGGCCAAAGAAGCATGGGACATACTTGAGGTAAAACATGAAGGTACCGTATTTGTTAAAAGATCTAAATTGATGAGACTTAATTCTCAATTTGAAAATTTGATGATGCATGAGGATGAGTCAATTTTTGAGTTTTACTCTAAGATATTTCACATCACAAATTCTGCATACATGCTTAGAAAAACTTTCACTGATGCAGAAATTGTTAGCAAAATAATTAGGTTTGTTCCAGATAAATTTCAACCTAAAATTTCAGCCATTGAGGAAGTTAAAAATACTGATGAGATGAGGTTGATGAATTGATTGGCATTCTCCAAAACTTTGAAATAAATCAGAGTACTAGGAAGCAAAAAGGAAAAAGCATTGATTTTAATGTGAAAATTGAAAAATCAGATGATGAAAGTAATGATGAGCTTGGTGAAACTGATTCTAAACAAATTGCTTTTCTAACAAGAAATTATGTCAAGTTCATGAAAAGAAATTTCTAGAAAAAGAATCAAGGAAGGCCATCAAACTCAAATGAAGAAAAATTCAGGAAGTTCAACAAGGAGAATGAAAAGAAGAAGTCAAAATAACCTGATAAGAAAGGGCAAATTCATTGTTATGAATGTTCTAGTTATGGGCATATTCAGTCTGAATGTGATAATCTCTAGAAGAAGAACAAAGGCCTGACAACAAGCTGGAGTGATGAATTAGAATTGGATTAAGAAGATCAAGATTGCATGAGTAATTTTGTTGCATTTACAGCATCTGTAGCTGATAAAGGGAAAGTTGTTATGTCTGACATAACAGAAAATTGTAGAATCAGTGTTGATCATTCAGATGAAGAAGATGGTCCCGAATATTATGAAGAGTTGCAAGAAACTTACAATGCACTCTATAGTAAATGGCTGATCAGAAAGAAGAAATCAAAAGCTTGAAAAAGAAGAGTAAGGTGCTGGAATGTGAAAAATCTTATGCTGAAAACCATATCACAGAACTGGAGATTGTTTTAACAGACAAAACAACACATATTAAGAAAATTACAACAGAACTGGTTGAAAGCAAAAAGTGTGTTGATCAACTCAAAATTGGGGCAGTCAAACTTGATCACGTCTTGAGTCTTGGAAGAGACAACTCCAACAGACATGGATTGGGATATACAGAAGGTAATGTTGCATCTTCATCAAAAACAGTTTTTGTAAAAGCTTCAACTTCAGGTAAATATTTTGAACTTAACTCTTTAAGGTCGAGTCCTAGTTCAAAGAGTAATGAAACATTTGTTTCTCCTCAAAGCTCTTTCAAATTTAGTCCTGAAAAGGTAAGAAAATTCATTCCTACTTGTTATTTTTGTGGTAAAAATGGGCATATCAGACCTAGACGCTTTAAATTATTGAATCTTTTGCATAAAAAATCAAAAAAGTTCAAACTGTTACCAAAATCACAATTGTAGTGGGTTAAGAAAGACAAGACAGTATGCCATATTGCTCTTACTGCTCTAAACCAATCATCTAACGATTTGTGGTATTTTGATAGTGGTTGTTCCAGGCACATGACTGGAAATAAATAGTTTTTAACATATTTTAAAGCATGTAGGGACGGTAATGTCACCTATGGAGATGGAGCAAAGAGTAAGATCATTGGTAAAGACACTTTGAATGTCAAAGGCCTAACCAACTTTCAAAATGTCTTGTTGGTTGAAGGTTTGAAAGCAAATCTTATTAGTATTAGTCAGATATGTGATGACAAGCATATTGTTAATTTCACACAAAATAAATGCACGGTCTTAGATAATTTTGGTAAATGCATTCTAGAAGGTGATAGATATTCGGATAATTATTATGTGGTAAAGATTGCATGTCAAGCTAGGATTTCGGATTTAGAATTGTGGCATCAAAAATTAGAACACTTAAATTACAAGGACTTGGTTAAATTAACTAAGTTAGGTGCTGTAAAAGGAGTTCCTAAACTTGATGACAAAGTTAATGAAATTTGTGGACCATGTCAAATGGGAAAACAAATTAGAAGTTCACACAAATCAAATTCATATCTTAGCACATCCAAAATACTTGATTTGCTTCACATGGATCTTATGGGTCCTATGCAAATTGAAAGCATTACAGGTGAGAGATACATATTTGTTTGTGTGGATGATTTCTCTAGATATACTTGGATTGATTTTATTAAAAAAAAATCTAATACTTTTGAAGCTTCTTGGAATCTTTGTGTTAAATTTGAAAATGAGCAAAACAGGAACATTGGCAGGATTATGAGGATAAGAAGTGATCATGGAAAGGAGTTTGAAAACGTTAACTATGCTGGCTTTTGCAAATATCATAGAATTGATCATGAATTTTTGGCTCCCAAAACTCTTGAACAGAATGGCATTGTGGAAAGAAAGAATAGAACTCTACAAGAGATGGCTAGAGTAATGCTCAATAGCAAGAAGTTGACCAAAAGGCTATGGGCTGAAGCAATAAGCACTGCTTGTGATATTTCAAATAGAGTTTTTCTAAGACCTGGCACTAACCAGACACCATATGAAATTTTAAAAGGTACA
The DNA here is from genome assembly GCA_013180625.2 of Boswellia sacra. Classification (NCBI taxonomy): domain Eukaryota; kingdom Viridiplantae; phylum Streptophyta; class Magnoliopsida; order Sapindales; family Burseraceae; genus Boswellia; species Boswellia sacra. The sequence continues at coordinate 31,221 of SNVD02009397.1, read as the reverse complement.
AAACCAAATTTAAAATATTTTCATGTTTTTGGATGTAGGTGTTACATCTTAAATGACAGAGAGCAGTTAAGAAAATTAGATTCGAGAAGTGATGAAGGAGTTTTTGTGAGATATGCACAAAACAACAAAGCATTTCGAGTTTACAACTTGAGAACTGCGGTAGTCATGGAATTTGCAAACGTAGTATTTGATGATCTGGATGATTATGCAAAGTACTCATAACAGGAAAACATAACTAGCTTCATAGAAGATATAGAGAAATCAGATTCATACAACAACAGTAATAAAGATGACTCTATTACGAAAGAGAAAATAGCTGCTGTTACACCAGACGTAACTGTAACAACTGACAACTCAGATTTGAACAAAAATTCAATCAGGAATGAAAATGAAAGGAAAGATCCACCCATATAGATTCAGAAGGCACATCCAACAAGTTCTATCATTGGAACACCTGATGGCATGATGAAAACTCGGAGCAACGTAAGAAATCAGGTAAGATTTGCATGTTAAGTTTCTTTAGTTGAACAAAAAAATGTTAAAGAAGCCTTAAAAGAAGATGTTTGGATTCAAGCCATGCAAGATGAATTTAATCAGTTTAAAAGAAATGAAGTATGTTAATTAGTTCCTAGGCCAGAAAATGCAAATGTTATTGGAACTAAATAGATATTCTAAAACAAAACTGATGAAAGTGGACAGATAGTAGAAATAAGGTTAGGCTAGTTTCACAAGGTTACACACAAGTAGAAGGCATAGACTTTGATGAAACCTTTGCACCAGTAGATAGACTTGAGTCAATCAGATTACTACTTGCAATTGCTTGTTTGCTTGATTTTAAGTTGTACCAAATGGATGTTAAAACAACATTTTTAAATGGTTATCTCAATGAAGAAGTCTTTGTTTAAAAGCCTAAGGGTTTTGAAGATCCTAAGCATCCTGATTTTGTGTACAAAGTGAACAAAGCTTTATATGGTTTGAAACAAGCTCCTAGAGCTTGGTATGAAAGGTTGACAAATTTTTTGATCAATAGAGGTTATAAAGGAGGTAGCAATGATAAGACTTTGTTTATCAAACATGCATCTAACTATTTTATTGTTGCTCAAATATATATGGATGACATTGTATTCGGATCAACTAACAAAAGCAAAACTAATGAGTTTGTTAAGTTGATGCTGGAAGAGTTTGAGATGAGGATAGTAGGAGAATTAAATTTTTTTCTTGGATTACAGGTTAAGCAAATGAATGATGGGATATTTATCTCAATCAAAATATGTTAAAAATCTTGTAAAGAAATTTGGGCTTGTGAAATCAAAACCAATGAAAACTCCTATTGGTACTATTCTGAAACTTTCAAAAGATAATTCAGGAAAAGATGCTGATGCAAGTTTATACAGAAGCATTATAGGTAGCCTACTGTACCTCATAGCAAGCAGACCAGAATTGTGTTTCAGTGTAGGACTTTGTGCAAGATTTCAAGCAAATCCCAAAGAATCACACCTGGCAGCGGCTAAAAGAATCATCAGGTATGTATATGGAACCCATGATTATGGTATATGGTTTTCTAAAGATACAAATGATTATCTTACAGGGTTTAGTGATGCTGATTGGGCAGAAAATGCAGATGATAGAAAAAGCACATCAGGAGGGTGTTTTTATCTTGGTGCTAACTTAGTTTTATGGCAGAGCAAAAAGCAAAATTCTATTTCTTTATCTACTACTGAAGCTGAATGCATAGCAGCAGGGAATTGTTGCACACAACTATTGTGGATGAAGCAAATGTTGAGTGATTATGGTATTGAACAAAAGCCTATAACTGTGTTTTGTGATAATACTAGTGCTATAAATATTTCCAAAAATCCTGTTCAGCATTTTAGAACAAAACACATTGACATAAGATACCATTTTATAAGGGAACTCGTAGAGTCTAATGTGATACACATTGAACACATCTCCACTGATAGACAATTGGCTGACTTGTTCACTAAGGCATTGGATACATCAAGATTTGAAAATCTAAGAAAGGCCTTAGGCATCTATCAATTTTTTGAATAAACACTGCTTGCTGTTATGTTATTTGTATCTGCAATATCATAAGTTTTCTTCTAATTTAGCATGTGTGAGCTGTAATATAAAAATTGTGTGAATGCTAAAATACTGGTTTAAAATAAAAAAAATACAGAGAGGGCTACCAGTATATGATGTGTGAAAGCCATTCATTGAGAGTAATTTCATTGTATCTAAAAAATATGTTGAGGTCACCCACTCAAATGGAAAAGGGCTACCTCTATACATGTGTGAAAGCTATTGTATTTATTTAGGAAAATCACATTGAAATTAACTTCTGTGTGTGTAAGAAGCATGCTCAAGTTGATCACTCAATTGGATTAAGTGATAAAATAATTAAAAGTAAATAAACAGCTCTGATATATGCTTTCTTAGAATGAATCATATGATGTCCAGATATTGTTGTTATATTGTTATTGGTTTTCTGTTACGTTTTTCATAACATACGATGCTCTTTGTGCCGATCTGAAATTTGATTATTCTTGTGTGTCCATGTGTCAAAAATGCCATGTTAGCATTATTGAATTGAGGGGGATAAAATTTATTGGCGGGAATCCTAACTCTGTTAGAACTCCTTAGTCTAATGGAAATCAAAATTTGAATTCCTATTTATTAATGACAGTTATTAAACGGTTTTGGAAAGGGAATTATGGTTTTGGAAAAGGAATTAATATTAAATTTTGAAACAAATTTTTTTTTAGCCTAATATATTACGAAATTAAGTTAGGGCTTCTCCTGTTCATTCCATACCTATTCAACAGTTTCTCCACTGTCCCTCGTCCTGTTTCTCTCTCTCTCTGTTTTAAGAAATTGTTGAAGACCAGGAAACCCTAACAATGGCGAACATATCTGAGACTTGAAAGACCAACAGTTCTTCATCTTCTTAAAGCGACTCCAGTTACAACAGGAGCAACAGTACACCGTCATCTCATTCTCAACAGCGTCATATAGAGGTTTCTATTAATCCAGCCATGAGCAAAGATGAGTTAGTTCTAGTAAAGAAGATGAAAGACAAAGTTAAACCGAAGTACAACAAGTTTCTCACAGTCGACATCAAGCAAAAATTTTTGAAGTACACATCACAAGGGAAGTTGCAGATGGAAAAGCTGATAAAGCTAACAGACTTCAACAACTATGGTCTAAGTGATCTTCTTGAGTCTATATACTGGACTCGTACGGTAAACAACTTCCTACCCCCTGTGAAGTCTTTAATTCAAGAATTCTATGCCAACATATCTATTGCCATTGGTGATCCTAAAAGCTTTCATTATCACAAGGTTTATTGTAGAGGAAAGTTTGTGAAATTCTCTCCGAATGTCATAAACACATTTCTGGATATTCCTATAGGCAGTTTACACTCTTTAGATGAGAATTTTGATATGACCGTAGTCATTAAGGAATTGACTAGTAGGGAAGACATTGATTGGAATCCGAGGGATGGTATAGACCAGCAGTATCTTAGAAAGAAGTATAGGGTGATGTATAAGATTGCACAATTCAATTGGCTTCCCTCTTCTCACCAAAATAAAGTTCGAGAGGATAGAGTGAAATTTTTGTACTGTTTGGGCACCAATCAACCTATAAATTTTGGTTTGCTAGCTTATAGGATGATTGTTCAGATAGGTCCATACAACTCTGACTATCACTTGCTTGTGTTTCCTTGCTTGATTTAAAGAATTTTAGCACAGAATAGTATTCCTATTAGTCCTAAGGAACATATTGAAATTCTATCAAAATCAATTACAAAGGGCTTTTTGCTTCGATTGCATGATAAGTCTAACTTGCCTGCACCAAAGCCAAAGTCAAAGAGAGTCAGGAAAAATCAAATGAACAATGTTGAAGAACAGCTTGTGTTGATAAATTCTGCCTTGACTAAGATTGTGCAGGATTTGAAGGACATCAAAGCAAAATAGCATGATTTGGAGGCAAAATTTGCCGGACACTCTGGTACTGAAGAAGAGCCACAGCCAATGGAAACTGAGAATGTGGTTCCTGAGAAGTTAGCTAAGCAAATACCAGAACCAGATGCACCGCTGCCTGTAGAAGCTGAGCAAATGCTTGCAACAGATCAAGTTGCATAAACTGCTGTTGAGATAGACATAGCAGCAAAAAAACTGCAGAAGCAAAAGAAAATCAAGTCAACTGCTAAGGGAAGAAAATTATCAAGAAAGAAGAAAGTTGAAATGATGAAGAAACCATCTGACAAGAAGAAGAAGAAAAGTGAATCAACAGCTCCTGAACTGAGAGATGAATCTTTGTCAGATGTACCAGCACAAGCAGAATCTGAGATGAACTTGCCTTCACCACTTGCTGAGAATGAGCCTCATGTTTCTCCAGTCCTAGAAGCAGAGCATCATGACTCTCCACCATCCACACAGTCACTCTCACATGTCACAGACACCACACCAAAGGCAGAACACACTCAGTACCTCCTCCTGCTAAAGAAATAACTACACCAGCCATATCTCCACTACCTACTCTTGCAAAAGAGTCACTGATTCCTTCTCATCAACCTACTATTAAGTTGCTCACAACAGAAACCAGTGTAGAAAGACTTGATAAGGAGATTCGCAGAGTAGTAGCTGAAGTTACTGCCACCTCCTTTGAGACAATTGATGCACAGCCTGTTCCTGAGCCCACTGAGCAGCTTACTCTCACTGCTACTGGCAAACGGTATAAAGTGGAGGCTGACCGAATTAAGAAGCGCCCTAGTAGTTCCTCTTCTCCGCCAATTCGAAAGTCTCCACGACTTTGTTAAGTGCTTTTGGCACTTGTGTTGAAATCAAGGGGGAGAAGAGTTTCTGATAATTTTTTTTTTTTGATATAATTGTTCCTCTGTTCTTCTCAAGGGATGTAAGTAAGGTGTAAGGGGGAGAAATAACTTGAACTTCTTATGCTTGCTTTGTGTGTGCATTCAAACTATTTTGATGCTTTGTGTTTTTATTGCGTTTGTATGTTTTTTGTTATCTTGATTTGATGAATAGATTGCTCTGATCATGATTTGATTGAATTGTTTGACAAGTTTGTCAAACTTCATTTTGTTTGCAGGGTATACATATTCTGACAGTGTTCTGTTATGAGATTTGTAACAACACACTGGTTATTTCTTTACACATGATATTTTCTGTTTGCTATTTCATGATAGCTTATAGTTATGTTTAACTTATCATGTGTGATTTCTTTTGATAAGAAACAGTTTAGTGTTTTCATCATAAGTTGCCAAAAATGGGGAGATTGTTGGTATCAATGTGCATGTGCCATGCACATGTTGTTTTGACCAACTTGTGATAAAACTAGAATATGATTTTGTTTCTTATTTTACTGTTTCTAGAAGTATATTTTAGAAAGTATTTAATTTATAATTAATATCTCCTTAGATTAGGATATTGTTTCTTGTATCCTAATTAAAATAGGAGAATATTTATTTGTGTCCTAATTCCTTTAGGAGTTTAATTATATCTATTCCTATTATATTTCTCCTTATCGTAATGTGAATTTGATTAGAATTTTTATAGGATTATAAGGAGATTTCATCCAGGCATACCACTATATATACAAAGTTATTTTTACATAATTGAGTATGCTAATTATGTGGTGTGTTGTGTGAGTTTAGGTTTTGACATTCCAACAATAAAGGAAGAGAGCTTCAACACAAATAGGAATGCTTCTTTAATTTGATTTTATGAGTCTTTGATTCATGTATGGGAGGTTGTAATCGTACATGAATTGTTGACTAGGTCTGTGTGAGTTAGTACACACTTAGGATAACTTGCGGGTTAAGTGTTTATGTAATTCAACGTCAGACATCGTTGTTGTGTATAACTTAATAGTGTGTTGTTAAGTTATCTGTGACAGAGAGTGGGCAGTGTCACTAGAGTTTAAGATCTTGACGGGATTTTGTTTTACAAAGATTAGGTCAGTGTGTGAGAGTGAGTCAGCACTGTAAAAGATCCTAAAGATTGTACAAACAAGAACTTAATGAATTGTAGCTCTACAGTTGTCCGCGGATGTAGGTTTTATAACCGAATCACGTAAAAATCTTCCTGTGCCGATTTACTTTACAGTTTACTGTTATATTTCTTATGACTGCATACTTCCAGAACTCATAAGTAATTTCATTTGCTTTCCAACTGCAAAATAGATATAGCTTTCCATTGCTATTGATTATTTTGACGGTACGGATACCTCTCAAGTATATGATTTAAAAAGACGAGTGACTAGAATGAAACAAGTAGGAAGGTCAATTGAAAAATATTATAATGATCTTCAAGGCTTGTGGAGAGAAGTTGACTTTCATCGTTCGAACCCAATGGAGTGTATTGTTGATATACAAAAATATAATACAATCCTGCAAGAAGATAGATCTATACTTTTCTTGATGGATTGGATGATCGGCTGGATAAGATTCGAAGTGATGTGCTACAATTACAATCGTTTCCCACTATAAAACAAGCCTATGCTCATGTTAGGAGGAAGGATATTAGGCAGGCAGTGATGATAACAGGTACAGAAATTACATCTGGAGTTGTTAAGGCGTATAAAGGAATTAAGAAAAGGTAACAACAGTCACCTTCTCTCTAGATCTCAAAAAATAGGTCCTCTTCTATAAGCAATGGAAAGTCAAATCCAACCTTTAAAGCTAAATTAGAAGGAAGAGGATGTACTCATTGTGGTGACATGAAACATACCCAAGAAACTTGCTTTAAGTTACATGGGTAACCAGAATGGTGGAATGAACTCAGGGCATTAAAAAAAAAATGAAACTATTACTAATGGAGGCTCGAGTCGAGCTATGGTAGTTAATGTAGAACCTTAATTATCTTTCACTTCACAAGTAGAATCTCCAAGTGGTTTGACTACTCTCAATGATCAAGATAATGGTGGTTATGCATTACTTAGTTCTGATCAGAATGATTTTAGTGGTTAGATAATTGACTTGGGGGCAACTGATCATATGACATTTAATTCAAAAGACTTTGTCAAGACCACTTAACCAAGATGAACAAGTATTACTGATGCTAATGGAATCACATATCCAGTTATAAGGGCAGAAACTGTTGCTTTATCACCTTTACTCTCTTTATCTAATACTTTACTGATTCCATCTCTCTAAAATAAATTGATGTCTGTAGGTTAAGTTACTGAAGAACTAAATTGTGTTGTGCTAATATACATGCTTTTTGTCTTCTTTTGGATATTCTCACTAAGGAGATCGTTGGGCATGGTACTGAGTGAGGGGGTTGTATTACATGGATGATTTTAGTCATGGTCATGCTAACAATATACAACAAATGATTAGTGCCAAGAAGAAACAGATTTGGCTATGGCATCACCGTTTAGGGCATCTGCTATTAACTATATGAAGTACTTGTTTCTAGATTTATTCACCAATTTTCATGATATAGATTTTAAATGTGATACTTGCATTTTAGCCAAAAGTCATTGTGTTCCTTATCCAATACGTTTGAATAAAAATGAGATTCCTTTTACCTTAATTCATTCAGATGTATGTGAGCCTTCTCTGATTACCACTTCTTCTGACATTCATTGGTTTGTGACATTTATAGATGATTGCATTAGAATGACTTGGTTGTATTTGTTGAATCATAAAGATAATGTGCTTGGTATTTTTAAATCTTTTCATGCAATGATTCAAACATAATTTTTAGCAAAAATTCAAATTCTCCTATTAAACAATAGTGGCGAATATGTCAACAAGGAATTTCAATCTTTCTTCCAAATACATGGTTTACTCTATGAAACTTTTTGTACTCAAACACGCCAACAAAATAGGGTTGCCAAATGGAAGAATCGACATATCTTAGAAACATCTTATGCTTTGTTAGTTGGAGCACATATGCCCCATAGTTACTAGTATGTTGTTGTTGTAACAACGACACATTTATTGAATCGTATGCTATCAAAAGCACTGAATTCAAAGACTCCATTGCAAGTTTTGGCTAGCCATGTTTCATTGCCATCTATTTTACTAATTCCTCCACGAATTTTTGGGTGTGTGACTTTCGTTCATCTTAATAAAAATCAACGCATTAAGCTTGATCCGTATGACTTCAAAAAATCACATAAATTAATCCAAGAGGAATTTGATGATAACCCATACACCGTTGTAAAGCTATGGATGTCTTGTTTTTGTAGAAATTTACATATTGCAAATAAGAGATGAAGTCAAAAAGTTACGCATAATCGAACAAACGAATGTTAAAATGGACTACACTAAAAAGTTGCAAAATAGGAAGGTCTGATGTGTAACAGCCAACCTGCTGTCAGGTAACTGGCCGGCTATTAGCTAACAGTCTGTCGGCTATCAGAGTGTCGATCGATAGTCTGCCAATAGTCAGCCAACCGTTGGTCGTATATTCTTGAAAAATTTTTTATGAGACCTTCCTTTTTTGTTCTTCCTTTTTTAACTCAACCCCTCTCTTATATAAACAACCCTCCTTCTCACTTCCAGGGCATTTAGAAATCTTCTCTCTCTCCTTCTGGACACACTTATGAGAATTCTAAGGAGTCCTTTCTATTCTAATATTTTTCGGACGTTTTATATTGCTCTAAACTCGGAAAGGGTACATCTTAAGAGCAGTTTTCTCTTCTCCCTCCTTTTTTCTTATTTATTTTTCTTGCTTAGAATTAAGGATGTTTAGGTTTTTTTTTTTTTTTACTTAGAATTAGCATGTTTAGGATTTATTTTGATTCTTGTGAGCATGTTTAGGATTTTATATAATTGTTTAATCCTTTATTTGTTTGGTAAGGTGGAAATGCTTGTCAAGGTAAGTCATCTTTCCCTCATTTATCTAGAATCATGATTAGGAGTTTATTTTCTTTGCGAATGCTTAGAATCATGCTTAGAAGCACATTGTTTAGAATCATGATTTAAAGCACATGTCTTATAATCATGCTTAAGAGCATATAATTAGAATCATGACTAGGAATTAAACTTTTTATTGAACCATGCTAGAAATAGCTTAGAGTAGGTAATTACCATATTTACCCTTGAATGTTTAAATTAGGCAAGAATAGCCATGTTTTGTTTTGCTTGATTGAATTAGGCCAAAATATGCCATGATTGCCATGATTAGGCTAGAAATGCCATGATTTATCACAATTGTTATGAATTATGCTAGAATAACAATAGGTAGAATTACCATGATAGAATTAAATTACCATGATAGAAGAATCAAATCTAGGTCAAAGTGTCAAGATTTTAGATTATGGCTTTGTATTGAATTTTGATTGATTGATATAAATGAATGTATGGATATACCATGTTTATAAATATGACTCAAGTAATGCCATGAAGTGGTGGTGGACTCACATTGGTCGTTATTACAATCCTGCCACAAAGCACATCTATATTACTATGGATGTCACTTTCTTGGAATTTGAAACTTTTTACCCTTCATTCCTATCCGATTTTGCTTTACAAATGAAGAGCAGTATTGGTGGTGGAAATGGCCAAGATTTGAAGACAATCTAATACCAATGAATGAGGCAGTGCTTAGTGAGGAAGAGGAAGAATGAATTGAAATTAACCAGGGAGAAGGTAGTAGTAAAGATTCTATTGAAAGAGCGAAATCTGATTCTGAAGGAGCTAAATCTAATTCTGAATTAGAGTCCCAGGGAGAAAGAAATGGTACTGATATTACCCTAGGAACTGAATTTGGGACTGACGCTTGAAGACAATCTAATACCAATAAATGAGGCAGTGCTTAGTGAGGAAGAGGAAGAAAGAACTAAAATTGAGTAGGGAGAAGGTGGTGGTAAAGATTTTATTCAAAGAGCGAAACTTGATTCTGAAAGAGCTAAATCTAATTATGAATTGGAATCCCAGCAAGAAAGAAATGGTATTGATATTACCTCAGGAACTGAATCTGGGACTGAACACTAAACAACCCCACTCCTTAATACCCAAAGATCCATCTCTTGAGAATATTCATAAGGTAAGCTCTCCTACTACATCTTTTCCTGTTAATAACTTGGATATTATTGGTGGTTATAATTTACCTTTTAGACACAATCGTGGGAAGCCGCCATATCGGTACTCTCTAGATCGTGAGGAAAGAAGATCAAAATACCCAATTGCCAATTATGTATCCACTTAGAAACTATCAGAACCTCTCAAGGCATTTGTGTATATATTGTCCTTGTACCATCTTCCTAGCAATATACAACAAGCCTTAATAGCTCCAAAGTTATTACAAGCTATAAAAGAAGAAATGGAGGCTCTTTAGAAAAATAAAATATGGGCTTTGGTTTCATTGCTAGAACGGGAAAAGACAATAGGGTGTAAATGGTTTTTCTCCATTAAACATAAAGCAGATGGTTCCATTGAATGATACAAGGTGAAGCTAGTTGCAAAGGAATATACACAGACATATGGCATAGATTACCAAGAGACCTTCGCACCTGTTACTGAATTAAATACTATTAGAGTCTTGTTGTCTCTTACAACAAATTTAGACTGGGCCGTTGCATCAATTTGACATGAAGAATGCCTTTCTTCATAATGATCTTGAGGAAGAGGTTTACATGGAGATTCCACTAGGTCACACTACATCCTTAAAGAGTGATATGGTCGTAAGTTGCAACAATCCTTATATGGGCTAAAACAATCACCCCATGCATGATTTGGTCGATTTAGTGCGGCCATGAAAAAATATGGCTTCCAGCAAAGCAACTCAGATCATACTCTATTCTTGAAACATCGACAGGGAAAGGTTACAGCTCTAGTTATCTATGTGGATGATATGATTACTATAGGGAATGAGAAGGAAGAAATTTTTAGACTCCATAAGCAATTATCGACAGAATTTGAAATGAAGAATCTTGGAAGAGTAAAATATTTTTTTTGGGAATTGAGGTTGCAAGATCAAGACAAGTTATATTTCTTTCTCAAAGGAAATATGCGCTTGATTTGTTGTCGGAAGTGGGTTTACTAGAATATAAGCCAATTGACACACCAATTGTTCAGAATCACAAACTTGGATCGCGTTTGGATCACATGCCAACTAACAAAGAGAGGTATCAAAGGTTAGTTGGTACGCTAATCTATTTATCCTATACTCACTCAGATATTGGATATGCTGTGAGCATAGTGTGTCAATTTATGCACTATCCTAGTGAAAATCATATGCATGCAGTAATTCAAATTCTTGGTTACTTAAAGTCCTCTCATGGAAAAGGGCTTATGTTCTTCAAGAATAATCATCTAATTATCGATGGCTGTACAAATGCGGATTAGGTAGGAAATGTTTCAGATAGAAAGCCTACATCAAGCTATTTCACCTTCGTAGGAGGTAGTTTGGTCACATAGAAGAGCAAAAAGCATAAGGTAGTGGCATTGTCTAGTGCTGAAGCTGAATTCAGAGGAATGGCTAAAGGTCTTTATGAACTTCTTTGACGTAAAAGGTTGTTGACTGAGATTGGCTTTGCTTATAGCTCTAAAATGAACTTATTTTGTGACAATAAGGCAGCCATTGACATCTCTCATAATACTGTCCAACATGATCATACTAAACACATTGAGGTGGATCGATATTTTATTAAACAAAATCTTGAAGACAATTCGATTTCCACTTGTTAAATCAGAAGATCAGTTGGTAGATATTTTACAAAGGTTGTATCCAGCAAATTCTTTCGCAACTCACTTAACAAGTTGGGCATTAGAGATGTTTATGCACCAACTTAAGGGGGAGTGTTGGCATGAGACGTATAGGATTAGTTTATTTTTGGAATTTCTTTTGTCAAGGAATTTTTTGTTTCTTTAGAAAGTGTATCGCCTAATATAGCTTCCTAAGATTTCACCTTAGACTGCTATATATTTTGTATTTCATCCTGTAAACATATGAAAAAATATTCCCTTTTCATCAAATATCATACCTAATTAGTGTTGTTCTTAAAGCAATTGACAAGGGTAACATTCCTTGATCCCCTAGAAGGATTTTTTTTACTATATACACTTCATTTTTTAAATTGGAAATGAGATTCCCTTTCAACAACATTTTAGGAAGCCTCTTTATTTTGTAACATTGCGTTCACCTAATTAAATCCTAATGGTCAGCATTGTGTCATTGGTTGTCTTATTCTATGGGAGAAATTTTTACATTCTAAACCAAGCCTAGAAGAGATATGTTCTCAATATCAAGTTAAAGCTCGTATAAACAAGACATGAAAGAGCAAATGCTTTTTAGTAGATAAAAAATTGGTTCAAGATAGAAACATGTTAACTATATATTCCTTACTAGGTCATAATAACCAAGTCTTTATTTCTTGCATATTATTGATTAAATAATCTATGTTTTGCAATGTTGAGTCCTAGTTCAATAATATATTACTTTTTTTTTATAGCTTCTTGGGGCAAAGATATCTGCTTAAAATTTAATGGAAATGATCATACACAAATTGACCTTTTAATGAATGATAACTTTCTCAAATTTGAAGTTATAAGCTCTCTTTAAGGAAAAGAAAAATAAAAGAAGGTGCACAACATCACATATTTTATATATATAGATCTGAAATAATTCTAACCTAGTTCCCAAAAATTATGGATTCGGGAGATTAAAATTAATTAAACAAGTAATTAAAGTTTGCGAACTAAAGTTTATTCAACAATGAAGATGCATGCTAAGGTTAAGGGATCCACTCTTGGTGTATTACTTAATGATAAATTCGACTCTTGTATAACTCAATTGGAATCCACATATCCAAGAGGTTCCAATTGGAAATTATGTCAATTAAGCCATTTCTAGTTACATGAATTATATTTACTTTCTTTTATTACCAAAGTTAAAACATTCTTATAAATGGGATCAAGTATCCATTGTGTCAATCATCATATGTCTAAACAAATTAAGATTCCTTACCAGGTGATGGTAGAAACAAACGACGTTTAGAAAGGAACCAAACATTTATTTTGCAAATGATTGTCTATAATGGATCAAGACTCTCACTTTACAAAATAAAATGAGAAGAAAGGAAAATAAATAACATAAAAAGAAGAGGTGGCAAAGCCAACTATCAATAGATAGCATAAAAAGAAATAGGAAGATAAATATAAAACATCTAATGCAAACAATTTACGAAAATAATCTTTAAATCCTTGTTTAAAAGTCTAGTAAATCATTATTTCTGCATCAAGAGTTTCACCCTATCACCTTAGCACATGAAGATTAGCTACGAATAGTTTAAATGATAAAGTAAATAAAAAAGATAAAGAATCATGATCATATTAATGAAACAAAGTAAAGATCCAAACTACATAGGAAGATATTCTATTAACAAAAGCCAAGAACAAAGAAAAGATAAAAATACTCTAACTGCAAAACTCTCTAATTCTCTCCAAAAACTCTCTTCTTGGGCTCACAACAACTCTTTATTTATAGTTATATTTGCTAAATAATTGGTGAATTATTGACAATCTTGGCTGCCACCAAATTTGACTGTTGAATTTAGCACTTAAATATTCATAATTTTGTCCAAGTGTCTTCATGAAAGTTGTAGACATGTGTCTTTACTTTCTATTAGATACAAGCTCATACTTATTGGATACCTTTAAAGTTATGGTCATAATACTGAAGGATATTCTGGCTAGGGTGTAAGTGTAGATTATTCTATTTTTGGCCCACCAAACATCCGAATCTTGAAATCTTTGTGAAATACTTTTTTGTAGAAAATTAAATCAGTTTTTCACAGACATAAGAATTATATAAATCAAAGCAATAGATAAAAGTTATGCTCATTTCACCAAACCTACATCAAAAGGTTATTTAACTATTAATTGAAAACAAAACTATTAATAAAGCTAAAACTAAAAAATGTGCTTACGTTGAAAGAGTTAATCATACTACAAGTGTAAAACGATGAGTTTAACTCTTATTTAATATGCACTTTAAGTATTCATCATTGCCTCTATAAAATGGTAGTCTATCCAACCTTTGATGTGTCTTCATTGTTTTCACATTCAATCAAAATTTTGCTACAATTACACAACATAGAAATCTTTTTTATGCACTCTTCCAAGTTTTCCTCAAACAATAAGAATATAACATTCATTCGCATACTGCATTGGATGCATTTGATTTTGACTCATTAATTCTTTAATACAATTAATTTCTTGAATATTATCTTTGTAACTTGCAAACTCTTTAGGGCATATAATTTTGTAAGCATATATAAGGGTCAATGCAGTGATCATCAATGGCCATTATTTGTCAAAATAATATCTACAACAAAATATAGTAAATGATTAAACCCTATCCTTTCAATGATTCCCATTTTGATAATCAAGCCATAAGAAGTTAAGAAGTGACTTGTATTATTTGTTACTCACATACCTTTGATTGTATATTATCTAATTAATATTACTTCTTAAAAGATGTGACTAGTGGGATGTCTTCCACAAAGAGATTCACAAAACTAAATGGTGTCATATTATTTAATATGTCAATTGAGTTCTTCAAGATCTTGGCTTTTAATCCTAAGATATATTATTTCCACTTTCTATGGTCCAAATAACTATGCCACTTTCAGAAGATACAAAGCCAAATTAATAAAGTGCTTCTATCTTTATTAAAAGAATTACCATATGCAACAAACAACTTACATTACAGGAAATTTGGGTTTTTGCAACGGATCAATTTCCTCTCTAGAAGTATAAATTTCATTGCAAAAGACATCTTGTAACAAACATCATTTTCTTGCTAAGTAGTGGCAATGAGCTCATGGCAAATTTATTAGGCAACAAAAAAAATTTCATTGCTGAAAAAGACATTTTGCTATAAAAATTTTGATTGCAGATCAAATTAAAAATTATTGCAAAAAGATATGAGGAAGCATGAAAAAATGGTGTTGAAAGACTTGAAGAGACAAAAATATTTCATTGATAATTGTTGCAAAATGTGTGCAAGCGGGGCTTTCATCCCACTTGAAGTGATTGCGACCTCAGCACTACTTTCCAAGCCCTTTTGGAACTTAGTGACACAGTAGGACAAGTCACGAAGACAAGCCCGAAGACCATAGAGTCACCACCCGGGAATAACCGCAGGAAAAGTTTAAGTAATAACGATCTGATCCTTTGCTTCTGGACCCAAACTGCTGTCACCTCTTCATAGTCGGGTACAGATCTTTGTCAGCTCGAACAAAGTCTGGCCTCCATTGGGGTTTATCGAGTTTAAAGTTTTAATCTATTAATTTGTTGTGTGTCTTGATCCTAAGTCCACTTTATATACACAATCGATTTTATCTTGTTTATTAGATGTGGGGTAAGACAGTTCATATTGGTCCACAGAAAGGAGAGAAATAATGCATGACCATTCAAACATGAGGAAATGGGAAGGGGATTACATCCACTCAACTCAATGCATAAAAGTACATGCAAGAAAATAAAGTTCAAATAAGGAAAGAAATTAATTAACACTTCTAATCTCCCACCAAACTCAATGGGCCTTCTATTGGAAAGTGGATCCTTCACCAAACAGTATGAATCCATCCAACTTCCAATCGCCCTTATGACTACATCATGCCGATAAATTTATATCATGGCTCAACCTCCACACTTCTAAAAATGGGTTTATTACCACCAATTATGATTCTACCCTCCATTGACATAATCAAACTCCAAACTCTAAATTGAGTTCCCCACCATCAGTGCAAGTTTACCCACTCTAAACATTCCAAGTATGTCATTTCTTCAACCATACCTCCAAAATGGGTTCCTCACCATCAATGTTAGTCTACCTAAACCAATTAACACAATATCATATCAAAAGTTATACTATAGCATGGGATAAAAATAAAGTAGGCATGAAAAGTAAAGATTAAAATAAAGAACGAAAATAAAAGAAGCATAAAAGCAAAGAATAAAACAAAGAACGAAAATAAAGTAATGAGCATGAATGAAGGAAAGGAGCAAATATCACTTATGAATTGATTGACATTGCTTTTGTGTGGTTAAAATGAAAACTTGGGCACCCATTATGAATTAGATATCCTTCGTATTAAAAAAACCAAAAAGGGGACGATGACCTACGGTCTAGGTGTCATCCAATATGCGAAAATGGGGGTATCACCTATGATTTGGGTGATATAAAAAATATGATAAGAATGGACAACCATCCATGACTTAGATGGCATCTGTGATGAAAATGGGATGATCAACCATGATTTGGGTGATATCTTAAATATGAGAGAAATTGGGATGACCATCCATGATTTGGGTGGCATCCGTAATTTCAAAATAAACAATAAAATGAAGAGGCAATGATCAAAATTAACATAAAGTAAAGAGCATCAAAATAAATAAACAATAATTAAAATTGACATAAAGTAAAAAGTGGTCAAATAAAGGGAGAATAATTAAAATCAACCTAAAGCAAAGAGTGTGAAAGGGGCTTTCATCCTGCCAGACCGTTTGCGACCACGACACTGTGTCAAAGCCTCTTTCAAGATTTAAGGAAACACAAACGAGCTATGGGTACGTCTAGAGAATGGAGTCGCCACCCAGTTATTCAATTGGGAATGAAAAGGAGCAATTCAATCCCTAGTTTCAAGACCTAAACTACCCTCATCCTTCAAAGACGAGTTTGGAAAGTTATGAGCCATTCGCGTCGCTCGGATCAAAATACAGCCTCCACTAAGGTATACCAAATAAAAATAACTTATATTGTTATACAGTCTGCCTAGTGGTTTGTTTTAAGCACACATTTTCAATTTTATATTCTTCAAGACATGTGAGGTATATTTAACCAATAACAATTGTATATTCCTACAAAGAAAGAGGGAAGAGAATAGAATTATATTCCTTTCAAAGATGGGGGATAGGGGATAGGATTGCATCGCTTTTCAACAATAAAGTAAATTCGCTTCTAAAACACTTCAAATATTCAATCATATAAAATATTCCATACATAGCATATTCATGCAAATCATGTATTCAATAAACAATCTGTTACATCCCAGACATCGATTTGATTGGATCAATGCAGTGGAAATAGCTCTGGGATTAGGATCCCAAGTATGGTTGAATATCAATCTGAACAACAGTTGTTGGAGTGTATCTTGACTAGATTAAACTCAAAATACAAGGGAAATAATGTTGGGAGAGGTCTAGTAGCTCAAAAGTCATCCCAATGGTGCCTTAGAAGCTTCTGCGCTTTTGCTCAGGGTAAGAGGCCTGGGATTAGCACAAATTCCAAGGCAAAGGTATTGTGCATGTTTTGTGTCCTTTTCATCTTTTAGGGTTTTGATTGAAACCCTAGTATGTTATAAACCTCCCTTGTTTCCTTGTTAAACTGTAGTTACTTGGACTTACTATTTTACTAGGATTCTTTTAATCTTTATATAAATCTAATTAGACTCGTAATTTAATTAGGTTTCTACAAACCTAATATGAATATAAGTGGACTTATAATTTAATTAAGTTTCTAGAAACCTAAAATAAATCTAATTGAACTTTTATATATTTGAATCCAACTCAAATTAATAGAAGGCCTCTTTAATTCCAATTAAACTCTTAATTAATTAAATAATATTTAATTAATTAATAGACCTAATAAGTCCAATTAGTCATTAGCCCAATTACTTATTTAATTAATCTTATTCATTAAATATCAAGCAATTAAATAACAAGCCCATTTACAATTTAACATATTTAATTTAATATATAAAGTTTTATTCTCAATAAAATCTCAATTAAATTAAATAATTATTTCCCATATTTTAGTCTCATACTCAGATAATTTGATTAGTTACTCATGAGACTTTGATGGACATATTTAATTATAAGCTCTAATAAGTTTGACCTAGTACCTTGTTATCTCATAACTATATTGGGCCCCACTTATTAACTTTGGTCCACTCCTCTATAGGTTCAAAGCTGCACCCTTGAATTAAATATTCTTCACAGAAAGCTTAATAATTTAATCTTATTAAATCATTTCGTTTAAGCCATATCTATTGAGCAGCAGGTTTACATAAATACTGTACATGAAATACCAATAATTGGAGCTAGGTATTAATTATGATTTTAGCCCTCTAATTACATCTTGAGCCCTTAATACCAAATTTACACTACTTAAGTGATTTAAGATTTATTCAAATAAATCTTGGTTTGCTGAATAACTTTTCATGGAACACTTGACCAAGATTCTATCATTTAAAACCTTGTAAAACCATCAAGGTGGTTTTCTGCAATCTCTTAGGAGTCATGAATTTCATATTTATGCTATAATGTCTACTAATTTATAGATCTTATAATCCCAACTAGCCAATGTTTTGACCTTTATTTAGATCTCACTTTTTATTCTAGTCAAAGACCATAGTCTACATACTAGAGATGTATTAACTATTTAGAATTAAGGTATGAATGCCTTTAGTGCTCGGTTGTGGTAATTTTCATTCGATCACGGTATTTCCATCAAATGATATAATTCCACGTGGTCATATTCAATGCATTCATAATGCACAAGTGTCTTGGTCCTAAAGTCTCCACTTCAAATGGTTAGAGACTTACCATTTCCCTATTGAAGACAAACCACACAACAACCTTGTCCAAAAAAGGTGTTCAACTATTGTTTATAGGTTGTGAACTAGTTTTTAGCTATGATAAAATTCTATGTCTCATATGTATGGAATTTTATCAATAAATAAGCTTTGGAGCCTTTAGTCATTGATACAATCATATTTACGTAAAATAAATAATAACAACTTATTTATTAATGATGTTTCTATAAATTTACAAAAAATATCCATCAATTTTAGGGCACATATCTAACAATCTCCCACTTGCCCTTAGAGTAATTGTGACATATTTGCACATCTCCACGTTACACTATCTCTCGTATGGTGTGGTATTTCCTTTCTTTTTGTTTTTCATGCTTGCGGTTTCTAGGTTCTTAAGAACTAGCCATTACCCCACTATTATCACCATAAAGTGTAATTGCCTTTTCTCCATTCGGAACAACTTCCAATTTTTAAGGAACTTACAGAGCCAAACAGCTTCCTTAGATGCTTCACAAGCTGCTACATACTCCATGGTGGAATTAGCAGTGCTTGATTACTAGATGTTCCTCCATACTATGGCTCCACCACCTAAAATGAAAACTGATCATGAGGTTGAGTTACTAGAGTCTAGATTCGATTGAAAATCTAAATCCGTATAACTAACTACTATTAGATCACTACCAGACTATACAAGCATATATCCTTTTATCTTACGAAGATACTTTAATATATGCTTTACTACAACCCAATGCTCATAACTAGGATTTGACTGGTACCCATTAATGACTCCCACTACATATTAGATATCTAGCCTGGTACTTAGCATTCCATATATGAGACTCCAATACTGGAGGCATATGGGGCTCATCTCATCTCTTTCTCTTCTTAAGGAGTCTAAAGAAACTGCCCTCAAGAAAGATTAACTCCATGCCTGAAAGGTAACAATCCCTTCAAAGAGTTTTGCATTGTAATTTGAGGCAAAATCTTCTCTTTGTAAAAAGCTTAAGGCAATGCTAGTGTCCTGTTCTTCCTATCCCTTATAAGTTGGTTCCTAAGAACATAACTAGTCTTTTCCAAGTTTTTTTTTGGGAATTGCTCAACTAGCCAAAATTTTATTGATGATAGTACCTCTACATCATTCCGAATGAGTAAAATATCATCAATGTACAGAATCAGAAATATAACCTTTTGATTTTATACTCTCTTGTAGACATAATACTTGTCTACATTTTGAATAAAATCATAAGTTTTGATCGTTTGATCAAACCGTATGTTCCAAGACCTTGATCCTTGCTTAAGATCATAAATTGAACTTTTCAATTTGTAAACCTTTTGCTATTGGTCTTATTCTATGAAACCTTTGGTTGAATCATATAGATGCTTTCATTAGGATTTTCATTCCAAAATGTTGTCTTGATGTCCATTTTGCCAAATCTCATAATCATAATGAGTAGCAATAGATAAGAGAATTCAAATTGATTTAAGCATAGGTACTAGCGAGAAGATCTCATCATAATCGATCCCTTCTTTTTGGGTATAACCCTTAGCCACTAGCCTTGCCTTGAAGGTTTTTGCCTTTCCATCAACCCTTCTCTTTCTCTTGTAGACCCACTTGCAACTAATAGGTTTTATCCCTTCAGGTGCATCTAAAAGCTCCTAGACAGAATTAGAATACATCTATTCTATTTTTGATTCCATAGCTTTTAGCCAACTATTAGCATCAGCATCATTCACTTCTTCTTCATAAGTAGAAGGATCAAATTCATCTTCACTAGTATCTTGCGATACAATCTATAGATGTCTTTCAATCCTCTCACAACATCAAGGAACTATAGGAGTTTGTCTAACAATCCTCCCACTACGTCAAAGTATCATAGGAGGTTTTATAGTTGGATCTTATATTTGTTTTGTATTAGAAAGGGATGTCAAACCTTTGAAACTATCATCACTGATTGGATCAGTACTTGTTTCTTGGGACATTTCTTCTAATACTACATTGCTTTTAGGCTTATAATTTTTTATGTAGTTGACCTTTAAGTTATTTGCAGTCATACTACAAATTCTTTCACACTAGATTAACTATAGAAGTAATATCCTCTTTTACCTTTTAGGGTTTCATAAAAACAAGTGAATAGTTTTGAATACCATGCATGGATCAAACCTTGTCCAAAAGAGTTCTATTCCTTCTCTCCTACTCTAGTGAGTTAAAATCGTATTTCATTGTCATAAGAGGTATTCATTGCTACTATCCGATCATAGTTGACATTTTTAGCCTAATTCTTTTAACCTTAACTTTTTATATTTTGAACTCTCCAAAAGATTTAGATTGATGTATTAGGTAAATATTCCCACATGTTGAGTAATCATCTTATGAAACCCGTATGTGCCTCTTCAACACTAATTAGTGCATAAACATTTTATGTACCATATCAGTACAATCTTTAGCTTTATTTCCTTTAAGCTTAAAATAGCTTATAGAAAAATCTCTCAGTACGCTTGATTCATAAGTTAGTATAGGTACAACATCTAACAAACTTAGTGTTCATCCTTAACCATTCTTCGAACCCCTTTTCATAAAACTGGCCCAGTCAAAAATGCCAAAGATACGTCTAATTAGTGTGAGACAATCTAACTCTTTCTTTACTCAACTTGGTGTCATTATTGATTCCATTTTTAGTTTTCCATCATATACAAATTGCTATGTACAACTTTAGACAAAAAAATTCTTTACTTTTTCTAATAACAACAAACTTGTTAAAAGAAAGTGAATAACCAAAACTTTAAATAAGTGTCCAAAATTCAAAATTTCGTACACAATATTTGGAAAAATGGCAATTATCCAAAACTAAAAATATCAAAATGTGCAATTCTTTAATTGCATGAGCAGATACCAATGCTTTTTGTACAAGCCTTAAGCCAAGCTCACTTTTAGTTAGAAGTCAAGTCTTTTTTAGCCTTTACAAAAAACCAAATACATGGTTAATATCCATAATTCAATAATTAGTGGAATATTCCACAAAGAATGATTCTAGAAAAAAAATTGCTTAAACAAGCGTTAAAATGCTATGCATTGACTTTTCAAAATGGTCTTTATCACCAAAATGAAAACTTTTTACAATTAGTTGGGCTTCATTCTTTGTCTCCCATGTTAATTAAGGATTTTAAAACCTTTCTATATCCATTCTTATAGACCTTACCCTTAAGGTTTTAAACTAGAAGAACAATGAACTTTGGTTTTAGCATCGTTAGTAACCTTCTTTGATTGGGCTTTTGAGAGAAATTTCAATTCTTTATCAAAATCGCATCTTTATTCAAAATAAAGAACAAGATAAAGAATTCAAAGTCATATAAATTTTGCTTCACTAGACAACCCTTGTAAGTGAAAAATGATATCATTTACGATAGCCATATATATAAACTTCAATTACCAACCCTTGGTCTAAAGAAGTAAATATATAACTTGGCTTTTGCATTTGCTTTCCCTTATTTTGCATAGTATTCTTCATTCTTTAGAGTCAAATACTCATAAGATGGTGAATGTATACTTGCTTCTATGACCCACTTATGACATTGAGCTTGTTGTAGAGTGTCAAGACTTTCTTTCCATTTTACTCGACCTTGACCATCACATGGTTAACATAGCTATCCCCATCTCATGGTCTTCATATATAGTTAAAATCTCGTTCAGTATAATTTATCCATGGAGCATGTTGATCATTTAGCATAAAAGTAATTGGATTTATTTTTTGTAAAAATAAACATACACCCTTGTCAATGGCTATAAAACTTTTGAATATAACTACATGATGCGTGGGATGCTAAAATGTAGATGTAATTACCCAAGATAATCTGCAATATTGTATGATGCTTTAATAAAATAGTTACCACTTATCTTTAGGAAAATGCGATAATTCTAATTGATTAAATTAGAGCTCTTTCTAATTATTATTATTTAAAAATAACTCATATTTCAATAATAATAATCACCATATATTTAGCCCTTAATTAATGAAACCATTCCTTTAGGGAATATCCTTTCAAAAATTAGCTGAATGTATGACCACTGTTTCAATTAATTCCAAGATTGTATTAATGTGAAATTTCTTTAGAAAAAATCACTTAATAGTTTACTTGGATTAGTTTTATTCAATTGGAAATCTAATCTTAGAAGACAACTATCATAAACCCTCCTTTAGGGAGCAAGCCCTAAGACGGGCCAAGTTAAGGTTTATGGATAGCCCTCCATATGGACCAACAATGGAGGCTTTAGGTTTAAATTTAATTTGAACATTCTCCCACTCAAACATTTAAACTGTGGGATTTTATTTTAAAATGTAATCCATATAACTCTTTTCAAACTTTTTTGAAAACTTTTTATATACATATTTTATTACTTAATTAATCTTCTTAATTAAGTTTATGATTTATATTCTATTTACCAGACCTTTTGATAAAATTATAAATTAAATTAATTAATCTATTTAATTTTTATCTATATATACAATTAATCAAACATTTTGACATATATATATAAATTTATGCATGGACATGTTATAATGCATTGATGTAGTATTCCTATTTCTCTATATGACATGTGACATGTCATTATTTTATTTAACAATTTAAATAAAACAATCAATCTTTTATAAAAGGATACATGTAGTAATACTTCACCTTTTTCCTAAAAATATTACATTGAGTTTTTACATAGAGCTCTTGTATCTTTTTGGTATCTCCCTCGTCCTTGTATGTATCCATTAGCTCCAAAAAAATTTTCAAAATTCACAAAATTTAAAATTATCGGTGTACAGTGAATTGTTTAAAACTGTCGAAAACTTTAAATTTTTTCACAAATACCGTTACAAAATTGGAACGTTTTCAGATTTACCGTTTCACCCCTGTAAAATACATCTTTGGTTTAATGGGCTATACAACTCTGATTTTGTCATCGTTTTAGGTTGTAAAACTAGAAAAACAACATGGAAAAGAAGAGAGACAACCTATAAAAGCAATTGCACTCATTTGGGCCTTGGTTTCAAGATAAACCATGTTCGATAGGTGAATATTTCTTGAAACTAGTCTAGATTAGAGCCTTGATAAGCCCAACAAGCCTATCACTATGAATTCCTTTGTTGCGCGCAAGTTATTTGACATCATTAAAGAACCCGTTGGACCTTACTTTAGTGATAAAACACCAAGCTAGACCCATAGAGCACAACTCAATGGCTTGCTAAGCTACAAACAACAAAAACTTACACACTTTAGACTTAGGCTCACCACGTTTGGACTTCAGCCAATTTAATTGAACTTAGGGCTTTCTAAAAACCCTTTTAGCCCTTCAATCCAACATGCCCTAGACTTGCTCTAGGGCTGGTCTTTTTCCCAAAACAGCCCCACAAATGCCCAAATGCAAACGCTCCTTAGGCTTGGGTTTTTGAGGCTTTTGCTCCACGGTTTTGTGGGCTTTAAGCCCACCACCTTGAGGCTTTGGCCCTCAAACCCTAGGGTAGCCCATTACATGGTATTAGCAATGCTTTGGGCTAGCCATATGGGCAAGGGTAGCCCACTAGGTCCATAGACGCAAAACCTTAGGGAGCTCTAGAGAGTTTGGTGCAAACCCTTTATGCCTCAACGCAAAGCTCTTGTCATGGCATCCAAAAACCCTAGCCATCTCCATGTTGACATCCTCCATGCAGCCACCATGTGATATGCATATCTTCACATTCTTACATCAGTAATTACATAATTACAAAAATAAAATACAAACTACTTTGTACAAGAACACAAAAACCTAAAACTAAACAAACAAGGTAAAATAAACAATCACATAGGGTAATTGAATGGCGTAAGGGCCACCCCTCAATAATTACGTATCATTAAAAAGAAAATACAAAGAAAACTCTATGAGGCCAAGTATTCACCCATACATAACCATACAAATTATTACATATAATTCATCATACAAAATTTCTTGGAGAAATTAACACCACATCATATAACATGTCTTTAAAGCAAAAAAACCAGATTTGAATAAACACTTTATTCGCTTTCTAGTGGAGGAAACAAGGATTTGATACCAATTGTTGGATTCCAAACTTAGATTTGACCAGTTCGACGTAGCGAAAATAACTATAGGATAAGGATCTAGCGAATACAGGCTTCAAAAAAAAAATTCGTGCTTTCTCACCATTTTAGATCCCAAGTATGGTTGAATATCAATCTAAAAAACACTTGTGGGAGTGTATCTTGACTAGATTATGTTAGCCCTAAGGCTACATAATAATTTTGATGATAACAATACACATTGATTAATTGAGATTTACTAACATGTTTATTTATGTGCAAGAGTAAGATCATTGAAATAATTTTAAAATCCAGAAGAGGCTTATTAAAATGAAGTGTTGAAGCTAAGGAGAATACTACATGTTAAAGGCACCAAAGTTTAAGAATAAGGATTGACTCAAGGAAAATGACACATGAGTAATGTTCAATCAATTGGTCATATATATCTCTACAAATATCCAAATGATATGATTCTTGAGCCTTTGGAAAGCTTACTCAATTTATAACATTTCATATGTTTTAATGAAATTCAAATTTCAAGTGCAAGTTTGTCCAAATCATCATGCAAGTTGAAAGACAAATGGAAGCAGCTGACATGAGCACCGAATACTCCTTTGGACATATCTTGAGCTACAAAAATCAAAATGACTTGATTCTTACGGCATTGGAAAGATGACTTAATGAAGAAAATTTCATATGTTTTGAAAAAATTCAAATTTTAAACAGAAGGCCGACATAATTGACATGCAATTCGGTGGACTGACACAAAGAAGAAAAATCAACTCACATAAGCACCGAATGGTGTTTTGGCCATATCTTACGATAGAGATATCCAAATGCTTTGATTCTTAATGTTTTGGAAAGATTATTCAAATATACAGATCTTTTATGTTTTGAAGAAATTCAAATTTCAAACGGAAGGCTGACAGAATTATCATTCAATTTGGTAGACTGACACAAGAAAGAAAAATCAAGTCACATGAGCACTGAATGGTTTTTTGGCCATATCTTGAGCTACAGATATCCAAATGACTTGATTCTTAATGCGTTGGAAAGCTTATTCAAATGTAAAAATCTTTTATGTTTTTCAGATTTTCAAATTTCAAACCCAACATTGACAAAAATGGAAGACAAGATTACGGTTTTTATGGTGGGCAGAAAATTTGGAGTTGGTGTCTTCACTTGATTAAGTTATCCTATTGCTATAAAGGAGCCCTATCTCCCATGCACAGAAGAGCAAGAGAAGTAGTACATCAGCAAAAAAACAGAGAAAATATCAAGTTAGAGAGCTTTATATTCTTTATACTCTTTGAAGAGAGTTGTACTTTGTTGTAAAAAATTACTTGTTATTCTTGTACTGTGCGTGAGAGTGAGATCTTCTTGTAAAGGATAAAGTTATCCTTGAGAGAACTCTTTCCTTGGTGAGTTTGTTCATCAAGAAGAACTCTTGGTGTGGTGTTATCAAGAGTTGAAGGAAGCTGCCTTGGTGAGGTTGTTCATCAAGAAGAACTCTTGGTGTGGTGTTATCAAGGGTTGAAGAAAGTTGCCTGGTGAGGTTGTTCATCAAGAAGAACTCTTAGTGTGGTGTTATCAAGAGTTGAGGAAAGTTGCCTTGGTGAGGTTGTTCATCAAGAAGTTGTAAAGATTTCTACAACTTAGTGGAAGCCTAGATGTGGAGCTAGGAGCCCGTGGACGAAATAGGAAGGTTTAGACGACCACGTAAATTGAGTTTGCACTCTCTCTATCCCTTTCCTCTTTATATTTACTTACTCTTGTGATTGTTCTTTATTGCCATTCTCTTGATTGCATTCTATTTTCATCTTCTTCACCTTGTTCTTAAAGAAAGATTTAAATAATTTTGATCTTTCAAGAAAAGTTTTCTAAATCTGTTTTTATAAATAAAAACCCAATTCACCCCCCCTCTTGGGTTGCCATACCTGGGTCAACAAGTGGTATCAGAGCGAGGTTGCTCATTTTTTTTAAATCTTAACCGATTTTGAGCTATGGCTACTTTTAATTAAACTTCATATGTTGAGGGACTTTCTATCTCTAGACCTCCATTTTTTAATGGAAGTGATTACTCATAATGGAAAACTAGAATGAGTATTTTCTTGAAATCTTTTGATTATGATTTGTGGTCTATTGTTTTGGAAGGACTTTTTGTTCCTACCAAAATTGAAAATGGAGAAAGCATGCTTAAAGAACCTAAAGAGTTTAGTGAAGATGATAAAAAGAAATTGAGTTTGAATGCTAAAGCTATGAATGTGTTATACTGTGCTCTAGATAGAAATGAGTTTAATAGAATATCGACTTGTTCTACGGCACAAGAAATATGGCACACACTTGAAGTTACTCATGAAGGAACTAGTCAAGTTAAAGAATCTAAAATTAGTATGCTAGTTCATAGTTATGAGCTTTTTAAGATGAAATCGATGAATCAATTTCTGAAATATTTACTAGATTTACGGATATTGTCAATGGTTTGAAATCTCTTGGTAAATCTTATTCTAATGTGAAATGGTGAGAAAGATTCTTAGGTGTCTACCAAAATCTTGGGAGCCAAAGGTGACGGCAATTCAAGAAGCAAAGGACCTCACCAAACTACCATTAGAAGAACTTATGGGTTTTCTCATGACTCATGAAATCACTTTGAAGGAGAATGAAGAAGATTTCAAGAAAAAGAAAAATATCGCTTTCAAATCTTCAACAAAAGAAGATGATGAGTCCGACGATGAAGGAGATGATGAAGATCTTGCATTCATCACAAGAAAGCTAAAACGGATGATTAGAAGAAACCAAGGATTCAAGAAGAATTCTAGAAGGGAGTACAAAGGGCAAAGCTCAAAGCAAGATAAGAAAAATGATCAAGTCATTTGCTATGAGTGCAAGAAACCGGGACATGTAAAGATGGATTGTCCTTACTTCAAGAGTTAAAACAAGAAATCCAAAGCAATGAAAGCCACAAATTGGGATGATAGTGAAGCTAGCTCCACCGAAGAAGAAGATTGCGAAATGGCAAACATGTGCTTCATGGCTTTAAGTGAAGATGAGAGATAAAATGGCAAACACAAGTGGTACTTAGATAGTGGATGCTCAAGGCATATGACCGGAGATGCCTCCAAGTTCTCAAGATTAATCATGAAGAAAGGAGGATATGTGACCTTCGGTGATAATGCCAAAGAAAGGGTAATCGGACATGGTGATATTGGTAACCCTTCTTCACCTATTATTAAAGATGTTTTGCTTGTTCATGGTTTAAAACATGATTTGATTAGTATTAGTCAATTGTGTGATAAGGGATATTTTATTACTTTTGAGCCTAATAGATGTATGATTAAGGATGTTAGTAACAATAAGACATTATTTGTTGGTAATAGATGTGGTAATATTTATACAATTGATATTGATGTTAATGATCATGTAGAAAATTGTTTCATTGTTAATCATGATGCTTGATTATGGCATAGAAGGTTAGGTCATGCTAGCATGGACACAATTTCAAAAATTTCTAAAAATGATTTAGTTGATGGTCTTCCAAAAATAAAATTTAAAAATGATAAGATTTGTGATGCTTGCAATTTGGAAAACAAGTGAGAACTTCTTTTAAACAAAAGAAATTTATTTCAACAAATAAACATCTACAATTACTTCATTTGGATTTATTTGGACCATCAAGAACTCAAACCCTTGGTGGAAAGTATTATGTTTTTGTTATTGTGGATGATTATTCAAGATTCACTTGGGTATTATTCTTGAAAACTAAAAATGAGGCCATACAAGCTTTTTCAAAATTTGAAAAAAGAGTCCAAAATCAAAAAGGATATTCTATTGTGTCCATTAGGAGTGATCTGGTGCGTGAAGTAGACAATGTGGCATTGAAAATCTTGTGATGAAAATGGTTTTGAGCATAATTTTTTCTCACCTAGAACTCCACAACAAAATGGTGTTATTGAAAGGAAAAATAGGACTATCCAAGAAATGGCTAGGACCATGTTACATGAAAATAATTTGCCAAATATTTTTGGGCCGAAGCCGTTAATACCGCATGCTTTATAATCAATAGAGTCCATATTAGAGCTTTACTAAAGAAAACTCCTTATGAACTTTGGAAAGGAAAAAAACCCAACATTGGATTTTTTAAAGTTTTTGGATATAAATGTTTTATTTTAAACACCAAGGATAACCTTGAAAAATTTGATGCAAAAGCCGATGTTGGAATTTTTGTTGGCTACTCCAACCATAGTAAAGCATATAGAGTTTTTAACAAAAAGAATCTTACTATTGAAGAATCTATGCATGTTGAATTTGATGAAACTAATGTTATTTCTTCAAAGAATTTAGATGATGATATTGTTGAGGTAGAAAGGCAAATCAAGGAATCAAGGCTTGATAAAAAGAGCCAAGATGAATTACAACTTCAACAAGAAAAGCTTGTGGAAGTAAATGATTCTTCCGAAGAATTACCAAAGGAATGGAGGTATGCAAAAGCTCACCTTAAGGATCTCATTATTGGTGAACCATCACAAGGTATGAAAACTAGATCTTCTTTTAAGAACTTTTGTAATCATTTTGCCTTTTGTCTCTCAATTTGAACCAACTTTTAAAGAAGCCGAAAATGACGAAAGTTGGATTTTAGCTATGCAAGAAGAATCGAATCAATTTGAAAGAGAAAATCAAGTTTGGGAATAGTCCATAAGACCTAAAAATCATCTTATGAGCACTCAATGAGCAATTTTAGAAATAAATGTAGATAGAAAATAAAGGGCACGCATCTTTTAGAAACAAGAAGATAGACTTGTTGCTCAAGGATAAAATCAAGAAGAAGTATTGATTATGAGTGCAAAACCTTAGAGGCAAACCAGGAACGCTTCGCCTAGATTAGAAATCAAATTAGAATGTTGTGTGCATTTGCATGTTATAAAAATTTTACATTATATCAAATGGATGTCAGAAGTGCATTTTTAAATGGTTACATTATGGAGGAAGTATATGTAGAGCAACCTCTTGGTTTTCAAAATCATGATTTTCCAAACCATGTTTTCAAACTCAAAAAGGCACTTTATGGCTGAAACAAGCACCAAGAGCATGGTATGATAGATTGAGCAAATTTCTCATTGATAATGATTTCGAAATGAAAAAAGTTGATACTACTCTTTTTGTTAAACCAAAAAATGATGATTTATTAATTGTTCAATTCTATGTTGATGATATTATATTTGGTGCTACTAATCTCTATGTGTGAGGAATTTTCCAAGTGCATGCAACAAGAATTTGAAATGAGCTTAATGGAAGAATTAAATTTCTTCCTTGGACTTCAAATCAAGCAATCAATAGATGGATCTTCATTAATCAAGCTAAATACACAAGAGATCTTCTCAAGAAGTTTGGCATGGATAATTCAAGGACATATAACACACCTATGGGTACATTAACCAAGCTTGACAAAGATGAGAAAGGAAAAGATGTTGAGGTAACAAAATATCGAGGTATGATGGGCTCTCTTTTGTATTTAACTGCTAGTAGACCTGATATTATGTTTAGTGTGTGTATGTGTGCTAGATTTCAATCTTGTACAAAAGAATCTCACCTTAAGGCTGTCAAAAGGATATTTAGATATCTTCTTGGAACCATAAATCTAGGTCTTTGGTATCCTAAGTGTGATAATTTTGATCTAATTAGTTATTCCGATGCGGACTTTGCTGGAAGTATTCTTGATAGAAAGAGCACTAGTGGCTCTTGCCATTTTCTAGGACATGCATTAGTCTCATGGTTTAGTAGAAAACAAATTCTGTTGCCTTATCAACCGCGGAAGCCGAGTATATTGCAGTAGGAAGTTGTTGTGCACAATCTCTTTGGATGAAACAAATTTAAAAGATTATGGTGTGGTATTTGATCATATTCCCATCAAATGTGACAATACAAGTGCCATTAACATTTCAAAAAATCCCATACAACACTCTAGGACATAGCATATAGAGATTAGACTATCATTTTATGTAGAGATCATGTCTGCAAAAAGGTAATATTTTTTAGAATTTGTTCCCACCGATAAACAATTAGCGATATATTTACTATAAACCCTTAGTCAAGATAGATTTATCCATAATTTAGAAGAGATATAGGCATGTTCGGATATGTCTTAATTTTGCTTTAATAGATAGCATATGTTAGGGGGAGATAATATATTTAGGGGGAGTAGTTAACTTTGATTACATTTTTTTGATGATATACCAAAAAGGGGGGAGAAATGGCTTTGGATTGCCTTATATTATTAAACTACAAGTGCATTCTTTTTGTTTATTCTTGATTTTTTTTCATTCTTGATTTTAGAAATTATTTTAAAGCAATCAATGGTTTGTCATCATCAAAAAGGGGGAGATTGTTAGCCCTAAGGCTACATGATAATTTTGATGAAAACAATACACATTGATTAATTGAGATTTACTAACATGTTTATTTATGTGCAAGAGTAAGATCATTGAAATAATTTTTAAAATCAAGAAGAGGCTTATTAAAATGAAGTGTTGAAGCTAAGGAGAAGACTACATGTTAAAGGCACCAAAGTGTAAGAACAAGGTT